>OZ026517.1:33736466-34336466 GCA_964019695.1 Loripinus fragilis
GCAGTCTCGCCAGAGATTATGCTGCTCACACACTAAGTATTGAAGATTGTTCAAACTTTCAGGCCTCTAGTACCACTAGATAGCTGCGTAGGCATTTATAAATAAGCCGAAATATGAACTTTCCAACAATGTGGTATGTGAGACCAGCAAGCCTGTGCACACACGCAGTCTGATCAGAGTGCTAAATTAGTCACCTGAATATTCGTTGACTGTCAAGCTACTGGCAGAGCAGAAGTTGGGGTTTCTTAGCTTAAAAGGAGGCTGCACAGGCGCGTCTGAGTAAACACTTGTCAAACTGCCACATTGTTGGAAATCACATGTCACGGATCTAATAATGACTACACGCGTGTTAGATCATTATGAAGAAGTACATAGTTTTAGCTGAACCCTTGTTATGGTGTGCTGAACATATTGTGCTATGATTTCCTTATTGTATGTATGATTACACTTAGTACTATAGATTCATGATCTGGATTGAAAGCAGTGTGGGTCCTGCAAGCGCCGATCCAGAGGGGAGGCAAGGGGTCCGGACCCCCCCCCCCCCCCTGGAAAATTACAAGTAATATGGGTTTCTATAGGGAATAAGCAATTGGACCCCCTGGAAAAAGTTGGTCTGGAATCTTCGAAAATTATAGTTTTCTTTGAAATAACCATTGGACTTCTGTAAAATAAGCTGAGGACTAACAAACGTTGTCAGAGATTTTTTCATGGCAGATGGGCCTGGACCACCCCCTGACGAAATTCTTGGATCCGCGCATGTCCTGATTAGTTGAATACTTCTTCACTATGTCCTCATTATGTTGTCTGCATTCTGTGTGCTTCGAATCGCGGATATATTCTCATTCAACTATATTTTAATACTTTACTCAAACAAAAAAGAATCGACCGATTTTCATTGTATTGTATCTTTTGGTCCAGTTAAGATGTCGCAACAAAAAATTAACAAAAATATTTATCAAACGTCTGACACAAAAACTGACTCGTAATTAGTTGAGTTTATCTTCTTAACTGGAAGATTCATTGAATCTAAAGTGAAAACAGCGTTTTCTATTATCATCATCAAGTTGATCGTCAAAACGTGACAATTTTTTCGTTTAATGGCAACCGGGAACGTCCATCTAAAAATACCAAAATGTGCTTATTAATCGAGCGACATTGCAATTCAAAATCGTTAATTTACGAAATTAACTGAACTTACCTCCCTTTGATTTAAACAAATAACAATTCAAGAACCTCCGATTTTCCTTAACCTAACATCATTTTGACACCGTTTTTGTTTTAATTTGCTGTGCTTTTGTATGACAACAATAACACAAAAGATAGAAAAATAAAAAAGATAGACTATGGCTGGTGTCGGCCATCACATGTTCACTTACCCCACCCCTTACTGAAAAAGCACAGGTGAATTTCCAGTATCAATTGATGCTGATTAGTCTTAATTATTGTTAAAATGCTTGTGATGACAAAAAAGTAATTCAAATTTGACCGACTCTGCTGATTATCATAAGGCTGGGCCAACACGAATTTTCTTAGTATCTTCATGCACGCTCTTGGTTGATTCTTTTTTTGACGTCAGAGTATGATACCGATTAATGGCTGTGGCCGTAAAGGCAATGCATACAGCTAATGTACATAACATATTACTAGAGAGTTTGCTCAGTGATGTTTAAATGTGCTTGACCGGTTCAGAATTATGGACACACAAGATATTGATGATGTGACTTTTGATTTTATGGGTACTCGTGTTCTCTGAGTTGTCAGCAGCTCTACTGGTTATCAAATGAATTTCGTTTAGGTGCATTAAGTTCATACATTTAGAACTGGCAAGCGGACATACCTTTATGGTTTGAGTATGCATGTACTAATAGCTATTAATTGCAGTGAAATTCAATCATTAAATCAACACCATTAGTTCAAAGTACCGCTTCAGAAGATAGAACGTATTCATAAATTATTTCAACAATTTCCAAGCAAAACATATGTTTTGGACCTTAAAAAAGAAACACTACTGTGAGATATTTCTTTTAAGCACCCTTTTATATATGTAAGATCTTCTATGATTAATCCCCAATGACATGGCGGTCCAAATGTCGTACATGCCGGGTCCAGACCAGTCTGAGTTGCAGTAGAGCTGAGTTGAGCATGAAATAATTTGTTAAACTTCGAACCCAGTGCATGGTTGTGGGTACTCAAAAGAGCCGTCTCGATATCATATGCCATTCTACCTCGTATCTAGATCTATATATTCCATATTCTACATTCCTTCCCGGAACCAAAATAAAACGTCATTCTGCACATTACTGTGCCGTCAGAAATTCAGTGGACATCGTTTTTTTCTTTTTTAAGTTGTCATTAATGATATCATTTCGGACTGACATTTTGCACCTGCATATAATATATCACCGCCTTATATTCAATTGCATGTTTGAACATTTAAGATTGGAAAAAAGTCTGGAATCTCTTGTAAAATAAAATAACTTAGTCATTTTCGATTTGGAAAACTCCTCATTTTCCCTCAATGTATTTCATATGGGTAGCACGTGGTTTATACAGTTCACTGATTACCATGTTTACTTTCGTACATCAGGTTGTATGATAAAGAAAACGGTCACCAGCAGGGTAACTCGTGGTGTGTCTACATACAAATCCCAAATGCTTTTGAAGAGACTGCGCGAAAAACACTTCTGTATGAGTAACATCATATTTCACGAAAATCAAAGTTCGCATCTTGCTTTCTAAGCGTTCACGGTAAAATGACATTATAGAAATTGGACTGTGACTGAGAAAAACTGACTTCGATGATTTGTTACAACAAAGGCGCAGACCAGCCTGCGCATCCTCGCAGTCTCATCAGCAACTTTGTTATCTGCTTTTTGAGAATAAACATATCTAGACTTGCTACGAGCGAAACTTCAATTTTCTAGCTGGCCTGTTTAGCGGAGGAGACTGTTTTGAGACTCACTTTGTCTGAAACCCAGACGACAGGTTTTCTCGCGACGTGGCCACGTATATATTTCTGTTGCTTGCTCGACACCTCTAGGATAAATATTACAAGTGCAACAGATAATAATATTTAAAAAGTAAAGAGGAGGCTGCTCATCAGATATGTTAACGAGGGTCACATTATTTGGCTGCGCTCGACATCGTATAATACAGAAGTCATTCTTAGCTACAGCCCACAGAGCGGGGGAACGGTGGGGCTTTGATTTTCTGGCTGCAGGTCCCTGGTATGACCCTGTAATAACAGCCCATTTGCCTGACTGGGGCGTGGTTATTAATGACTGGTGCGCATTATTCATTTCACCTTTATGAACTAGTCATTTGTGCCCACTGCTCACCAGCCCTTAAGAATGTTGAGGACTTTGATTTGTGCCAGCAGAGCCCCTTAGTAACCAACACACTGTGGGGACAGCTAGCTGGCAAAACCAAGACTGTTCTCTCCCGCAGTATGTTATAATACTGCACTTCCATGTTTGTCTATGTCTATCAGCACCTACATGTCCTTGGCATTATGGAGACAATATTAAAGTAAAATCACAGCACATTTGCCAGGCTATCCCAACGCTGCTCAGGGGCTTAGGTGAAGCAGTGGTTACAGATGACTTGTGCATTACTTATAGCTTATGATGCACTACACATGAAAATGTAGTTCTCAGCCCCCACCCCACCCCCCCCCCAAAAAAAAAAATAAAAAAAAAAAAAAATATATATATATATATATATATATATATATATATATATATATATATATATATATATATATATATATATATATATATATTGACCCCAAACACAAAATATACATCCGCTGATAGATTGTTCAACCTATTTCCAAGCACATTCCCACCCCATCACTAGTTTCTCTTTCTGACCTCAACTTTAAAGGGCTGAACGAGCATTATTTTCATTGGACGAGATTTTTTTCACTTGGATCACACCTACCGGGTGAGCCCTGTAATATTTTTCTCTTATCAATTATAGTTGCCCGGAATTAAAATGCATATTTTGCATTGCTTGGTGTCAACAAATCAGTATTTGGAATAAACAGATAGTTCAATTAATTTTATAAAACAAGTTGAAAAATTGTTTAAAATCTGATGATCAGATGGATAAAACTTTCAAGGAGCAGGAAATACAGAAAATCAAGATTTTGAATTGAACAAGGGAACACGATTCATTTCATAGGAGCAAGTGAATGGAGGGCCTCAATATTTTCTTGTATACCTAAATTATGTGAGCCCAAACTATGGCCATAGTTTTCATTTGGTTTGATAAGAAACCCTTTTCCTAACACGTTACTTCGTCTTACTAGACTGTATAATTATTCATCGATAGTCGACTATTTAAAGGCAGTGATCCGTACAAAGGTGCGTTTGGGTAAATTAAAAAACGCAGATGCGCAAATGAGGACAAATTCCATCATACCACAGCCCATTTGGCAAGACCTTTTGTAACGAAAACATATCACCAATAAAGCGGTGGGTATTTAATTCTGATGTTTATTGTGCTATGGTCTGCACATATAAACATAAACGCAAAAAACGATGTTCACTGAATTCCTGTACGCACTATAGTTACATGTAACAAACAATATTTTAAATTGAGAAAAAATATTTTTTTCCTGATTTCATCATTGACTTTTAAAAATATTTGGGGAATTTATAACGATTTTTAGGGCCAGTATTCAAATTTAATGGGAACAATTCAATTTATTTATTTATAAAGAGACACTTCATCCAAAAACTGATGCGTTTAATGGCTTTTTCTGTCATATAAAGATGTTTACTCGGGATCAATCCCGAAATTAGTTAGAATAAAATTTTAAAAATCACTGAGCATAATCTCAAAAGTTCTTTTTGGGCACGATCCCGAAACTTTTTTTCAATCAATCGAAACAATGTTTCGGGATCGTGCCCGAAAAAGAACTTTCAGGATTATGTCCAAAGACATTTTTAAAATAAAAAAATTCAAAATTACTTTGGGCATGATCCCGAAAGTTCTGTTCGGGCACGATCTCGAAACATTTTGATTGAAAAAAATGTTTCGGGATCGTGCCCGAAAAAGAACTTTTGGGATCATGCCCAAACCCATTTGTAGAAACAAAATTTTAAAAAATACTTTGGGCATGATCCCAAAAGTTCTTTCGGGCACGATCCCCAAACATTTTGATTGAAAAAATGTTTCGGGATCGTGCCCGAAAAGAACTTTCGAGATCTTGCTCAAAGTAATTTTTAAATTTTATTTTTTTTTGTTTATCATTTAAAATTACTTTCAGGATTGATCTCGAATTATCTTTTACTAATGTTGTAGAAATTTCGCTCCTGCACAATCCCAAAAGAATGTTAATAACCCTTCCTGGCTCAGTGGCAGGGAGAATAACAGTAGAAATAATTAACTATCAATCTCCACAAAAGTATGGGACCTGGCGGGAGATCTAATTTGTGACTCCAGTATCTTCAGTCAGACAGATAACTGCAGCCAGACACACATTACTGACTGTGCTACGTGGCTTAGTGACTTCAGCTTTTAGACTGTTAGTTTATGAATACAAACAGTGACAGCCCAGTGAGCAAAAGTCAAAACGGTCATGTCTACTTCACAGGTAGGTGATATCATTTTCTTTAATAAATGATAAATTTATTTTTAAATAATGATTTCTTTTTTCTCCTCTTTCCATTAGTGATTACTGATTAGGTGAAGGTTACTAAGACAGAATAGATGTGACTAGCTATATAAAATCATATTATACTGAATGACTAGAATTCTGATAGTCAGATCCCAGGGGGCTCCAGTTTGTTGATGTTGATTCAACGTTGACAATATATGTTGAAATAAAGTTGAAAATGTATTTGAATTTGAAACTTGAATAAACGCTGACATACAAACGTTGATTCGACGCTGACATACAAACTTTGATTCAACGTTGACATTCAATCATTGAATCAACATTGCTATTTCAACACTGACTCAACGTTGAATCAAAACTGTATCAACTTTGATTCAACCTCAAATACAACACTAATTCAACCTTAAAAAAGGAGCCAAATAAATGCTGAATTAACGTTTCTTCAAGCATATCATGAGGCTAAATCAATGCAGACTCACAATGTATTGCATCCATCCCACAATTGGGGTGCAGCAGGCATAAACCAGGGGTAAGAAAATAAATCTGCAACAAGAAAATGATAAACCCCAGCTAAAATGTGAGGACTAAACACTTGAAAACGTATAACCCATTTTAAGAATTGAACCACACCATGAAAAAGCCTTCTTTAAAAAGTTCTTTTCAGTAGGGACTGGTCATCTACATACATGTAGTAACAATGCAGCTGACCAGAGTCAGTGTTCTCACTAGGATTTTGAAAACAGAAGTTATAGAATCCATTCCTGGAAAAAAGTTGGGAGTCAAAACTGAAAATGTGGAGTTTGATCCAGAAAACTTGGCAGCTTCAGCTAAAATATTATTTTTTTTATGAATTATTTCAAAATACTTGTGAGAACTCTGACATTGCATCGGTGTGTCATACCGACTATGAACCAAGATGTTTCGATTTTCATTAAAAAAATTAAATAGTTGTTTTGTTTTTATTCATCAAGATAATCACCTCATACAAAGATATTTAACAAAACAGTGCTGTCTGCTTATAATGTATTCTGTGCATTTTAAGTTTTTCTCTCGAAAAATTGTATCATGCTAACACTATGAACACTGATCAGAATGCTCCTAAGCATTCTGACCTGGGTCCATACTGTTTGCAATATAGATCACAAAATTACACCAAATTTACTCCAAAATAATTTCATCATGTAAGCAAACATTATAAACCGTGATCAGACTGCTCATTAGACTGATCTGTGTCCATACTGTTTGCAATATTATATAAGCGTTATATATAAGTTCATTTGGTCATTAGCAGATGGCAGTATTAAATAAAGAGTGTTGTCTGCTTATAACACCTGCTGCATATTTTCATTTTCCCCAAAACAAATCGTATCATGTAAGATAACACTATGAACCCTTATCATACTGCTCCTACCGTTTGCAATATAGGTCACAAAATCTCATCTGATTTACACCAAAAATAATTCAATCACATAAGCAAACATTATGAACCTTGACGAGACTGCTCAAAGGTCTGATCTGATCCATACTGTTTGCAATATAGGCCACAAGAATGCATTAAGCAGAAGAGCATGTAAAATATTTAACAAAAAGTGCTGTCTTTATAATTTTAAAATTTACTCCAGAATAAATATATATCATGTAAGCAATCGTTATGACCACTGATCAGACTGCTTCTAAGCAGTCTGACCTGGGTCCATACTGTTTGAAATATATAGTTCATATAAAGATATCAAATGAATGTAAAATATTTTACAAAACTTATTTTGCCTGCTCCAGAATAAATGTATGATTTTCAAAAATGTGTAAGCAAACACTACAAGCTCTGATTAGACTGCTTCTTGCCGGGTCAATACTGTACATACTAAAAAAAAACTTCTCAATGGATCGGTTCTTTTGAGCACCCAAAATACAAATTTTTGGATAAAAAATAATCACAAATTTAAGATTTAATAATTCGCTAATCTGGACCTATGCATGTAACCAAAGAAACCTTTATGCCATATGCCAAAAATATAGAGTGATCCTCATAGTCTGATTGACACCAGCCCCTACCCCCTGAAGATTGTTTTAATTTAACAAACAGTGCAGACCCTGAGGAAATACCACCTTATGCAGTATTTCATTAGGGTCTTCACTGTTTGCCAAAGGTCCTGTTTACTGTATCCAGAATGAAGAGGGTTTATATAGTATATGCATCAAAAAACCTCCAGATAAGAGTGTGAATATATTGTTTTATACTTATTTCTCATCCAAAACATATGTTGTGGGTACTCAAAAAAACCGTCACAATGAGACCAAAAACGGCTGTTAAAACTGATGGGTAAGAAAATATTAACATTTTTTTTTACTTAAAAGCATCGCTAATCTAATCACTAAGCTGGTGTCAGCTCTTCTGTTTCCTCAAATCTTAAGTGCACTAAGCTCTGAGTCAGTTCTCTTTGAGTCATAGAATTTGGAAGTAAACAGCGAGGAATATGGCGCAGTTATAGAAAATTTTAAAGGGTTTGCTGGCTGGAACTGACTGTTTTTCAAATATTGTAGTGTCTCCCATGGAGCTAAACTGCTCAGACTGTCCGACGACCTTGATCTTTTAAATATGGTGTGCAGGGTATTCTGCTGTCACCTGGTTAACCTGTCCTTACTGAATGACCTGAGCAGCCGCCGAAAACACACTTGTCCGCTTGCCATGGCGAGTGACTTTTAGCCCTTATGCTGTAGGATGAAAAGAAATGTTGACTGTTCCCAATGTCAATTATTGAATTTACCAAAACATATGGTGATGTAGGACAAGTAGAAACGCTGGATCCAGTCTGTCCAAGTGTAAAGGCTGGTACTTCAGTGCCTGTTGAATTTCTGAAAGTAAAGGGAGCCTAATAGGTTTAGATAAACAAAATTTTTGTGCATAAAATTGTAAATATTTTTAAACCCATCAATTTTAACAAATGTTTTGGGTACTAAAAAGAATGGTCTCAATGAGACGGTTCCTTTGAGCACCCACAATATATGTTTTGTTTGAGAAATAAGAAAATTCTTTTTTTTTTGGTATGAACTCTTAACTTAAGGCCTGAGCCTCTTAAACACATTACCAAAGTTTATACCATAGCTATTTAAAATTTGTGGCACATGCAAAAAATAAATTATAAACAAATAATGTGTACTAAACAGGGTTTCAGCTGGACATTTTGTCCAAGCAGCCCCATTATTGTTCGGACATTTAGAATTTTTTAGGACATTCATTAACATTCATTTTTACCACCAAAAACGGAAATTGCCATCTGCCCTTCACAAATTGAAATCAGGGGTAGTTTTGCTACCATTACGGATGGTAAGTGTGGCCTGATTGATTGTCTGGCTTTTTTTATTTCATGAGGAGACTGGAGCTTGTTGATCAGTGGAAGTGGGTGGGGTACTTTTTATTGCTGCTTTTTGTTGCCGCTGTATGACTCGTTAGTCATGGAAAATGACTGTTCAGGTAATGATGGAGCGGACAAACTGTTTTGGGGCATAAAAAATTTCTGTTATGTCTTGGTGGCAGTTAAGTTTTTTAGTCATTTTATCGGTAAATGCAAAGGCAAACATGCTTTCTGCTTGGAGATAAAATCAAGGGAAGTAAACTAAGGATGCAAAAGACCAATCAGGCTTAACGTAACAAAACACTATGACTAGTTTGCTTTAGTGAATAAGTATTTGCGGGGTAAAATAAGTCAAACCAGTCTGAAGCTTACAGAAATTTGGCCAATCAGCGATCGTTTTTTAAAACAAAAATAATACTGCATCACTGTGCATTACTATACAGTGTGCGTTTCCGAAAATCATCACGGACAAACTGTCCAAACTGGTCAGTAAACTCTCAGACATCTGGAACTATAGTACTGCCGCATTAATAACGCGAAAATTCGACTTAAATTGCATCTTTTCACGTTATTTTCTCTTGATATTTTCATTATGCGGGTAGAAAAATCTGCAGTATTTTTTGAAAAAAATTTCAACCTGATGTTTTTGCTGCGTTTTTTTTGTGATTAGATGGAATTTTCGCATTTTTTTTCGTTCTTTTTGACAGGGGAGTATTACTGTTGGTAGAATGGACATAAACTGACCCAGTTTATTAATAATATGCAACGGTTGACTCAATAATTCGATGACGTTTCAGGTCATTGATCGCCATGTAGGTTTTATACTGAACAAAGTGAAAACGCTACACCTGAATTGTTACTATTTATAGGCTTTTGTTTGTTTGTTTGATTTGATTCTTTACGTCCCATCAACAATCTTTCAGTTAAACAGGGACGGGTCTTCCTGGGTTAAGCCATTACTGAGCTAGGATCTTGTGTCTTGCTCAAGGACCACAACGCAGTGACGCCGGTGAGGCTCGAACCCGCAGCCACTCGTTCACAAGTCAAGCACTCTACCACTAAGCCACTGCGCTCCCATCCGTTTATATGAGAAACGATGCAAGACAGTAAAGTAAATTGTATCTTAATGTTCAAAGACAGGGTTGTGCATAAAGTGAAATGTTAACTGATGTGTCACGAGGAAACACATGAAAGTCATTTAAATGTGACAGGGGTCCAATTTTTCAGGATACAAATTTGAACAGAAATCTCAAACAGTTTAGGCCTTCAGACATCAACTGCCAACCAAATCCAACTGAACGAAATGGAAATTTTAGACATTTGACAATCAGAATTGTGTTTTGATCGTTTAGAAAAGCAACCTTAGAAAGCGGGTTTTCATTAAATTGGCCAAGCTTGACATTACAAGCTTGATCATATTGTATCAGTTGGATCTGTGTCAACGCTGATTGAATCAATACTTTCAACTGAATGGCAGTGTTTAAATAATAAAACTTGCATGTACAAAGCAATCACGCTGTTAAAATGTATGATGCTTATGACACTTACCTGTAGAAATTTAAGTAAAGCTATATAGGCCGTCACATGGCTGTTACACTGTTAAAATCCCCCCCCCGCTTTTCAGAAAGCCTAAAAATGTCGAAATTCCCAAGAGATTAGGGGTCAGTGCAGTGGTAGTAGAATCTTCAAACATTTTTTTCCTGACACTGCAGGATTTTCTAAATCCGGATATGTGCTTAATGTTTCGGAAAAATACAAGTAATAAAAAAATATCCCAGATTTTCACGTTTCTTATTATTGCGGCAGGACTATATTTTCAGACTATGTCCGATGGCGACGCCAAACTGAATCACTGCTATAATAAGTGATATATCCAAGAGTCAATTTGTCTACTGGTGCCAATATACATAAGAGAAAATAGTGATTTTCCCATAAAATTAAATATACATTGTGGCTTCTCACACGATCCAGGAGCAAAAAGGAAATTCTAACACACCCCGCCTATAGAGTAAATTGTAAAAAAATAACAGTGATATATCAAGCGATAATTCACAGTTTTGATAGCAGCAGGAAAACGCGTGCTAGTTGACGTCATTTGTGACGTAATTCATGGCGTTAGACGGTGTAAAATCATTTTTACGCTTAGAAGAAGTTACAAATACATGTACACGTATGCAACGTAGTCTAACTATTGGCGGGAATTCTTCAGTGCAATGGCGGAAAGTTGGATGAAGCTGAAGACTTCAAATGAGTTTTTGTCGTTTATTGTGTGTTAGAATCGAAATAGATCAGCTCTAGTGTGTGAGTTGTTGTGTAATAATTCAATATTTGTTGGTCAGTTGTACAGGATAAATCACTGGCGCTGCATGCTTGTGGTTTGATCTTCTTGACAACTGACCTCCAAACAGTGAATTATTACACAACAATTCACTGCTAGAGCTGATCTATTTCTTAAATAAAATCTTTCTGAAATCCTCTTATATTTACAAAATTGAAAGGAAGACCCACAGGTTTAGATAAACAAAAATTGTCAGCGTGAAATTGTCAATATTTTATTACCCATCAATTTTAACAGATGTTTTGGGTGCTCAAAAGAACCGTCTCATTGAGACGGTTCTTTTGAGTACTCACAACATATGTTTTGGTTGAGAAATAAGAAAAATAAATTTTCGTTACACACTCTTAACTAAAGTCCTGCTGCCTACACTTTTCTAAGGCATTTGCTCATTCAACACCCAGATATTTTATCATTTGATCCCACTTGGAAGAATTTTGTATTTATTGCATTAGGTGACCATCAAATGCTCGAATGAGTCTGAGCCGATGAGCTTGTGGACCTGATGTTCACACATATTGTGACATAATATGGATGTTCATGAAGGTTAAAATCCACAGTATTGAATAGCTACTCATGCATATAAAAGAATAACATTGCTGTGCAGATTTATCTCATTGACTGTCCATCTAAATGCGAGAAAGCCAATGTTTAGGATTTGCGACCATGTAAGACTCAAACCAGCCTGCTCAGCTACACAGGCTAGCTAGAATCTTGAAGTTTGGGTACAGAAAATGTAGCCAATTTACTTTCCAGAAAGCTAATAACAAAGGTGCTGATCAAACTGTGCAGATGATCAGGCTAGTCTGCATCTGTGTTGTTTGCAGTAATGTCAGGTTTTCTCACATCCAGGCCCAGATAATATATCATATGTGCTGCAATGTGTAATGAATTACAGTAAAACGGCAACTGAAATAGACAAAACAAAGATCTTAATGGCAAATAGTAGCTTAATGTGCCCCCATTCTGCATTACTTTTGACCTGCATGAAGCAATAATTGGTTTTGAAAACCAATTTTTGATCTTTTTGAGAGTGGCCATTTTAAATAGGATTTACTGCATATTATACTAACCTTTTTTTGCCTAGTTCTAGATTTTCTCTTGACTTGGGATGACATTGACATGTAAAGGTCTTCGCTGTTAGCTTCTTTACTGGCTGAAGTGGCTGGTGACTTTGTCTGATTTGAAAGGTACTTCAAGCTCATAACTGCCAGCAAACTGAGACAAATACCCATCTTTCTCTGAAAATATCAATTTTGACCCATTTTTCCATACTCAACATAATACATAGGTCAACACAAATTTTTAGCGTAAAATTGTGAATATTTGTAGGGTGCTCAAAAGAATTGTTTCATTGAGACGGTTCTTTTGAGTACCCACAACTTATGTTTTTTGTTGAGAAATAAGAAATTTGAATTACACTCTTATCTAGAACCTTGCAGGGCTTTAGATAAGCTTTATTTTCAAAAGAGTACAGTACTCGTCCATTTTGTAAAAAAAGGAGTAACGAGAGATTTTAAGGAGTACTGACTGTTTGTCTTAAAAACACACACAAAGAAACAACAAAGCTATCTCAACACGCTGATTAATTGAGCCTGTGCCTACTGCTTGTTTTCCTAAGCTATTCATTTACAAGAAAGCAAATAGTAAAGATAATGAATTTGAATTTCATTTTGTTTGTTTTGTTGCTTTCGTCCCAAGTCAACAGCTATGGTCATGGCAGGACGATCAGTTCACCTAACCACACTTTTTCCCTGGGCAAGCTTGAACAAGTAGTTAACCAGTAGTTCGTGCACATATTTTAGATTGTAACCGACAACAATCCTTCTTGATTCAGCAGAAGGGATTATAATGACAGTAATCAATCTCCACAAAAGTATGGGACCAGGCAGGGATCGAACTCGCCACCCCTGGCTCTGCAGTCAGACTCGCATCTGTTGTCAGACACGTAACCGTTACTGACTGGGCTAAGTGGCCTGTATGAATTTCTTTTTGGCATATTAGGTTTTTAGTTTTTCAGGAATACAACAGATGCAGTTGGGAGATTGTGGTGTGGGTTTGGGAAATAAGGTGGCAATTGCAGCATTCTGTGTCCCATTTTGGTGATTTTTGTACACTTTGGGAGGGGGTCAGTGAGTGAGGGGTTAAGTTGAAATCATCAAAATATATTACAGGATGAGAACTATACAGCTTCTTAAAAGTTTAAGAAAACCTGATCTAAATGAGTTTATTCTCATAAACCATTAGACAGACCGAAATACAACAGGACCAACTTTTGCATAAGCCAGTACTTGTTTGGATTTTGTATATTAATTTCTCGCAAAACCCATCACCTCTAATCACCTTTCTAAAAAGAAAAAGCAGCTGGATTTCAGAAATGTTAAAAGAAATTACTGTGTTTTCTTGAAAGAATGCAAACCAGCCTGGATGGCTTGTATTTTTATAACTTTCTGCGCTGGCATTTTTTAGACAGCGTGTTGTGAGACGGAAAGGAAAACAAAGTCGGTGGTTCATGAGCGGATCCAGCGGGGGTCCAGGTCAGTCTGACAAAAAAAAGCTCTGACGTTTTTTTTTGTTTTTTTTTAGTCCTCAGCTTATTTTACAGAAGTCAAATGGTCAATTTAAAAGCAATATATCATTTTTCAAGGTTTCAGAGGGGGTCTAACATTTTCCAGGGGGTCCAACTATTTCCAGGGGGGGGGGGTCCAATTGCTTATTCTCTATAGAAACCCATAAAACTTGTGATTTTCCAGGGGGGAACGGACCCCCTGCCCCCCCCCCCCCCTCTAGATCCGCACTTGTGGTTTCTGATTGTTTCCGCAAGCTACAATATTGATCCACCGGAGACTAACATGCATTTCATTTCTAACTGGTCTATATTTAGAATGTGGTTACGAAGATTGGCGATGTCTCTGTAATTAAAAGAACATGCCCGAAGGGAAACCAATTCGAATTTCCTCTACCTTCCGCAAGCTTATCTAAAGACCCGGGGCCTCTGATAATAGCAGCCTAGGGAGGAAATGGTATTGGGGTGAAACGACTAGGGTATGGGTGCGAAACCACCAAGGTTGAAAATAAATAGAGGTGAAACGACTAGGGGGGGAAACGTCTTTGGGGCGAAACGTCTTGTTATCAGGTTAGGCCAATGAAAAAAATACAGTAGCGTGATGAATGCCCCAAAAGGATTTGGTCTAGCATAAGACACATTTGAGGAAATTTATTTGTAATATAGGAGATATGCTCCAGACACATAAAAAGGGTAAACTAGAACACATTTGATGGCGTGCCATCGCAAATCCCCATGCTCTCAAAGAAATCTAATGGTAATTGACCCTTTGACCCCATCCCAAGGTCACCAGTTTGATCATAGGTTAAAAATTTTCAGTGTATCCTGGTCTACTGCTCATCCCCTTAAATTTGATATGCCACACGACCATTTTCAGAAAATTAAATTTTTGACCCCTCCCCAAGGCTCCAGGGGGTGTGGACCCAAAAAATTGTGCTGGTGCATGTGCCATCCATGTAAGTAAAACACACACCAAATCTGGTTAAATTTTGGAAGATTTTTTTTTACCCTCCAACCCCCAAAGGTACCCCCCAGTCCCACCCCTGGGCATGACCCAGGCAGCCGAATAAAAATCCCGTCTGATATGTTATATATCTTTCATTTGTTACAAGATGCACAAAGTTTGGTTTAAAAATCTTTGAAACTGACTTTGTTATATAGATTTAATGATATTTGACCTTTTGGCCCCTCCCCAAGGCCCCAGGGGGCTGGGACCCAAACAATGGGGCCGTTGTATGTGGCATTCTTGTAAGTATCTCACTCACCAAATCTGGTTGAATTCTGGAATTTTATTGACCCCCCCAACACCTTCAAGGTACCCTCAAGTCCCACCCCTGGGGTATGACCCAGGTGGCCAAATGAAAATCCCGTCTGATATGTTTTGTATCTTTCATTTGTGAGAAGACATACAAAGTTTGGTTTTAAAAACTTTGAAATTGACTTTGTTATTGAAATTTTATGATATTTAATGATATTTGAACTTTTGGCCCCTCCCCAGGGCCCCAGGGGGCGGGGCTAAAAAATTGCCGCTGTGCGCCCGATTCATGTGAGTAACTCACACACCAAATTTGGTTGGATTTCGTCCAATGGTTTAGGAGGAGATAGCGTGACGGATGGACAGACAGACGGACGGATGGAGGTGATTGCAATATCCCCGACCCTTTTTTAAAAAAGTGTGGGGATAAAAATAGGTCTGAAGTCAAAGTCAAGGTAAAAGTGACCACGAAATGGTATGCACCGATCCGCCACCCCAAGAAGAGTCCACACACCAAATTTGTGATTCCTACCTCAAATAATATAGGAGATTTTTTCGAGAACGACTATTCTTGAAACTAGGTCATAGGTCAAGGTCACAGTGACCCCATAACGGTAAGCAACATATCCCCATCCAAAGATGCATCCATACACCAAATTTGGGATTCCTACCCCAAATAATATAGGAGAAATGCTTCTGCCACGAGTATTCTTAAAATGAGGTCAAGGTCACAATGACCCCAAAACAGGTACATGACACTCAATCATCCCAAGATGCAATCACACACCGAATTTGGGATTATAATAATAGACATGCTAAGGACACGATTATTCTAGAAAATAGATCAGAAATCAAGGTCACAGCGATAGAAAAATGGTTTGTGACAATCGGCAACCCCAAGATCCAGCCATAAATTTGGGATTCCTACCTCAAATAATATAGTATGAGAAGATATGCACCGAAGTGGATTCTAGAAACTGGGTCAGAGGTCAAGGTCACAGTGACCCAAGGATATGTGACACTCAACCATCCCAAGATCAATCCACACAATATTTTGGATTCCTACTTCAAAAAAAAAAAAAAAATAGAGATATGCTCAGGACACGATTATTCTAGAAATGAGGTCATAGGTCAAGGTCACTGTGACCCAAAAAGGAGGACAACACTCCGCCACCCAAGATGCAACCAAATACTAAATTAGGGATTCCTACCTCACAGAATATAGGAGATATGCACCAGACTCGATGCAAGTTTCCAGAAACTAGATCAGAGGTTAAGGTCAATGTCACAATGACCTAAGGATGGTACAGGACATGGTCATCCCAAGATCCATCCACGCGCCAAATTTGTACGTGACACTCCCCCATCCATAGATGCATCAACACAACAGTGACTCCATCGGCAGTAAGTCTCAAACTAGCAACCCTTTGATCCCCAGTCGAACACTCTACCAACTGAGCCAAAAATTTGGAATTCCTGCTTCAAAGAATATAAAAGATATGCACCAGACTTAATACTGGTTCTAGAAACTAGGTCAGAGGTCAAGGTCACATTGACCTAAGGATGGAATGCGACACTCCATCATCTCAAGATGCATATCGGCTAAAACAAGATCAGATAGGGACAAGTTGTGTCACTTTTGGCCAAAAATGAAGTCGCAGGAATCACAAAACAAGCTTTTTCTTTCCATTGCTTCATATCTTGTGCATTTAATTCAAGAAGGTTTTTGTTGAAGTTCTTTTCATTAAAAATTTACAGCACTTGAATCAATCTTAGGTGGCAGATCTACGGACACTACAGGCTAAAGCATAACATAATTGTATCTTTTTAATTAGTGGCTTAAAACAATGATTATACCATGCAGAACTTCGCACAAGTATTGGTGCCCTTGGATACCACTCAATATTTTATTTACAAAAATAATTTCGTTAAATTTAAGCACAGAAGAAACAAGGCTATTAAAATGCTTAAATTTAGAAAACTTTCTTAATTTGATGTTTTAATGAATTGAGCTTTCAGGAACAAGTAAACCTCCTAACTTATCACATGATTTCGATTCTTAACAATAAAGTAGTTTAACATAGCCTCTGTCGTCAAGTTGTGTAGAAATCAAGTCCAGTCTTAGTGTGCAATATTTTCTACGGACAGTGAAAGATATAATGGTCCCCCTGTTTATTAGTTTGGGATAAACAGCAGGTCCTTCAAATAGTTGAAAAAATACATTGACTTTAAATTTAACAAATTTGCCAGATACATATAATGAAAGAAATATCAGTTAGGGAAATGACAAATATGGTAAACTTAGCTTGTGTTCTATGCCTAAAACATTTTCCTGGTCAGAGGAAATAAAATATAATTTAAACCACTGTTTAGAGCTTGCTCCAAGCTTTCTGAAAATGTATAACATTACTATGTTCAGATTTAATATAGCAAAATACAATCCTGAATTCACTTAAAAATTAGGCATTTTTCAATGTTATGCTGTTTCAATTTGAATTCGTTAAATTTGGAAAACTTGTATTTGAAATATGTGTGTTGGAAACATAATTTTTATAATAGAAACCTTAAATTTCACATATGAGCTAACGTAAAACGAACATAAAAATGTTTAAGCGAAGCCCAATAAATTTAAGCATTTTTTGAAAAAATGCTTGAAGCGTTATACATTTTGGGTTTTCTAACGAATTAACTTTGCTTCACTGAGCCTGTTGCCACTTGGTCAGTCACAAGTATGCATATTTTTTGCAATTTATTAAAGCTATGGGCATGTTTCTCTGTAACAAATTCAACCACCACCGATGATTTGTCTTTGCCAGTAATTTTTTCGTCTCTTTAGAACTGCACTGTTTGGTAGTGGTAGTGTCCGTAGATCACACATCATTGCATCTAGCAGATTACTGTACTTTAAGATAAATTAACATGTCTCTGCTGGTTTCTATTTCAGAGGGTGGAACTGATTAAGAAATGCACTGCTTTTTCAGTTGTCTTTCACCAACACTTTTGATATGAGCGACCAAAGTCTGTCCGTAGAATGTAGTGTCCGTAGATCACACTTGTTAATGTCATAAAATAACAAAAACATGTTATAATGGCCCATGTTTTTATATTGTATTTATTACTTCCAACCAAATTAATAGTATGTAAATCAATATTTGGGCAATTTTTACCTTATGTGTGAATGGAAGAGGTTTTAAAGGACATATTGTTTCAGAACCATGTGTACCTCTTTCTTTCACAAATTAGACAAATATAACCCAAATATTGACTTATATACTATTTTTTGGTTGAAATTAATAAATACAATCTAAAAATATGGGCCAATATGAAATATTCTGTTATTTTTTTAACATTAAAAAGTGTGATCTACGGACACTACGTTCTACGGACAGACTTTGGCCGCTCATATCACAAGTGCTGCTGAAAGACAACTGAAGAAGCAGACCTTTTCTTAATCAGTGCCACTCATCGAAATATAAAATAGCAGAAACATGTTCATTAATCTTCTAATACAGCAATATGCTAGATGCAAAATATGTGATCTACGGACACTACCTGAAACAGTGTAGTTTTAAACTGATGAAAACATTACTGGAAAAGACAATCCATTGGTAGTGGTTGTATTTATTACATAGAAACATGCCCATAGCTTCAACAAATTGCAAAAAATTATGCATACGTGTGGCCGAACAAGTGACAACAATACAGCAAAGTTAATTCTTAAGAAAAGACAAAATGTATAACGTTTCAGGCATTTTTTTTTTAAAAAGCTTAAAATTACTGCGCTCTGACTTCACATTCTTTATGGTTATCTAACATAAGCTCATACGTGAAATTTAAGATTTCTTTTTAAAAAAAATATGTTTCTTACACACATATTTGAAATACAAATTTTCAAAAATTAACAAATTTGAAATGACACGGCATAGCGTTGAAAAACGCCTAATTTTTAGGTGTATTTAGGATTGTAATTTTGCTATATTAAATCAAAACATTGTAATGTTATACATTTTCGGAAAGCTTGGGGCAAGCTCTAAACAGTGGTTTATATTGTATTTTATTTCCTTTAAGCAGGAAAATGCTTTAGGGGTATAACATAAGCTCATTTCAAAATCCCTATCTGATCTTGTTTTAGCCATCATACACAACAAAATTGGGATGTATGCCTCAAATAATACAAGAGATATGCTCCTGATATGATTACTCTAAAAACTAGGTCAGATGTCAAGTTGAAAGTGGCCCTTAAATGTTACATGACACTCCGTCATCCAAACATGCATCCGCACACCACATTTGGGATTTCTCTTCAAATTATATAAGAGATATGCTCGGACAACATTATTCTAAAAACTAGGTCACATATCAAGATCACGTTCACAGTGACTGAAAATGGTACATGCCACTCCACCATCCCAAGACACATTCACACACCAAACTTGGAATTCTTACCTCAAAGAAAATAGAAGATATGCACCAAAATTTATGATAATTCTTGAAACTAGTCAGAGGTCAAGGTCACATTGTCCCAAGGAAGACATACATCACTCTACCATCACAAGATGCATTTACACAACGAAATTACGATTCCTCTCTCATATGCTCCAGACAGGATTATTTTAAAACTAGATCAAAGGTCAAGTTCAGAGTGACCCGTAAATGGTACAAGACACTCCGTCATCCCAATATGCATTCACACACATTATTTGGGATTCCTACCTAAAATAATGTGAGAGATATGCTCCGGGCATCATCATTCTAAAACTAGGTCAGTTCCAGGTCACAGTGACCTAAAAATGGTATGTGACACTCCATCATAACAAGACGCATTCACACACCAAATTAGGAATTCCTACCTCAAAGAATATAAGAGGTATGCACCGGATATAATTATTAAAAAAAACAAGGTCAGAGCTCAAGGTCAAGGTCACAGTGACCTGAAAATGGTATACGACACTCTGTCATCCCAATATACATCCACACTTCCTACTTTAAATAATGTAAGAGATATGCTCTGGACATCACTATTCTAAAAACTAGGTCAGTTCAAGGTCACAGTGACCTGAAAATTGTATATGACACTCCACCATCCCAAGATGCATTCACACACCAAATTTGGAATTTTTACCTCAAAGAATGACAGGACACAATTATCAAAAAATTAGGTCAGAGGTCAAGGCCACAGTGACCTGAAAATTGTACGCAACACTCAGCCATCCCAAGATGCAACCACAAACCAAATTTGGGATTCCTTCCTCAAAGAATATAAATGATATGCACCGGACACGAAGCGGGACGGACCATTATACAAACGGAATTGAGGTTCTCCACGGGCAAGTGTAATCAGTACATGTAAGGTATTTATGACAGGGGCCATTGTCGCAAACATGAAGCACGCTAGCACGTACTCACCTGTCGCCTTTCCCTCGGTGCACACCGGGATTGAACTGCCATTTTTATTAAAAAATATATTATGCGATTACTGCTTGCATGACTCAGGGCTTTACATTCAGAAAATATTGACTAAAAGAGAAATGATAAACTGTCAAAAATTTAACCTTTTGCTATTTTTAACACTAAATTCTGTCACTACAGGAGTGCGAGAATTGAACGGGACTAGCGAAATATCGCTAGTTACCCATGATGCAAAGGGCGAAATGCGAGAGATCTAGATGAGGTATCGTCAGGTCTCGCGAGAATGTGACAGGGGCAGTTTAATATGGTGTACCGAAAGGAGCAAAAAGATGAATTATGGAATATGACATAATTAATTATAGTATATGACATAATTAATTATGGTATATACCATAATTAATTATGGTACATGACATAATTAATTATGATATATACCATGATAATTATGTCATATACCATAATTAATTATGTCATATACCATAATTAATTGCGCACATACCATAATCAATTATGTCATATACCATAATTCAACTTATGACCCTCTTGGTGCGCCTCAAATAGCAAATTATAGCATATGCGCTTATAAATCAAATAAATATGGTATAGGCCATAATTAATTATGGTTTATGCCATATTTAATTATGGTATGTACCATAATTAATAATGGTATATACCATGATAAATTATGTCATATACCATAATTAATTATGGCATATACCATAATTAGATATATTAGCCAATCAAAATCGTCGTTACATCGGTCAACCTTGTCGTGATTTCCATCACCACAATAGGGCCGTCGCCGCTTATTAAAAAGTGGTTCGGTGGAGCATTGCAACCAAGCTTACACGTCCAAACCCTTAGCCTCGTTTTAAGAAACCCAAACTAACGCTGTATGTGAACAATAAGGCCAAATATCAAGCTTTAAATGAATAAGTGCGGATCCAGAGGGGAACAGGGGGTCCGGACCCCCCCCCTCCCTGGAAAATCACAAGTTATATGAGTTTCAATAGGGAATAAGCAATTGGATCCCCCCCCGCCCCTGGAAAATGTTGGACTCCCTCTCGAACCTTGAAAAATGAAAGGTTTCTTTGAAATTGACCATTTGACTCCTGTAAAATAAGCTGAGGACTAAAAAAAAAACGTTGTCAGACTGACCTGGACCCCCACTCCCCTGACGAAAATTCCTGGACCCGCGCATGAATGAATGTACTAGCACAGTCTATTCGCTTCTTATATCATTAAGGTCTTTTATTCCTTTTACGACATTTCAAAGAGAATAATTAGTAAGAGTCTTCTATAAATGCGACTATTGAATAATAAATATGAAACTCTCCATCTATACTGACCCGTTTCTAAGAATATCCATAAATATATCCATTGTAACAATGTTTTGAGGAAATAAGAACTCGGAAAAATTCTGCAGCTCAATAAAAGCTAAACTTGTATTTAGAATTTAGTCAAAGTTATCTGATGGTTGCTTAATTGAGTATTTCTGACAGCAATAAATATTTTGTCATACTTATACAATACACATAAATTTATTAACATACTGTTATAAAATGTCAAAATTTTAGAATTTTCACACCTTCATAGGCGAGAAAACCTGCCTACGGGGTTTCCACCATGCCACCTGTTCAACTCGTCAACTCTTATATTAAAATAGCGTGATTTTCATCCTGCCTCAAATTTATTTGACATGTAAATTTAATAAGAGGATAAAACGTTCTTTTCCGTATATTAACGTTTGTTAACCCCGAGTGTGATAATATGTTGCAGCCCGAACCGCGAGGCAACTTGATCGATTTGCCGCATTTATATATATCTTTTTGCCGGAATGACCTTATCTTACAAACAAATTGTGACTACCAACAATGTGGCATTCTAACATGAATAGACTCTGGCAAGCCTGTGCAGTCTCCTTTTTAAGCTTAGAAACGTCAAATGCTTGTCGGTCAGTAGCTTAATAGTCAAATAAATTTGAGAAAGGTTCTGATCAGACTGCGCGTATGACTTTGCGCGACTGATTTGAGCCTTTTCCTGTCGCATATTTCACATTGATGGAAATTTCATGTTGTGGCTCAATTATTTTTATTAGTTGAAGTTTAATTCCATAGAGGGACAGGGGGTCCGGAACCCCCTGGAAAATCATAAAGCTTTAGGGTTTTTGGTCCGAATCCTCTGGAAAATCAAAGCTAACTACCAAGCCAGTATTCATTGTTGGGCCATCATCGGTCCGCTAGCAAAACATCAGTTAGATGGCGTTCCGCTGGGGAGCTGATGATTGCCCGCTTTTAGAGTATTTGTGCCCCATCTCCCCTCATCAACTAAAAAAGAGAAGTTTGTCAGAGTTGGACCCCTCTGAACAAACTTTCTGGATCCGCGCATTTAGTGGCTAGGAATATGGATCCGCACCTCTAGCCCGCTAGGCTAGGGATACGGATCTGTATCCATAGCTGGCCAACCTTGATTATTGTTAAAATACGCATCAGGCCCATACCATCTCATCAAAAGATGTGCATTTGTCTTCTCAATGTGAAAGGTCAAACAACGTATTTATGATTTTTTGAAATTTCAACAATACAATGTACAACGTTTCTCGCTACATAGACAGCATATCTTTAATAGATCAAATTTGCAAATGCGGACGCTGGTCCACTGACCTCCAGTATACACAAAAAGCCATAGAGCAGACCAGATACGCGCCTGGTCAGTGTACTTCTTGTCACCTTTAGTGTGAGCGCAAAATCGCAGATCAGATACGCATCGAAGCAGACTGAGCATTGTTTGGCGAGTAGAATATCTCTAGCTTCTACGCTACAACAAAGTCTACATAAACTAATAAGTGTACGGACATGTGCACTCCCGTGGTACTCAAAGTTTTGAAGAAAGCAAATCACTATTTTTTTGTTGTTTAAACTTTACACCCCAGTCAACGGCTACGGCAATATAGGGACGGCCAGTTCACTTAACCACACTTTTCCCCAGCACAAGTTAACCAGTACTTCGCGCTCTATAAGGAAAACAAGAAAGATAACTGCTACATGACCTCTATATTTACACTAATTCCCGGTACTGTAAAATATGCCTTTCTGCCTCTAAGAGAAATTATATTCTCTTAAACAGTGATACGTCATATCCCGATCTGGATCATCGAGGCGCTTTACGCACTAGGTGAAAACACAGGTAATTCTCCGTTATCCCAACGTATTTTGGTGAATTTATAACTTGCAATATCTTTAAAACTACTCAAAACTGTGCGCTGAAATTTTCAGTATCGATTAGAAATATGATTTTCATTTGATATAGAAAGTGATTATAAAATCATCGGACATATTTACGGACATATTTTTGATTAAAATTTCGGGATTTTGAACGCTTTTAATAAGCGTCTGGCCTTATTTTCACCGAGTTTTTCAGCGGAGCTCTTCAGCGTGAGGTTACATAAAGCCTAAAACACCCGGATGACTTAACAATAGAATTTGTAAACAATACTTATGGTGCTCTTTTATGCCCCAAGCTGCCAGATTGACATAATAGACCAGTGTAGCAGACTTTCTCGGCAGGCTAAGTAGTATAGGCGCCGGTTTAGCGTCAATGACGTCACTTCCGGTCCAAGATGGCGGCCCCCACGACGTCCGGTCCAAGATGGCGGCCCCCACGACACCAAGATGGCGGCCCCCACGAAATCAAGATGGCGGCCCCTGTGACGCGTTCGGTTACACCTCGGAGGGTGAGTCAACGCCCTAGACCACGAGAAGGTAGCGTCACGTCCTAGAGCGCGGTGTCGTTCTTCTATATACAAGGGTGAGGGGCCTCTCATTTATTTCCGGGTGGTTTTTTTACGAAGTTCAGAACGAGATCCAGTCTTTAATGATGTAGCGGGTCGCAGCGCTCTGTTTATCCCGTTCCCCGGGCGGACCCTTTTTTTTCAGCACGGTCCTTTCACGTCTTTTTCCACGTACTGATCGGCTTCGTAATTGGGTCATTAAGGCTGAGAGGGATATGATTGTCTATCAACGTAGAACGGGTTCCTCGCCATGCATATGGCGTCTGGCTAACTTAGGAGCATATTGCGCAATTATTTGCCGTTCGTCCTTTAGTATCTTAATGAATTCCAGTCCCAAGTTGCTGTCTTACGCCCTCTGTCCGTTATACTATCCTCTCCTTTTCGCTTAAGCTCCGATTTTGCCATTTCTAAAGCTTGGGCTACTGGGGTGACCAGGTTCACTACGGGTTTTTCCTTTTGTCTCATTTCTTTCAACTCTCTGTATTTCCGTCCACTACCCACAATATAATGACCCTGACTGTCGCGTTCCGCGTAGCCATCTCTAACATCCAGCAAGTGCTGAAACCATTTGTCGGGATCCGAGACGTACGGAATCCACTTCTGCTGTTGGTAATCGTAAACGAGTCTAGTGCCCATCTTTTTCCATCGATTTCCTCCTTAGTGCTCGAGTTATTCTTACGCTCTATTCATACGAACGGGCGAGAGTCCAGTTCACTATCCTCAAGCACCTCAATTAATCGCTCAGCAGCCTCTCTGGCTTCGCGCCGTAGTTGTCTACATCTCATCCGAAACAACAGTTCATCAAACAAAGCTATACACATAAAAGTAATGGCGAACATATTTACGCCTACTCAATACTTAATCCCTTTTCTTAGTTACCAGTTTTGATAGTCATTCGGGTTACACTCGGAACACCGTAATGCCCCTAATGACTAGATTGCTGCAAAGCGCCTTATATAGTGAGAGGTCTCTTCTGATTGGTCAATTATCCAGCCATTCGATTGGTCAACCTCCTCACTCCTGATCCCTCCTCCTCATTCTCCTTCACGACGTAGTAGAGTCCTCTTGGTCTTCAGAGGCTTTCTCGGTTTCTATATTATGATTCGGCCATACGTCCATAAATAAATCTTTTCTGAGTTTGATGGCTTGTCTGATAGAGTCCGCCTGATTCATATCGTGTTGGTTCTTAAACGTTTTAGCCGATTCCAGTATTCGCTGTTGAACAGGATCCTCTTGTAGCTCGTAATAATCTATTAGAAATTGAGCGTTATCTCGTCTGAGTTTTTTGCGGAGAGAAGGCAAATCATCATTGGCTGCCAGATGAATAGCTTTATCCGAACTAAAACCTCGCTCTTCATAAGCATTCACTTTAGCTTTAAACTGCTCTACGTTCTCCTGCCTGATCGGATTTTGAAATCTCCTGTTCCAGATGTCGAGTTTAGAGCGCTCATCTCTTTGTTTTCTTCCTTTACCTGGAGGGCTTAAATCGCTTACCCTCCTATTCCATATATACAGTTTATAACTTTCATCTCTTTCTTTATCCGGAGGGCTGATAGAGCGTATATAGTCTAGGGACTCCACACTGTCAGCATCTACATCATCAGAAATATCTCCGTCATCGGGAGACTGTTGATCGACAAATATGTCAGTTTGTAGTCTGTCCTGTTCGGATGTACTGGATTTAAGATCTAGGACGAGGTGACCATAAGGTCTTGCCGTGGCATCTTCAAATTTCCTCATAAATGTGGCGCAAGTGGACGGATAAATTCTTCTTGCCAAGGTCGCAACTTGTTGTCTGTCGATCGGATTATTAAACAAGACCAAATATTGGGTATTTAAAGCGATATCCCTGCAAGCTCTACCTTGAGGAAATACGTTTTGAGTCAAATACACGATAGATATATTTCTGTGGTGACTGCCTTTCGTAAAAAGGTCGGCAATTCTCTGGTCACACTTTGCTTCGGTCATCAGGTCATCAAAAATGATTAGGTTCCTTTTTGAGGGATCCATAAACTGAGCATTATCTAGATAGTCTGGGATACCCCGTATAAATTCTATACACGGAATTCTCTTCTGAAGGTCTTCGTACAGGGGCTGCCATTGTCCAAAACACCATAAGATTCGTTCCGGTGGCGGTTGTACTAACGAGGAAAGTAACAGTTTTCTAGTCCATTCCGTTTTCCCCGATCCGCTGGGTCCAGTTACCATCATAAAGAAAGCGAATAAAACTGCTGTGATATTTAGTGTAACTGACCCCAAACCTCAACCAAAACTTTCAGGACCATCACTTCCGCAGGTTTTACCCCATCTTTACAACACTGACAATGTGATTCTTTCACCTGATGAACTGAATGCAAAGTGCATACAAGTGTTTAAAGATATGACTGTTTCTGACACTTTTTTCATGAACAACTTGAGCATGAAATTTGAAATGCTCATAAAACTGAAATGTTGAAAATACATGTTTTGCTTTCAAACTCTCAGACATTGTCTTTACCATGCTTATAGTTGTTAAATGCCAATAATTGTTTGCATTTTAACACTTATGAGCCTGATATAATTTATGCTCAGTTAAGATGAGCATGAAAAAAGTTTTAAAACCTTAGGACTAATCCATATACCTTGCCTAAGTTAACCACAGGACTAATCAATATACAGGGTGCAAGTTCAGGGTCTGCGGCTATAACATTTTTTCATGCTCAAATCAGCTGAGCATGAGATCTAATTTCCTCATTAGAATTAAATAAATGTAAAAACTCCCAAGTAGGAAAACGTAACAAACTGAAAAAGAGACTTTTTAATATTAGTGTGATAAGATTCAAGTCAGTGAGCAATTCAAAAATAGATTCTTTCCTTTCATATTGTACATATTGCATGAATAAAGGCCTAGAGGTTAAAATATGTTTTTCATGCTCGCCTCAACTAAGCATGAAATTTCAAATGCTCATAAAAAATGTTGAAAATAGACTTTAGGTTGCATTCAAACCATGCTTATAACCAGGACTTTAGTTAAAAGTGTGTACCAAAAATGTAATATTCTTATTTCTCAACCAAAACATATGGTGTGGGTACTTAAAAGAAGTCTCAATGAGACGGTTCTTTTGAGCACCCAAAAAATATGTTAAAACTGATGGGTAAGAAAATATTTATAATTTTTTGCTCGAAAATTGTGTTTATCTAAACCAACAGGTATGTTATAACTGTTAAAATGCCAATAATTGTGGCATTATAACACTTAGTCACTTATGAGCCTGATAAAGTTTGTGCTCAGCTGAGAAAAGCATGAAAAGTTTTTATAATCTCAGGACTAATCCTTATACATTGCTTAAGTTAACCACATGACTAATCAATATACTGGGTGTAAGTTCAGGGTCTGAGGTTATAACATTTATTTCGTGCTCAAATCTGCTGAGCATGAAATTTAATTTGCTCACAAGGCCAATTAAAATACCACTTAAAACTCTCATATCTAATATTTTTCCTGCTCATAACTTTAAGAATATCGACAGTTGTTGGCATTATAACAGTTATGAGCAGGATCAATTTCATGCTACATGTAAGTTGAGATGAGAATGAAAAATGTTTATAATCTTCGGTCTTTGTCGCCAGATAAGTGTGTAAATTTATTTTTTATTGATGGTAAAACAGTGAATACTTTTTAAAAGTTTACTTTTGGTGCTCAAATAGAACCGTCTGATTGAGGTGGTTCTTTTGAGTACCCACTACATCTTTTGGTTGGTAAACAAGAAAATAAGACCCATCCCTATATAACTGAAAGATTGTTGATGGGATGTAAAGAATCAAGTCAAACCACTCAAAGTTATCTACCTAGAGGCCTCCTCTGAAAGAAACCAGGGAACGAATAGTCCTTGATCAGACTGCTCAAACATGGATGGTTTATTATTTGCTCACTTCTGTCGGCCTTGAAAATTAATTAAATCACTTTTTACACAATAATGCGGACCATGTTTCTGCAGTTTATTGAATAGGCAAAATATAAGAAAATGTCTTGTTTCCGGTTACCCTACCCACCCTAATATTTTGGCGCCTACTCAAACTTTTTTGAAGACTTTCTGGATTTTAATGTCTATGTTTAGACTATCTATAAGGATTTTCATACTTTTTCAATACAAAAAAAAATATTTTGTATAAAAAAAAGTTTGCCTACCTACATGTACCGATCCTAAAAATTTTGGACATGTAATTGGAAACAATGCATATTTTTCTTTTGGCATTAGAGTGCCAAACAGTTTGGATCCAGATCCAGCCTGACTTTCTGTTATATGTACAATAAAACGATGTTACTGACTTGTAAAAAAATTTAAAGCAATATCATTTATAAAAACAATCATAATTTCAAACAGTCTGGATGAAGGGCAAGAACAATATTCTGTCTGGCCAGATCTGGATCCAAACTGTTTGGACAGTTTTCTGGCATCAAAAAGTTGATACTATATGTATATGTACATGTGCCTGTTTGTTAACCCTTGTCATGCTGCACTCGGGTGAGTGCTTTTGAAAACACTGTAGATCCAGTTCAGCTGGATTATGGCAAAGGTCATCTTATCAGGATCTACATCGTTTTCCACTTTTAACTCTAATTGATTCTTCCTTTTGGTTAGCACTTGTGATACATGTAGTCCAATGAATTCATATTGAAGGGGTCACTGGTAAATATTTCAATTGAAAATTATATAATTTTCTCTGACTATCACATTTTTTGACAGAAAGTGTAGACCTTGATGAAATGTCACATAACATTATGTGTAATTTCATCTGGGTCTTGATATCACATTTTAAGGAGTCATAAGAAGAAAAAGGATAACAAGGACTGAAAATGCGAAAGAGTGTAGTAAATATAACTATTCATCATGGCAAGGGTTAAATACAAGTATCTGCAAAAAACTAAAATGAAGCAGGTTAACTTTTATATATTTCAAATGTTTCTGTACATCATGTAAAGTGTTACCGCTAAATAACAGAGAATATAATGTAATTAAAGAGTATTTTGTTATATTTTAATTTCTAAACCAAAAGATATGCATGGTATAAAGTTTGAAGTTTTTAAGATTATTTCAGAAATAAGGATTTGTGGCAGAATTTCGGACCATAGAAAGCCTGCCATTAATCAGATGAAATTATACTTGTATTTTAAATAAATTGCTAATTTTATAACTTGATTTCTAAAGTTCAGGATGTTGCAAATTTTGAACTTTCACCCATGCATATGTTATGGAACCTCAAAGGAACCGTCTCAATGGGATGGTTCTTTTAAGCACCCAAAACCAACAGAATATACAGATTATTTAGAAAATCCTGATAATTTCAGTCAAATTATTTGGTTATCCAACAATTTTAATACCCATACATAGGGCCAGTTAAGCAAAAATGTTGGCATAGAATTGCGGTATCAGTTTAAACATGTGTTTTGGGTGCTCAAAAGAACCGTCTCATACAAACGGTTCTTATGCGTACCTACAACATATGTTTTGGTTGAGAAAAAAATCTGGGGGCCCGCCCATAAATCTGTGTGCAGAGCAAGGATTCATGTTGAACGTGTTATGATTTTGATTTGGCAATTTACATGTAAACCAGCAAAGTTTTGATTTTCTGTAGATTTTATAAATCATTGTGACGTCATCCTTTCTATATTTATCAGTGTGCGTGGTTAAACTGTTTCGTTTCACCAAAAAACAGAAACAAACTTTTCATTTTATTAGAAAATAGGAGCAAGAAAATGTAAAACAATCCAACAGAACCGACAATAGGCCTGCAAGCAGAAAACATGAATAAGCAGAGAAAATTACCTCACTTAAGAAAGATTAATGGCAAAACACGGAAAATAGGTCATTCGATTTGTTGTTTCGATGTCATTGAGGCATACATGTGTCAATTGCGGAAGCATCATCATGCTAGTAGATTTTTCCTATCACCTGCAAATTCATGACTGGGGTTTGATTTATTTCCATCTAAAGGAGGAAAATGCATGGGATATTATTTTTGAAGTCACGAACTTTTGGTTTTTTCTTTCCGCGCGGACAAGTATTATTGGTTTTCATAAGACTGAAGATAACAAGTATTGATTTTCATTAAAGATCATTTTTGGGAAGGAATAGAAGCCGGGATCAATACCCGGGACTCGGGACCAAATTCCGGTACCAAAGTTTGCAAGCATCAAAATGGTATTTTAAATGCAAATATCGACCTGAAAATTAGATCAGATGTTCATTATAGGGTCTTCTTAAAAATGCATAAAAAGATTATTTATGACTTTTGATTTTCTGTGATCAATACCCAGTCACATAGAGGTCATCTTCTGACTTCTTAGAGAAGGGACTATGAATTTCACTTATAAGAAGATTATAAATAAATTAATTAATACGCCACACACAACTCCTAATACCGTTACTCTATGGCTCCATGCCATTCCATGTTTAAAAATAAGCCTCCTGTCGATATGTATGAATCAAGGGGATTGTTTTCAAAGCTGTTTAGTGTGTGACACACAACTGATTGCGAGATATAGTGTAGGCCGCTGTGTAATTCCGTGTGCATTTTTTGGTAAAAGTGTCAAACATGCATTTTCTTGTAGAAAAATGTATCCTGTTTAAGAAATAAGATGTTTACAATTTTTCTCTGGCGTTTTAACGTCAGAGTGACGTCACAAAGTGACGTACCCATTTTTAGCTCATTTAAGCCTTGAAAGTGGAGTGTTATGAATTGCAGCAGGCATAAACATGAACTGTTTCGATCAGTTGAGGTAATTTTACTGGCGACATGTTGAATTCGGAGCATAGACCCTGACTCTAGATTTTAAAGAGGTTACATTAACTTCAAAATGATGTCTGTACATGGAAAAGTGACGTCAGTACCGAAATGAAAATTCTGCGATAGTGAAAGCTCAAATAGCTAGACCCTCTTCTCCACACAGCAGGGATAATATTGTTCTCTATTATTTTCTGAAACAATATAATATAAGACGCAAAATGGCAAACGCTAGTTCTCTGACCTATATTAGGCAGACATGTTAACTACGTTACCCTATTATAGTTTCAAATCCTATTTTTCAAATACCAAGTTATACGGAACTATTATTTATCAACATGCTGTTTGCCTTAAAACATGTTTAAATGGAGGGAACAGCCGGTATGCTTTTAAAATATACACCACTATGGTGTTACAGTTATATATGTTACTTTAAATGTATAACTATGTAATGCATTACTGTCACTAGACATTGGACTACCAAAATACCTTTTAAAGGAGTTTTGTACACGATAACTTTCTAAAACCACATTCTACAAGCCACAAATTAATGTATATAAACTCTTTTATCAGCTGGGGCGATACCACATTATAGCAAAATTTTCTACGTTATTGTAAAATAATTGGAAATCTTATCTAATTACTCCATATTCTTACATGACAATATAACCTTTTAATTGCAAACAGATGACTAGCAATATGATGTTATCAAAGTAGAAGGATCTGTTATTTATGTGACTTTTACGTTACTTTCTTTTAAATACATTGTTAAATTACAAAGTAACACTATTTAATTTACACTTCTAGTAGGACATGCATTGTCATTAAACTGCTATTAATTGTCATTAAAGGAAAATACCAACAACGCATGGATGAATAAAATAATAAAATTTAAACTTTATTCACATACAACGATATTTTAATGTCTGTGCGATTTATTAAATATGTAAACAGCATTTTATTTTCTCAATTTTTTATTAAATGATATATTTTATCTCACTGACACTGATATATCTGCCTCTTTTGTACGTGAAATGATATATAAAAGACACACATAAAGTCATTAAACCTATCAGAAGAAATGCTAGATGCTCCTCAGGAAAATTATTGTTGATGTTTTACTACATTCATATGTTAACTTATTGTGTAGTTAATAAACATTTTTGTTGTATCGTATTTTAGGTACCAAAAAGATATTAAGCGTGGAATAGCTTAGTAAGATTTATCACATATTGTATAAGCCAGCTATTAATTACAACCACTATGCTGATACCATTAAGGAATAAAAACCTTTTCAGAATTTGTGAGTGTAGGTCAATTTAAGCATATATCAAAATCAGGAATTGAGAATTTTAAACGGTCCTTTATCCGTGTCTTTTGAAAAAAAAAACTGAAATGATTGAAAAAAACTTAACAATATTTGCCCAAAGTTATAATCCCTATGGTTAAAACTGTTTTATATCAGAATGATATCTAGTTTGGCGACAAAAGAATACCATTGAAAATTGTAAATTGCATAACAAGATAATTTTAAGGACATATTGCACTAACATCTGTTCTGTCTGGTTCTAAACTATTGTGTAGTATTCAAACAGAACAATATTTGTTTTAATGGTTCATTTTAGTCATACGTTTGAAAGATATATGTTTATCACTTAGAAAAGCCCCCAGGTATCGTTAGTATTAATATTGTAGCCATTGCTTAAATAGCTGACTCACAACAAATTATTGCTTTTGATAAACTATTTGTTTTGCATTATTCTATCAATTAGACCCATTAGTCTTACAGTGGAATTGTGTTGCATGTCAAATGTGAACACTATCGTTGATACAAAATTAAATTGCAGTCTAATAATAATCTTTGCATAGTTCAAATCAATCAAAATAGATGTACTAGTAACGAAAGAACAGATCAAAGGAATAAGCCCATTTGATTTTGGTACTAGTCTAAGTGCTGAGCAATGAAGGCTCAGGTGAGCCTGTGCATATGTGTAGGTAGACTTGCCAGAGCCTTTGCTGCTGATATACACAAAGTAGTATGGTGGTTGATGACCAAATTTTAGAACGCTATCCCCTCTGCATCATCAAGAGTGATTAAACAATGCATTTGCTAGTCCAAATAAGTTATTCATGAATTACAGTAAAAGTGTCTAAAAATATTTTTCATCTAAAAGCAACATGATTTATACTTGCGCAACTGTCAAAGAACATAATGTGGAATATAGCATTCAACATTTCGTAAACTATACCATACACACATATTACACAATTGATAATAAGAGACTGCTAAATCAATCTCTGAGCTTTATATGATATCCTGTACATTTAACTGAAATGATTTCGTTTAGAGATAACTGAATAAACGTATACATGGCAAATTAGGTATGCTTAAGTTCATGTACATTTTTTTTAAACTTTGCATGTGCGACTATCATTGGTGACAATGTTGATACTGAGAAGATTGCCTTCTTAATGCTGAACAGTTAGCATTGTGTATGCTCCTTTTGAATCTATATCCTTGCAAGTTAACAACTCATTCTAATCTTAAGTACACATATACATGTAAAACATTGTTATTAATGATTACATTTATCATGTTTGCGATGTTCCTGTACTGTTTTGCCACTGTTCTGTTTAGTGGAAATTATCATCAAATATATAAACATTTATTGCTAAAGCTAAATCAGAATTTATCTCTACATTTTTTTTTAATATTTCACATTTCTATCCAGCATTCTAAAACCATTGTAAAATCTACAATAATTTGAATGTCACCTGTTAAAATTTGGCTTGACACAATTTTAGCTGAAAAGTCTTGAATTGGTATCGTTGTAACAGCTGACCTATTTCCTCGCATATGACCATATGGCCTTAAAGTAAAACTCACCACTATAACCAACTTTCTCTATTTCCAGGGAAATGCATGTTTCTCACCAATAAAACTGTTCTTTAGATATTATTGGTTGAGCAAAGTGATCCAAGGTACTAACTTAATGTGATGGACAGTTTTTTTTGATTGCACAACAAAAGCTATACTGTATATAAACTAAAATTAATTTCAACGCTTCTGTAATGCGTTACCATATGTATACACAGCTTAAAGTCAGGATACAAATTGATTTTGAGACAATCACTTTAAAAAACAACTTATTACAGACACTTTAGATAATTGAATAGAAGTAGCTAAATTAAACTAGAAGTATTCAGAAAAATATTACAAAACTCTTAACTTAACATAATATATTAGCTTTTCTGGCTTAATTATATATCGTCTTTGTTAACATTTTGGATAAACATATGGCAATATAATATATTTTGAACAGTAATATTATGTTATTTTGACAATTTGACAAAAAATTGAAACATATCCTTCTAAGTGCTGTTACGTGAGGGCTATTATTTCCTTTGTTTATGAATTTTACAATCTATAATTTTGGGTAAATCATTTCTTTGTAGATGTAAAAAGTTCAAATACATACTACTTTGCAAATGTAAATGTGCATGGATAATTAGTAGGAACTTAAATGCAAACTGATAAATCCTTTATTTTCAGACAGACTGGTATCTTGATATCTATTTAACAAGCAAAGTCAGCTTTGAGATGAAATAAAGTATCCTATGACGTATAATATATGGAATAAAGTAATGAATATGCAGTCTTGAAAGTTGTAATATACGTGTCATGATGCCGTACAAACAAAAACAAAACTAAAATTTTACACTGGAAACGAAGTTAAGCATGTGTTTTCACTCTTGCTTATCAACATAATTTTCACATTTGGTGTTTAAAGATTTTCCAATTGAATTTCATGCTGAATTAACGAAAGAACTTTTTGTTCAGGGTCATCACATTTAACAGTTTATAACTCTCAAAGTATTTGTGATACAAACAAACTGTTTGCAGTTATAAAATGATCCAATACTTGTCTTTAGAAAGAAGTATTTAAAACAAGAAAGTTAAATGTGAAGTTTATTAAAAAATATTTTACAGAACAGAATTACAGTGATTTTAAATGGAGTAGCTTAAATGTAACATAAATAACATTATAATTGGCCCATATAACTTTTATAAACATGAATATATGTAAGGAATAAAATGTTCTTGAATGATATGTGAATGTTTGTCCAATTTAAATAATTCAAGTATTACTTTAACAACATTGATTACATTTATTTTGTTTAAAAAATGTAGGGTAACGTAGTTAACACGCTGTAGCAGCTGAACGCCTCAACCATCAGAGAGGAAACTTGTTTCAAAAAGCTAAGATAGGAACAAACAGTTCTGCTAAGATCTGATTTTAGTCGCAAGGCACATGCGAATTTCCAGAATTATTTTTCTTTGTGTGCAATGTGTTTTCCAGCACACTGACGTCAAATCGACGTCAATTTCATGTAAAATTAAAGTCCATGTTGAATCAAATTTTAATTTTTGTATTTCTATAGCCGTTTTTAACCATTTCAATGCAACAAACATAAAAAGAAGATTATTTTAGGCGTGTAAATAACCCCACCACATATAAGATCTTTGATGCAAGTGAAAAGACGGTACCCTATTTTGTGACGTCACTGTGACGTTAATTCTGCAAGAAAAAATTGTAAACATCTTTTTTCTTACACTTCATATATTCATTTAGTTGAAAATCGATAAGAATCACTTTTACCAAAAAATGCACACGGGAGCCCAAATTTCGACACAGGGGCCTACACTAATATATAAAACTGTATGTTTAATGTTAAAGACACATATATCTGGCTGCCTTGTTGGCAGGGTCCACAAACAGAAGAACTCTACAACATAACTACTTTGCTGTTAATACTAAGCAGTTATGTTAAGAAAGAAGTCTAATATTTATGTATTCATAATCGAAGGGTCTCGGTGACGATGTGGTTTGAAAACAAGCATAAGCTTTCACAAAAGCTTGCTTCCCCATCACCGTCTGATTGAATAGTTTATGTATTAGCGAAAAGTCAAGCATTTAATGACTCAATTCAAAGCTGCTTTAATGCATATCTTATTGTGAAAAAAACTTCATTATTATCCTTCATCTATAATTTCTCATAAGAACCTTTTAACAACGCCGTTTATAACATGTAACACATGTTATAGTTTTTCTTGTTATCTTCTGCTAGAGGTCAAAATCTAGTACATATCCAAAAGATAGGATTTTTGCATTAAAGTTTTCTAGAAGTCCTTATTTTGACAACCACATGTCAGAAAACATTCATACGCCTGTAGGGTAAGCTATAATTCAACGACATCAGACCCCAGGGTCCATGCCGGGTGGTGGGGCTCGTGGTCCATCCGTCCGCCTCGCATCGTGTCCGGTGCATCTATATTCTTTGAGGAAAGAATCCCAAATTTGGTGTGTGGTTACATCCTGGGATGGCGGAGTGTCGCGTACCATTTTCAGGTCACTGTGACCTTGAGCTCTGACCTAGTTTTTAGCTCACCTGAGCCGAAGGCTCTAGGTGAGCTACTGTGATTGGTCTTCGTCCGTCGTGCGTCCGTCTGTCCGTAAACTTTCTATTTAAACGACATCTCCTCCTAAACCACTGGTCCAAATTTCATATATCTTCAAGGCGGTACTTCTTATGTGGATCTTTTATGTTTTTTTCTGTCTTGTGTTTGCTATGCCTTTGCGCGCAACTGTTTATATGTGCCTAGTGGTCACCTGCTGGGAAAGTGCTGACCTCATGGCTCTCGTTTGTGGTGTCAAACTGTGAGTTTGTCACTTTTCCATTGGTATCATGGGTAAGGTGTGGTACTTGATTGTATCGATTCCTGAATTTTGCACCCTAACTTACTTTCATATGAATGTTCCCCATGATGCCCTCTTTCGAAATTGCACAAATGGTTCCGCTCCACCAAACAGTGGGGCTGCCAGAGCTCCAGAAAAGATTTTTTAAAATGATATCTCCTGAACCACTGGTCCAAATTCAAAATTATTTCACAGAATTGTTCCTCTTGATACCCTCTACCAAACTTGCACAAATGGTTTTGCTCCGCTGAACAAAAGGACCACCAGAGCCCCAGATAAGAAATATCTTTAAAAGACATCTCCTCCGGAACCATTTGTCCAAATTCAAAATAATTTCACAGAATTGTTCCTCATAATACCCTCTAGAAAATTGCACAAATGGTTCCGCTCAGCTGAACAGAGGGGCAGCCAGAGCTCCAGATAAGAAATATCTTTTAACTCCTCCTAAACCACTTGTCCAAACTTCATATAACTTCACATGAATGTTTCCCATAACGCCCTCTTTCAAAATTGCACAAATGGTTCTGCTCCATGGAACAGGAGGGCTGCCAAAGCTCCAAATAAGAAATCTTTAAAATGACATTTTCTCCTGAACCACTGGTGCAAATTCAAAATAATTGCACAAAATAGGTTTCTCTTGATACCCTCTACCAAAATTGCACAAATGGTTCTGCTCTGCTGAACAAAAGGGCTGCCAGAGCTCCAGATAAGAAATATCTTTAAAAGACACTTCCTCCTGAACCACTGGTCCAAATTAAAAATTATTTCACAGAATTGTTACTTATGATGCCTTCTACCAAAATTGCACAAATGGTTACTCTCCACTGAACAATGGGGCTGCCAGAGCTCTAGATAAAATGTCTTTTAATGACATTTCCTCTTGAACCACTGGTTCAAATTCAAAATAATGTCAAAGAAATGTTCCTCATAATGCCCTCTACCAAAATTGCAGAAATAGTTTTGCTCAGTGGAAAAAGGGTTGGCAGAGCTATAGATAAGAAATATCTTCAAATGAAATCTCCTGAACCACTGGTCCAAAATCAAAATAATTTCACAGAAATTGTCTCAAGTTGCCCTCTACCAAAATCGATTAGAATGTTCAGCTTGGCTGAACAACATGGCTTCCAGAGCTAAAAATAGAAATATCTTTAAATCATATAATATCTCCTTAGCCACAGGCCAATACATCAGCTACTCATGTGCATGGACTCAGGTGAGCGATCCAGGGCCCTTTGGCCCTCGTGTTTTAAATAATTGTGTCTAGTGCATACCTCTTATATTCTTTGAGGTAGGAATTCGAAATTTGGTGTGTGAATGCGTCTGGAGATGGTGGAGTGTCACATCCATTTTCAGGTCACTGTGACCTTGAACTGACCTAATTTAAGAATAATGCTATCCGGAGCATATATCTTACATTATCTAAGGTAGGAATCCCAAATTTGGTGTGTGGATGTACATTGGTATGGCAGAGTGTCGTGTACCATTTACGGGTTACTCTGAACTTGACCTCTGACCTAGTTTTTTTTAAATAATCTTGTCTGGAGCATATCTCTTATATAATTTGCGGGAGGAATCCCAATTTCGTTGTGCAGATGCGGGATAGAGTGATGTATACCGTCCTTGGGTCAATGTGACCTTGACCTCTGACCAAGTTTCGATAATTTTCCCACAACAAAAATCCGCCGCACTGCTTTTAGATCGATTATCACAATTTTTGCCCAGGCCAGATCGCCAGAAAACAGCTCTGACAACGTTTTTTTAGTCCTGAACTTATTTTACAGTTTTACAGTGGTGTTTATCAATGGTTTTTCAAAACTATAATTTTGCAAGGTTACAGAGGGGGTCCGGGGGTCCAACATTTCCATGGGGTCCCAAATGCTGATTTCTATAGAAACCCTTATAACTTACGATTTTCAGAGGGGGGGGGCATTTTATTGCGTCTGCGAACATCAAAGTTTTGGGCCAAATATTGCATCCGTAGCAAATTGGGTTTGCCAAGATAGTTCAAAGCGCTACGAACTTTTCTTAAAAAGCTATTGCTTGCTACGGTACATGAGTATTGCAGCAAGTGAAAAGAAGCACAAGAGCACTATGAGCTTATAGGCAGCGGAAGAATGCCAAAATAGACAAACAACAACAATTACAACAATAACAACAAACGCCGGGATGAATCCACTTCCTGAAATTAGAGAAGTCTCACGTGCTATTAAAAACACCCCATTAAATTGTTTTCCCCATCTATAATGCAGGTAATGATTATTTCCCTCTGTTTCCCACGGGTGCCTAGACTTACCGAAACGAAACCGAAATACTGGAACGAAACCGAAATACCTGAACTAAACATTAACATAATAGGGAAACATATACAGGTGCCTAAATGACTTATGGATAATGCAAATGCTTTTGTTTCATAATAATGTATTTATGATGAGTATTTTTGAATTTATACGCACCTTTTAGAGGTTAATAATAATGACAGAAAGAAAATATATCACTATTTTGGAAAGCTTTAAATTACAGAAATGCAAATGAGTGTCAATTAGTATGGATTGTTTTAATTTAAAAAAAAAAAATAAGATAATTGTGTATAGATATATTTGAATGAAGAAGAAGCTGTTTATATCTGTACTAATTTAAGAAAGGGGATATGGGTGATTAGTTGAAAGCAGTTGAATTACCAAAACGCACTTTGAGCAAATTACCAAAACGCACTTTGAGATCCATTGAAAGTAGTTGAATTACTGAAACGCACTTCCTATTAACGTTTTCTTGAGATTTTAGACGGGTTTGTTTGTATGATTCACAGAAATTCATCTCAAAATATATTATAAAAAAGAGAAAGATTAAAAGTCAACAGAGAAAGTTCAAAATGTCATAACAGAAAGCATTTGAATTACCGAAACGGAACTGTATGCTAAACATGGTTAAATTGCTATTTCTATATTTATTATTATTATTATTTTTATATTTTTATAATTTAATTTTGTATATAAAATAAATCTTCGTTTAAAGAAGTAGCTGCCTTATGAAAGAAGATATAGATGACCCATTTGAATTACCGAAATGCATTTTGAGTGATTTACCGAAGCCCACTTTTAAGCCTCATTGCAAGTAGTTGAATTACCAAAATGCACATGATAAATGTCCACTTGATCTTACTGTAAAGTGTAAACTGTGAGAAATCAGCCATTGCTTATCGAAGTGTTCATTTTGGCGATTAGGCCAAAAAAAAATAGTTGTGTTTCAGGTTCCTTGCCAGTTAAAAAAACGGGGTCGGTAGGTCGGTAGGTAGGATTTACTTTTTTTTTGCTAACAGTACAAAACAGCTCTTTTCCCTCTTCTCCAAAAAGTACAGACAATGTCATCAGCTGTTGATTCTGGTGATATGTACTATGACAGATCTTTTATAAACAGTGGGAAGAGCAGAGGTCCCAGAGTGCTTCCTAAGGGCACCCCCTGACTCAACTGCATCGGGTGCTGATCATAAGTAACCCCATCATAATTGGAGTTTATGCAGTAGGTGGTGGCGGGGGGATTTTGCCAAAGGCTTTCAGCTGTGTCTCACAATACCGTCTCTTTTGAAAGTGTGAGTATGCTATGAGTCTCTACGGTGTTTGTGTATATGCTACATGTACTGAATACTATATGCTCCAGCGTCTTGCAGGCAATGGAGTAAAGAGACACTAGTATGCATGTCTCTGGTTTGTTTCTACCCCTCCTTTCTTGAAATCTGCTTAGTGAATTGTCCCTCTTCTCCAAAAAAGTACAGGCAATGTCATCAGGCTGTGGATCCTGGTGATATGTACTATGGCAGATGTTGTTCTAAATTTGTGCACCCTGGCATTACAAACATTGGACTGTCGTGTCCTGTCTGGTAACAACAATCGCAATAAATTTATTTTGTTTCAAAGACAGAGGAGACCAGAATATATTATGTGTAAAGTGACTTTATTTTTTTATTATTATTATTATTATTATTATTATTATTATTATTATTATTATTATATTGAGAATTGAAATAAAAGCCAGTTTTTGTTTTCAAAGTGTTTTTTTTTCCTCAAAAGCCATTGCTTGTACAGTTACTTTAATATTCAATATTTGATCAAGGTTTAATTGTTGTTTTCTGCTTTAGTTTTTACTATTATTTCATAAATCATCACTGATTATCACGATTTGGCTGATGAAGGTGTGAGATGTTCCTATAAAGGAAGGTGACCAAAATAACACATCGTCTAAGACGAGAAGGATTCTTCAAAATGCTCGCGCCTGAGCAGACAATGAAAATAACACCATTACAGAGCGCACTGGAAAGGTGAAAATAAGAGAAGTTGAGGCCAGAGCTTAAATAATATATGGTTTTCAGGTTGCCTGATAAAGTTTTTTTCACATTGTTCATTTCTAAAGTACTGAAATATGAAATGTCATTTGTTTTCGTGGGTAGGTTTTTCCGAAATTTTCACAAAATAATTCAGCAAATTTCACATAAATAAGAGCAATTTTCAGACTGCAAACGCTTCTGAATTATTAATCTAGCCCGAAGGCACGTTCAGTATACAATATTTCTTCATATTGTACTCTGATTTATCCATTTTTTTGTAGATTGCTTTGAAATTGACCATTTGACTTTTGTAAAATAAGTGAGGACTAAGAAAAAAAGCAAAAAAAAACGTCAGAGCTTTTTTTGTCAGACTGACCTGGACCCCCCCCCCCCCCTGACGAAAATTCCTGGATCTGCTCATGAACCACCGACTTTGTTTTACTTTCCGTTTCACAACACGCTGTCTAAAAAATGCCAGCACAGAAAGTTATAAAAATACAAGCCACTTAGGCTGGTTTGCTTTCTTTCAAGAAAACACAGTAATTTCTTTTAACATTTCTGAAATCCAGCTGCTTTTTCTTGTTAGAAAGGTGATTAGAGGTGATGGGTGTTGCGAGAAATTGATACACAAAATCCAAACAAGTACTGGCTTATGCAAAAGTCGGTCCTGTTGTGTTTCGGTCTGTCTAATGGTTTATGAGAATAAACTCATTCAGATCATGTTTTCTTAAACTTTTAAGTAGCTGTGTAGTTCACATCCTATAATATATTTTGATGATTTCAACTTAACCCCTCACTCACTGACCCCCTCCCAAAGTGTACAAAAATCACCAAAATGGGACACAGAATGCTGCGATTGGCACCTTATTTCCCAAACCCACACCGCCATCTCCCAACTGCATCTGTTGTATTCCTGAAAAACTAAAAACCTACTATTCCAAAAAGAAATTCATACAGGCCACTTAGCCCAGTCAGTAATGGTTACGTGTCTGGCAACAGATGTGATTCTGACTGCAGATCCAGGGGTCGCGAGTTTGATCCCTGCCTGGTCTCATACTTTTGTGGAGATTGATTACTGTCATTCTAATCTCTTCTGCTGAATCAAGAAGGATTGTTGTCGGTTACAATCGAAAGCACAAACTACTGGTTAACTACTTGTTCAAGCTTGCCCAGGGAAAAAGTGTGGTTAGGTGAACTGATCGTCCTGCCATGACCATAGCTGTTGACTTGGGACGTAAAGCAACAAAACAAACAAAATGAAATTCAAATTTATTATCTTTACTATTTGCTTTCTTGTAAATGAATAGCCTAGGAAAACAAGCAGTAAGCACAGGCTCAATTAATCAGCTTGTTGAGATAGCTTTGTTGTTTCTTTGTGTGTGTTTTTAAGACAAACAGTCAGTACTCCTTAAAATCTCTCGTTACTCCTTTTTTTACAAAATGGACGAGTACTGTACTCTTTTGAAAATAAAGCTTATCTAAAGCCCTGCAGGGTTCTAGATAAGAGTGTAATTCAAATTTCTTATTTCTCAACTAAAAACATAAGTTGTGGGTACTCAAAAGAACCGTCTCAATGAAACAATTCTTTTGAGCACCCTACAAATATTCGAATTTTTAAGCTAAAAAATCGTTTTGACCTATGTATTATGTTGAGTATGGTAAAAATGGGTCAAAATTGATATTTTCAGAGAAAGATGGGTATTTGTCTCAGTTTGCTGGCAGTTATGAGCTTGAAGTACCTTTCAAATCAGACAAAGTCACCAGCCACTTCAGCCAGTATAGAAGCTAACAGCGAAGACCTTTACATGTCAATGTCATCCCAAGTCAATAGAAAATTTAGAACTAGGCAAAAAAAGGTTAGTATAATGGGCGATCCTCACTGAATATGCAGTAAAATCTATTTAAAATGGCCACTCTCAAAAAGATCAAAAATTGGTTTTCAAAGCCAATTATTGCTTCATGCAGGTCAAAAGTAATGCAGAATGGGGGGGGGCACATTAAGCTACTATTTGCCATTTAGATCTTTGTTTTGTCTATTTCAGTGGCCGTTTTACTGTAATTCATTAAACATTGCAGCACATATGATATATTATCTGGGCCTGGATGTGAGAAAACCTGACATTGCTGTATGCAAACAACAAGGGTGCAGACTAGCCTTATCATCTGCACAGTTTGATCAGCACCTTTGTTATTAGCTTTCTGGAAAGTAAATTGGCTACATGTTCTGTGCCCAAACTTCAAGATTCTAGCTAGTCTGTGTAGCTGAGCAGGCTGGTTTGAGTCTTACATGGTCGCAAATCCTAAACATTGGTTTTCTCGCATTTAGATGGACAGTCAATGAGATAAATCTGCACAGCAATGTCATTCTTTTATATGCATGAGTAGCTAGTCAATGCTGTGGGTTTTAACCTTCATGAACATCCATATTATGGCACAATATGTGTGAACATCAGGTCCACAAGCTCATCGGCTCAGACTCGTTCGAGCATTTGATGGTCCCCTAATGCAATAAATACAAAATTCTTCCAAGTGGGATCAAATGATAAAATATCTGGGTGTTAAATAAGCAAATGCCTTAGAAAAGTGTAGGTCAGCAGGACTTTAGTTAAGAGTATGTAACGAAAATTTATTTTTCATATTTCTCAACCAAAACATATGTTGTGAGTACTCAAAACATCTGTTAAAATTGATGGGTAATAAATAATTGACAATTTTACGCTGACAATTTTTGTTTATCTAGAACCTGTGGGTCTTCCTTTCAATTTTGTAAATATAAGAGGATTTCAGAAAGATTTTATTGAAGAAATAGATCAGCTCTAACAGTGAGTTCTTGTGTAATAATTCACTGTTTGGATGTCAGTTGTCAAGAAGATCAAACCACGAGCATGCAGCGTGAGTGATTTATCCTGTACAACTGACCGACAAATATTGAATTATTACACAACAACTCACACACTAGAGCTGATCTATTTCGATTCTAACACACAATAAACGACAAAAACTCATTTGAAGTCTTCAGCTTCATCCAACTTTACGCCATTGCACTGAGGAATTCCCGCCAATAGTTAGACTACGTCGCAAACGTGTACATGTATTTTTAACTTCTTTTAAGCGTAAAAATGATTTTACACCGTCTAACGCCATGAATTACGTCACAAATGACGTCAACTAGCACGCGTTTTCCTGGTGCTTTCAAAACTGTGAATTATCGCTTGATATATCACTGTTATTTTTTTACAATTTACTCTATAGGCGGGGTGTGTTAGAATTTCCTTTTTGCTCCTAGATCGTGTGAGAAGCCACAATGTTTATTTAATTTTATGGGAATTCACTATTTTCTCTTATGTATATTGGCACCAGTAAACAAATTGACTCTTGGATATATCACTTATTATAGCAGTGATTCAGTTTGGCGTCGCCATCGTACATAGTCTGAAAATATAGTCCTGCCGCAATAATAAGAAACGCGAAAATCTGGGATATTTTTTTATTACTTGTATTTTGCCGAAACATTAAGCACATATCCGGATTTAGAAAATCCTGCAGTGTCAGGAAAAAAATGTTTGAAGATTCTACTACCACTGCACTGACCCCTAATCTCTTGGGAATTTCAACATTTTTAGGCTTTCTGAAAAGCGGGGGGGATTTAAACAGTGTAACAGCCATGTGACGGCCTATATAGCTTTACTTAAATTTCTACAGGTAAGTGTCATAAGCATCATACATTTTAACAGCGTGATTGCTTTGTACATGCAAGTTTTATTATTTAAACACTGCCATTTAGTTGAAAGTATTGATTCAATCAGCGTTGACACAGATCCAACTGATACAATATGATCAAGCTTGTAATTTCAAGCTTGGCCAATTTAATGAAAACCCACTTTCTAAGGTTGCTTTTCTAAACGATCAAAACACAATTCTGATTGTCAAATGTCTAAGATTTCCATTTCGTTCAGTTGGATTTGGTTGGCAGTTGATGTCTGAAGGCCTAAACTGTGTGAGATTTCTGTTCAAATTTGTATCCTGAAAAATTGGACCCCTGTCACATTTAAATGACTTTCATGTGTTTCCTCGTGACACATCAGTTAACATTTCACTTTATGCACAACCCTGTCTTTGAACATTAAGATACAATTTACTTTACTGTCTTGCATCGTTTCGCATATAAACGGATGGGAGCGCAGTGGCTTAGTGGTAGAGTGCTTGACTTGTGAACGAGTGGCCGCGGGTTCCAGCCTCACCGGCGTCACTGCGTTGTGGTCCTTGAGCAAGACACAAGATCCTAGCTCAGTAATGGTTTAACCCAGGAAGACCCGTCCCTGTTTAACTGAAAGATTGTTGATGGGACGTAAAGAATCAAATCAAACAAACAAACAAAAGCCTATAAATAGTAACAATTCAGGTGTAGCGTTTTCACTTTGTTCAGTATAAAACCTACACGGCGATCACTGACCTGAAACGTCATTGAATTATTGAGTCAACCGTTGTATATTATTAATAGACTGGGTCAGTTTATGTCCATTCTACCAACAGTAATACTCCCCCGTCAAATAGAACGAAAAAAATGCGAAAATTCCATCTAATCACAAAAAAAAAAAACGCAGCAAAAACATCAGGTTGAAAATTTTGTCAAAAAATACTGCAGATTTTTCTACCCGCATAACGAAAATATCAAGAGAAAATAACGTGAAAAGATGCAATTTAAGTCGAATTTTCGCGTTATTAATGCGGCAGTACTATAGTTCCAGATGTCTGAGAGTTTACTGACCAGTTTTGACAGTTTGTCCGAGATGATTTTCGGAAACGCACACTGTATAGTAATGCACAGTGATGCAGTATTATTTTTGTTTTAAAAAACGATCGCTGATTGGCCAAATTTCTGTAAGCTTCAGACTTGTTTGACTTATTTTACCCCGCAAATACTTATTCACTAAAGCAAACTAGTCATTGTGTTTTGTTACGTTGTGCCTGATTGGTCTTTTGCATCCTTAGTTTACTTCCCTTGATTTTATCTCCAAGCAGAAAGCATGTTTGCCTTTGCATTTACCGATAAAATGACTAAAAAACTTAACTGCCACCAACACATAACAGAAGTTTTTTATGCCCCAAAACAGTTTGTCCGCTCCATCATTACCTGAACAGTCATTTTCCATGACTAACGAGTCGTACAGCGGCCACAAAAAGCAGCAATAAACAGTACCCCACCCACTTCCACCGATCAACAAGCTCCAGTCTCCTCATGAAATAAAAAAAGCCAGACAATCAATCAGGCCACACTTACCATCCGTAATGGTAGCAAAACTACCCCTGGTTTCAATTTGTGAAGGGCAGATGGCAATTTCCATTTTTGGTGGTAAAAATGAATGTTAATGAATGTCCTAAAAAATTCTAAATGTCCGAACAATAATGAGGCTGCTTGGACAAAATGTCCAAAGTAAATTTCAGTCCAGCTGAAACCCTGTATAGTACACATTATTTGTTTATAATTTATTTTTTGCATGTACCACAAATTTTAAATAGCTATGGTATAAACTTTGGTAATGTGTTTAAGAGGCTCAGGCCTTAAGTTAAGAGTTCATACCAAAAAAAAAAAGATTTTTCTTATTTCTCAAACAAAACATATATTGTGGGTGCTCAAAGGAACCGTCACATTGAGACCATTCTTTTTAGTACCCAAAACATTTGTTAAAATTGATGGGTTTAAAAATATTTACAATTTTATGCACAAAAATTTTGTTTATCTAAACCTATTAGGCTCCCTTTACTTTCAGAAATTCAACAGGCACTGAAGTACCAGCCTTTACATTTGGACAGACTGGATCCAGCGTTTCTACTTGTCCTACATCACCATATGTTTTGGTAAATTCAATAATTGACATTGGGAACAGTCAACATTTCTATTCATCCTACAGCATAGAGGCTAAAAGGCACTCGCCATGGCAAGCGGCCAAGTGTGTTTTCGGCGGCTGCTCAGGTCATTCAGTAAGGACAGGTTTACCAGGTGACAGCAGAATACCCTGCACACCATATTTAAAAGATCAAGGTCGCCGGACAGTCTGAGCAGTTTAGCTCCATGGGAGACACTACAATATTTGAAAAACAGTCAGTTCCAGCCAGCAAACCCTTTAAAATTTTCTATAACTGTGCCAAATTCCTCGCTGTTTACTTCCAAATTCTATGACTCAAAGAAAACTGACTCAGAGCTTAGTGCACTTAAGATTTTAGGAAGCAGAAGAGCTGACACCAGCTTAGTGATTAGATTAGCGATGCTTTTAAGTAAAAAATTGTTAATATTTTCTTACCCATCAGTTTTAACAGCCGTTTTTGGTCTCACTGTGACGGTTCTTTTGAGTACCCACAACATATGTTTTGGATGAGAAATAAATATAAAAAAATATATTCACACTCTTATCTGGATTGTATGATGCATATACTATATAAACCCTCTTCATTCTGGATACAGTAAACAGGACCTTTGGCAAACAGTGAAGACCCTAATGAAATACTGCATAAGGTGGTATTTCCTCAGGTTCTGCACTGTTTGTTAAAATTAAAACAATCTTCAGGGGGAATGGGGCTGGTGTCAATCAGACTATGAGGATCACTCTGTATTTTTGGCATATGGCATAAAGGTTTCTTTGGTTACATGCATAGGTCCAGATTAGCGAATTATCAAATCTTAAATTTGTGATTATTTTTTATCCAAAATTTTGTATTTTGGGTGCTCACAAGAACTGATCCATTGAGAAGGTTTTTTTTGAGTAGGTACAGTATTGACCCGGCAAGAAGCAGTCTAATCAGAGCTTGTAGTGTTTGCTTACATATTTTTGGAAATCATACATTTATTCTGGAGCAGGCAAAATAAGTTTTGTAAAATATTTTACATTCATTTGATATTTTTATATGAACTATATATTTCAAACAGTATGGAACCAGGTCAGACTGCTAAGAAGCAGTCTGATCAGTGGTCATAGTGATTGCTTACATGATATATATTTATTCTGGAGTAAATTTTAAAATTATAAAGACAGCACTTTTTGTTAAATATTTTACATGCTCTTCTGCTTAATGCATTTTTGTGGCCTATATTTCAAACAGTATGGATCAGCTCAGACCTTTGAGCAGTCTCGTCAAAGTTCATAATGTTTGCTTATGTGATTGAATTATTTTGGTGTAAATCAGATGAGATTTTGTGACCTATATTGCAAACGGTAGGAGCAGTCTGATCAGGGTTCATAGTGTTATCTTACATGATACGATTTGTTTTGGGGAAAATGAAAATATGCAGCAGGTGTTATAAGCAGACAACACTCTTTATTTAATACTGTCATCTGCTAATGACAAATGCACTTATATATAACGCTTATATAATATTGCAAACAGTATGGACCCAGATCAGTCTAATGAGCAGTCTGATCACGGTTTATAATGTTTGCTTACATGATGAAATTATTTTGGAGTAAATTTGGTGTAATTTTGTGATCTATATTGCAAACAGTATGGACCCAGGTCAGAATGCTTAGGAGCATTCTGATCAGTGTTCATAGTGTTAGCATGATACAATTTTTCGAGAGAAAAACTTAAAATGCACAGAATACATTATAAGCAGACAGCACTGTTTTGTTAAATATCTTTGTATGAGGTGATTATCTTGATGAATAAAAACAAAAACAACTATTTATTTTTTTTTAATGAAAATCGAAACATCTTGGTTCATAGTTGGTATGACAAACCGATGCAATGTCAGAGTTCTCACAAGTATTTTGAAATAATTCATAAAAAAATAATATTTTAGCTGAAGCTGCCAAGTTTTCTGGATCAAACTCCACATTTTCAGTTTTGACTCCCAACTTTTTTCCAGGAATGGATTCTATAACTTCTGTTTTCAAAATCCTAGTGAGAACACTGACTCTGATCAGCTGCATTGTTACTACATGTATGTAGATGACCAGTCCCTACTGAAAATAACTTTTTTAAAGAAGGCTTTCTCATGATGTGGTTCAATTCTTAAAATGGGTCATACGTTTTCAAGTGTTTAGTCCTCACATTTTAGCTGGGGTTTATCATTTTCTTGTTGCAGATTTATTTTCTTACCCCTGGTTTATGCCTGCTGCGACCCAATTGTGGGATGGATGCAATAAATTGTGAGTCTGCATTGATTTAGCCTCATGATATGCTTGAAGAAACGTTAATTCAGCATTAATTTGGCTCCTTTTTTAAGGTTGAATTAGTGTTGTATTTGAGGTTGAATCAAAGTTGATACAGTTTTGATTCAACGTTGAGTCAGTGTTGAAATAGCAATGTTGATTCAATGATTGAATGTCAACGTTGAATCAAAGGTTGTATGTCAGCGTCGAATCAACGTTTGTATGTCAGCGTTTATTCAAGTTTCAAATTCAAATATATTTTCAACTTTATTTCAACATATATTGTCAACGTTGAATCAACATCAACAAACTCGAGCCCCCTGGGATCTGACTATCAGAATTCTAGTCATTAAGTATAATATGGTTTCATATAGCTAGTCTCATCTATTCTATCTTAGTAACCTTCACCTAATCAGTAATCACAAATGGAAAGAGGAGAAAAAAGAAATCATTATTTAAAAATAAATTTATCATTTATTAAAGAAAATGATATCACCTACCTGTGAAGTAGACATGACCGTTTTGACTTTTGCTCACTGGGCTGTCACTGTTTGTATTCATAAACTACCAGTCTAAAAGCTGAAGTCACTAAGCCACGTAGCACAGTCTGTAATGTGTGTCTGGCTGCATTTATCTGTCTGACTGAAGATACTGGAGTCACAAATTAGATCTCCCGCCAGGTCCCATACTTTTGTGGAGATTGATAATTTTAAAAAAAAACAACCTTATGAATCCCCTTACAGTCTAAAAAAGGTCATCTTGAGCAGACTTTACTGTCAAATATAAGTTCTGTCTTTGTGTAATGAAATTATGTCATTTTCAATAGATTGTTTTATTGTAATATACCAATAAATGACTGTTTTTAAGCAATATTGCATTTTTTGAGTTTTTGTACAGGGAACCATTTGTCACCATGGTTACGCCAAGAAAACGATAACTTCCCAAACATTTTCTTTCATATTATAAAATTTTACATCCCAGCCTATCATATAGTAACATGAGTGTATGTAAAAGTAGCCGCGCGAAGTTGTCATCTTGGTGCAAAAAAGGCCAAAAAATGTAATTTCTGGGTATGACTTACCCCACCCATTTTAAGTGAAAAAAAAATACATTAGCTTTTTCTTAAGGCTACTTCCTTTAGCTATTTTAGTTATATTAAGTCTGTTTGTTCAAAATAATTCCATATTTGTGATAAGTAATTGCTATTTTTAGAGAAGTAAAATGTTAAAAAATGCTGATTTTCATGTGTTTTTTGCTTCTTTTTTGGCCCAAATCTTTGGATGCTGTTGCCATGGCAACGGAGGTTGAATTGAATGAACTAACACTTGATTTCTTGTTTTTGCATGACCACTAACGCTGTCAGCAAGTTTCATCAAAATCCGAGTCGGAGCGTGAAATGGTTCCTATATAACTCGCTCCATATTTACAGAGAATTGCTCTTAATTATTTCTACTGTTATTCTCCCCGCCACTGAGCCACGAAGGGTTATTAACATTCTCTCGGGATTGTGCTGGAGCGAAATTTCTACAACATTAGTAAAAGATAATTCGAGATCAATCCTGAAAGTGATTTTAAATGACAAACCGCTAAAAATAAAATTTTAAAAATTACTTTGAGCAAGATCTCAAAAGTTCTTTTTGGGCACGATCCCGAACATTTTTTAAATCAAAATGTTTCGGGATCGTGCCCGAAAAGAACTTTTGGGATCATGCCCAAAGTATTTTTTAAAATTTTATTTTTACAAATGGGTTTGGGCATGATCCCGAAAGTTCTTTTTCGGGCACGATCCCGAAACATTTTTTTCAATCAAAATGTTTTGGGATCGTGCCCGAACAGAACTTTCGGGATCATGCCCAAAGTAATTTTGAATGTTTTTATTTTAAAAATGACTTTGGACATGATCCTGAAAGTTCTTTTTCGGGCACGATCCCGAAACATTTTTTCGATTGATTGAAAAAAAGTTTCGGGATCGTGCCCAAAAAGAACTTTTGAGATCATGCTCAAAGTGATTTTTAAAATTTTATTCTAATTAATTTTGGGATTGATCCCGAGTAAACATCTTTATATGACAGAAAAAGCCATTAAACGCATCGGTTTTTGGATGAAGTGTCTCTTTATAAATAAATAAATTGAATTGTTCCCGTTAAATTTGAATACTGGCCCTAAAAATCGTTATAAATTCCCCAAATATTTTTAAAAGTCAATGATGAAATCAGGAAAAAAATATTTTTTCTCAATTTAAAATATTGTTTGTTATGTATACTTTTTGCAAAATGTAGATTTTTCTAAAGTAGGAATTTTAATCACCCCCTCCCCTGCTGGAGTAATTTTAGCATGGTTTGGATCTAGATTAGACCCGACTTTAATCGGGCCTGTTCCCAGGTCCAGACAGTTTGAGGATGGAATTGGCACGAAGGCCTAATGAGTTAATTTAATGATCTGAACCCTCGTTAATAACGAACCGCTAGCAAATGTTATCCGCTGACGACACTGGTTCGTATAGAGAACCCTGCATCTCCGAAGATGACTTTTCAGCGACCAACGAAAGTAACAAACGTGCTTCTTGCACCCCCGACGATGACTATTCAGCGACCGAGGATACCAAGTAGCTTTTCTCTGTTTTGAATGAGCGACTACCGTGACCCCTGCGCCTGAGACTCCGACGACTGTTTGTTTTTGATACAAAATTCATAAGAATCTGATAAGTATTAGATGATATATGAAGCATAAACCATAGCTACACCCCACTTCCGGATCTTCCCGGCGATTAGCAGGCACCCTATTTGACACTCGAATGGTATTCCTGAAGGAATATTGAACACTTTGATATTTTCTTCTGCAAACAATTAATACCTAGAACAGACCCAGTGTTAAGTTGGGCCTGATCTAGTACCATACTGTTCGACAATAGCAGCAGATAGCAAAAAGCACGATAAATTTCTTGGTAGGCAAACGTTGATATTTTACAGTCTTAACCCCACACACATACATGTAGCATTAGTACTTACTGCGTCCAAAAAGGTCAACACCATTTTGGCGTTGGTGTTATTTGGCATTTCAAGTTAATATATCATTGCTGCTAAGGAAATAATAATTGGTGACTTATACACTATTTCCTGTTTAGTGTTCCTTAGCAAGTCTGGTCACCTCTGGAAATCACAAAACTTCCAAGCCAGCAATCATCGGCCAGCCAGCGAAACGCATTTCAATGGCGTTTCGCTGACTGGCCGACGATGGCCCACTTTAGTGGTATTTGGACCTTATCTCTCCTCATCAACTATTAAAAAAGGTTGTCAGAGCTGGAACCCTCTGAAAATTATCTTGTTCCGCGCAGGCAGGACTTTTTCTTCAATGCGATTATAATCATTAAAATAGGATTTAATGGAGAAATAAACATGGTTCTTTAGAATGCGTTTGTCGAACTAAACGTTTGCTCGAAACGATTCCGTGTCTGGGCCCTATCTCCTACAAGGGTGGACGGGATTCATTCCAATTTCACATGATTATAACCATAGCATGAAGGTATGTGGCGAACAACACCCAGCCACCATCTCCATAGGTCAAGGTCACAACAGTTTACTTCAATCAGACTCTGGCCACATCTCACACAACGGTAGTCCAAATTCATTATAACTTCACATGCCTATTGCTGATAGCATGAAGGGGTGTGCGACCAAACACTTACATATGTACCTAAGCTAAACGGGTGAAAAACACTATCATCCTATTCGCAAATAGCAAAGGCGCAGACTAACCTCCGCACCCGCGCAGTCTGATCTGCGCCTTTGGCATCCGCTTATTAGAAAGTATCATATGTTAGCTTGCCATAACCGAGCGGAAGACTGGATACACTGTATTAAAAGGTTAGAAGCTCTAGACTCACTGCTGGTGGGTCATTGAGAAAGACTTTTCAAACGAATTGTTGGAAAACCTAATTTTAGTGATCGATTCAAAAAGATAGTAAAACATTATATAAGGGTTGGATATAACTTAGATATCATGCGACAGTCTGCATGCCTAGTTTTAAACCCAATCACGGTTTATAGCTATGGTTTCCTCTTTAATTGCACGACGATGGGTCAGGCCTCAGACTCTATGACGGCTCTGTCATAAAGCTTTAATCGGTGGGTTGGTGCCTGATGCTTATCTGTAGCAGGACCCACCGTGGCTCAACTGGAGGTTTTCTTTGCTCTGACTATCTGTGAGTCATGAGCCCTTTTCTTTGTTTCATCATGGAGTGTTAATTTGATTAGAGTGTTTCTCCATGATGATACATTGCATTAGTTAGATGGCCTCCATGCGAGCTGAACATTTCTTGTACTTCAACAACAGCAGAATCTAGGGCGAAGATTTGGTACCAGTAAAATGCATTTAAGCCCCCCTCCCCCCCCCCCCCCCCGTGGCTTAGGCTGCTGTCCGTTCTAAGGCGGTGGTATTGTTGTTGTTGACTTTTTGTTTATTGTTACTCCCATTGTGGGGGGTCTGTAATTGTTCTATGTTTTGTTGAACGTTACTTTATGTCCATTCTAGAATTGCAATCATCTTGATAGGGTAGAGAGAGCTGGTTGCTTTGCTTAATTTGTCTTCCTGGTGTCTCTTCCTCTTCCTCGCGGTGTCACGGGGTTGTCTCATATGTAAGTTTTCAGCATTTAACCAATTTTCTAAAAATATAAAATAGTAACATTAGTCCTAAATATCGAGCTAAATCGATTTTAATCTTCAGCCAGCTTCTTTCTTTTAACTTAAATTATTGCCCATTGCCTCAAAGTAAGTAAGGGTGCAAAGATCAGGAGTCGATACAATCAAGTACCACACCCGACCCAGGATACCAATGGGAAAGTTACAAACTCACAGTTAGACACCACAAACGAGAGCCAAGATGTCAGCCCTTTCCCAGCAGGTGACCACAAAGCACAAATAAACAGACGCGCACAAAGACATAGCCTTTTAGAAAATGTGCCAGTTTATTTGTTATCCCTTGCTGTGACAAGATACTGCATGATATATTTTGGCAATTTGTCGAAAATTGGAATTTGTTTTTAGAATAAATTATGTATTAAGAAATCTGATGTTGAAAATCTTAAGAATATATTTTTAATCCATGGAATATTATAATACCTTTCAGAAAAAAGAATAAAAATCTGGGGTCATCGAACTAATTCTCTTTTAAGAGAGCCGAATTTAACCCCACCCCTATAGGTTTCATTCGTTATTCAATAGAAAAAGTTTGGTCGTTTTGAAGATGCCATTTTACTAGTATATGAAGCAATTTAGCATTAAAATGTTAAAAAAGAGAGAAAAACACACTGAAAATATGTGCGCACCCGGGAATCGATCTTAGTCCTCTGGCTTCGTAGCCAGACACGCTAACCACTAGGCCACGAGGTCAGGTCGTGCGCCGCTCAAAATACCCGTACAAATAGTAGAGACTCGGCCACTATCGTATTCGTAACCAGGGTAATTGTTTAAGTAGTTTGATTTCGACTGAGCTACATTTATCTGTCTTAAGTGCTGAGACAATCAGTTCTGGTAAGATGTCAATAGATATTTCGGACACACTTTAATTACTTTATTTTGTCAAGAAAATGTCGGAACACCGATATCACAAAGAATATCGGAAAACTGTGTTGATCCGAATCCGTTAATAGTCGAAAGACAGGACCCAGACAACTTTACCCGTTTCCCGACGCGGGAAAGGTGCGCATTGGAAATAGCAGCATATGTCTTTAAGGTCGTTTTCACTAGGTACATTGTACTGTGGAAACTAATCACGTAGAAATGCCGCGAACGCTTACCTGTTCAAGTTACCTCGCTATTTTCGCGGAGTTTCTATGAGAAATCTTCTGAATTTCGCGTAACAGTAACGAGAAATTTAGAACATTTCTTGTTCCGTTTCACGGAAAAAAATGGTAGCCCATCGCGCAGAAATAGTGTAGGCCCCTGTGTCGAAATTTGGGCTGCCGTGTGCATATTTTGGTAAAAGTGATTCTTATCGATTTTCAACTAGAAAAATATATGAAGTGTAAGGAAAAATATGTTTACAATTTTTTCTTGCAGTATTAACGTCACAGTGACGTCACAAAATGGGGTACCGTCCTTTCACTTGCATCAAAGATCTTATATGTTGTGGGGTTATTTACACACCTAAAATAATCTTCTTTTTTATGTTTGTTATATTAAAATGGTTAAAAATGTCTATAGAAATACTAAAATGAAAATTTGATTCAATATGGACTTCAATTTTACATGAAATTGACGTCGATTTGACGTCAATGTGCTGGAAAAACACATTGCGTACAACGAAAAATAATTCTGAAAAATCGTGTGTGCCTTGCGACTAAAATCAGATCTTAGCATAACTGTATGTTCCTGGCTTAGCTTCTTGAAACAAGTTAGCTCTCTGATGGCTGAGGCATTCAGCTGCTACAGCGTGTTATCTACGTTATCCTAATTTTTTAAACAAAATAGGTATAATCAAGGTTGTTATAGTAAAACTTGAATTATTTAAATTGGACAAACATTCCTTACATATAGTCATGTTTATAAAAGTTATATGGGCCCATTATTATGTTATTTATGTTACATTTTAAGCTACTCCATTTAAAATCACTGTAATTCTGTTAAATAATTTTCTTTGATAAGCTTTCCAGTTAACTTTCTGGTTTTAAATACATATTCCTAAAGACAAGTATAGATGGGCCATTATATAGCTGCAAACGGTTTGTTTGTATCACAAATACTTAAAGAGTTATAAACTGTTAAATATGATGACCTTGAACAAAAAGTTATTTCTTTAATTCAGCATTAGATTCAATTGGAAAATCTTTAAACACCAAATACGAACATTCTGCTGATAAGCAAGAGTGAAAAGCCATGCTTAACTTCGTTTCCAGTGTAAAATATTAGTTTTGTTTTTATTTGTATGGCTTTATGTAACGTATATTACAACTTTCAAGTCTGCATATTCATTGCTTTATTCGTATATTATACGTCATAGGATACTTTATTTCATCTCAAAACTGACTGTGCTTGTTAAATAAATATCAAGATACCAGTCTGTCTGAAAAAAGGATTTATCAGATTGCATTTAAGTTCCTACTTATTATCCATGCACTTTTACATTTGCAAAATGGTATATATATATCAACTTTTTACATCTACAAAGAAATTATTTGCCCAAGATTATAGATTTTAAAATTCATAAACAAAGGAAATAATAGCCCTCAAGTAAAAGCACTTAGAAGGATGTATTTCAATTTTCTGTCAAATTGTTAAAATAACATAATATAACTGTACAAAATATATTATATTGCCATATGTTTATCCAAAATGTTAACAAAGACGATACATAATTGAGCCAGAAAAGCTAATATATTATGTTAAGTTTAGAGTTTTGTAATATTTTTCTGAAGAATTCTAAGTTTAATTGAACTACTTCTATTCAGTTATTTAAAGTGTCTGTAATAAGTTATTGTTTTAAGTGACTGTCTAAAAATCAATTTGTATCCTGAAATATAACTGTGTATGCATATTGCAACGCATTACAGAAGCTTTGAAATCAATTTTAGTTTATATACAGCATAGCTTTCGTTGTGCAATCAACAAAACTGTCCATCAATTTGAGTTAGAACCTTGGATCACTTTGCTCAACCATAAATATATCTAAAGAACATGCATTTCCCTGGAAATAGAGAAAGTTGGTTATATTGTTGAGCTTTACTGTAAGGCCACATTAGATTTGGTCATATACAAGGAAATATGCCAGCTGCGATACCAATTCAATAAAGACTTTTCAGCTAAAATTGTGTCCGGCCAAATGTTAACAGGTGACATTCAAGTTATTGTAAAGTAGATTTTACAATGTTTTTTTAGAATGCTGGATAGAAATGTGAAATATTAAAAAATGTAGTCAAGAGATTAGATCTGATTTAGTTTAAGCAATAAATGTTTATATACCTGATGATAATTTCCACTAAACCGAACGTTGGCAAAACAGTACAGGAACCTCGCAAACATGATAAATGTAATCATTAATAACAATGTGTATATGTTTACTTAAGATTAGAATGAGTTGTTAACTTGCAAGGACATAGATTCAAAAGGATCATACACAATGCTAACTGTTCAGCATTAAGATGACAATCTTCTTAGTATCAACATTGTCACCAATGATAGTCGCACATGCAAATTTTAAAAAATGTGCATGAACTTATGAATACCTAATTTGCCATGTATACTTTTATTCAGTTACACTTAAAAGAACTCATTTCATTTAAATGTACAGGATATCATTATAAATCTCAGAGGTTGATTTAGCAGTGTCTTATTGTCAATTGTGTAATTATGTGTATGGTATAGTTTACGAAATGTTGAAATGCTTTATTCCACATATGTTCTTTGACAGTAGCGCAAGTATAAATCACGTTGCTTTTAGATGAAAAATATTTTTAGACACTTTTACTGTAGTTCCTAATTAACTACATTTGTATTTGGACTAGCACTCTTGATGATGCAGAGGGGCAAGCGTTCTGAAATTTGGTCATCAACCACCATACCACTTTGTGTATACTAGCAGTGAAGGCTCTGGCAAGTCTACCCACACATATGCACAGGCTCACCTGAGCCTTCATTGCTCAACGCTGGGACAAGTACCAAAACCAAATGGGCTTATATCTTTGATCTGTTCTTTCGTTACTAGTACATCTATTTTGTTTGATTTGAACTATGCAAGATTATTATTAGGCTGCAATTTTGTATCAACGATAATTTTCAAGATTGATATGCAACAAAATTCCACTGTAAGACTAATGGGTCTAATTGATAGAATAATGATAAAAAAAATAGTTAGTAAAAAGCAATAATTTGTTGTGATGCAGTTATTTTAGCAATGGCTACGATGTACATTAAGACTAACAATACCTGGGGCTTTTCTAAGTGATAAACATATATCTTTCAAATGTATGACTAAAATGAACCATTAGAACGAATATTGTTCTGATTGAGTGCTTCACAATAATTTCGAACCAGACAGAACAGATGATAAGTGCAATATTGTACTTAAAATTCTCTTGTTATGCAATTTACCATCTTAAATGGTATTCTTTTGTCACCAAACTGGATATCGTTCTGATATAAAGCAGTTTTAACCATAGGGATCATACTTTTGGGCAAAAATCGTTAAGTTTTTTAATCATCAGTTTTTTTTTCAAAAGACACGGATAAAGGACCGCTTAAAATTCTTAATTCCTGATTTTGATATATGCTTGAATTGAACTACAATCACAAATTCTGAAAACGTTTTTATTCCTTAATGGTATCGGCATAGTAGTTGTAATTAATAGCTGAATTAAACAATATGTGATAAATCCTTCTAAGCTATTCCATGCTTAATATTATTGTGGTCTCTAAAATACGATACAATATAACATAACAATGTTTATAAACTACACAATAAGTTAACATATAAATGTAGCGAAACAACAGCAATCATTTTCCTGAGGAGCATCTAGCATTTCTTCGAATAGGTTTAATGACTTTAATTGTGTCTTTTATATATCATTTCACGTATAAAAGAGGCAAATATATCAATGTCAGTGAGATAAAATATATCATTTAATAAAAATTTGAGAAAATAAAATGCTGTTTACATATTTAATTAATCGCACAGACATTAAAAAATCGTTGTATGTGAATAAAAGTCAAATTTTATTCTTTTATTCATCCATGCGTTGTTGGTATTTTCCTATAATGACAATTAATGACAGTTTAATGGCAATTCATGTCCTACTAGCAGTGTAAACTTAAAAAGTGTTACTTTGTAATTTAAAAATGAATTTAAAAAAGTAACGTAAAAGTCACAGTAATAACAGATCCTTCTACTTTGATAACATCATATTGCTAGTCATCTGATTACAGTTAAAAGGTTATATTGTCATGTAATTATAAGAAGTAATTAGATAAGATTTCCAATTATTTTACAGTAACGTAGAGAATTTTGCTATTGCGTGGTATCGCCCCAGCCACTAAAGAGTTAACATACATTAATTTGTGGCTTGTAGAATGTGGTTTTAGAAAGTTATCGTGTACAAACCTCCCCTAGAAGGTATTTTGGTCGTCCAAAGTCTAGTGACAGTAATGCATTACATAGTTATACATTTAAAGTAACATATATAACTGTAACATCAAAGTGGTGTATTGTATAAATGCATACAAGCTGTTCCCTTCATTTAAAAATGTTTTAAGACAAACAGATTGTTGAAAAATAATAGTTAGGTATAACTTGGTATTTGAAAAATAGGATTTGAAACTATAATAGGGTAACGTAGTTAACATGCCTGCCAAAATATAGGTCAGAGAGCTAACGTATGCCATTTTGCATCTTATATAATATTGTTTCAGAAAATTATAGTGATCAATATTTTCCCTGCTGTGTGGAGAGGAGGGTCTAGCTATTTGAGCTTTCACTATCGCAGAATTTTAATTTTGGTACTGACGTCACTTTTCCATGCACAGACATCATTTTGAAGTTAATGTAACCTCTTTAAAATACAGAATCAGGGTCTATGCTCCGAATTCAAGATGTCGCCAGTAAAATTACCACAACTGATCGAACAGTTCATGTTTATGCCTGTTGGAATTCATAACACTCCACTTTTAATCCTTAAATAAGCTAAAATGGGTACGTCACTTTGTGACGTCACTGTGACGTTAAAACGCCAAAGAAAAATTGTAAACATCTATTTTCTTATACAGGATACATTTTTCTACAAGAAAATGTATGTTTGACACTTTTACCAAAAAATGCACACGGAATTACACAGCGGCCTACACTAAAAAGAGGAACATGTTTTTATTTCTTTACCGGCACTGTAAATCATTGATTCAATTTTATATCCTTAATTCAACTGTATATCATGGATTCAATTTTATATCCTTGATTCAACTGTATATCATGGATTCGATTGTATATCCTTGATTCAACTGTATATCATGGATTCGATTGTATATCCTTGATTCAACTGTATATCATGGATTCAATTGTATATCCTTGATTCTACTGTGTATCATAAATTCTACTTTATATCATTGATTCACTTTTCTGGGAGTGAAATAGCGCCACGTGCATTAAATAGAATCTAACGTTCATGCTCTTGGAGTATTGAATTTATTAAAACTCGACGCGAAAAAGAGATAAAAAACGCTCAGCAAGCCTCGAATTTATCTCTTTTCCCCAACTCCTTTAATAAATTTAATAAAACATGAGCACTCATGTAAGATCCTCTATGTATATCCCAGTTTCAACTGTACATCATTGATTCAACGATGTGTATCACTGATTCAGCTTATATCAATGATTCAGTTGTATATTATCATTTATTCAATAGTATATCATTTATTCAACCGTATAGTTTTGATGCAACTGTTTATGATTGATTCAACTGTATGTTATTGATTCAACTGTATATCATTGATTCAACTGTTTATCATTGATTCAACTGTATATCATTGATTCAACTGTTTATCATTGATTCAACAGTTTATCATTGATTCATCTGTTTATCATTGATTCAACTGTTTATCATTGATTCAACTGTATATCATTGATTCAACGGTATATCATTGATTCATCTGTTTATCATTGATTCAACTGTATATTATTGATTCAACTGTTTAGGTTTGATTCAACTGTTTATCATCGATTCATCTGTTTATCATTGATTCAACTGTATATTATTGATTCAACTGTATTTTTCCATTATTAAAGCTCACTCCTATTTTGTCCGACTCGACGCTCTTTGATACTTCGGACACTTTTTTTTATAAAGTCAAACAAAATGAACTGACCGTCCCGCCATTAACCATACCTGTTGACTTGGGACGTAAAGCAACAAAACAAACAAACAAACAAAGCCTGACACAGTTAAGAGTTGGGTGTGCTGCTCAGTGTGTTCTTAGATGTAGCACGAACAGTATGTATTGTTTGAGAAATATTCGTTACAACCTTAGCTTTTCACGTGCCACTAAGTAGACTCGTTCAATCTTTGATCCGTCTGAGGTCAAATTTACCTGTACTATATTTACTGCATGCGTCAACGTTCCTGTACAGCTATTGTCGTGCCAACCAAGAGTGACAGTGACATGTGTTTTATTTACAATTGTTAAGTAAAACATAAACTTTACACTCCACTAGAGCTAATGCGAATCGACAGATCACGTGTGTATTAATCATATCCTGCGGATAGGATTAATACACAAGTGATCTATCGATTCTAAGTCCTTTATAACTTTGTTAACAAAACAAGACGTCACTGTCACTCTTTACTGGCAGGACAGTACGAGTCTACTGGAACTAGAGGTGCAATATTTAATCAGCCCCTTTATCAACTTCTATATTTCATACTTGCAATCAGGGAAGCTATTGTGACACTTTGCGGATACTCGGGCTCGTCTTAGCCACCGATGGTGACCATCTGTTGCTCAGACAAGCCTGCATATTCGCAAAGTGTCAAAAGAGCTTCGCTGTTCGCGAAACCAAAGTTATACGTACCAAAATATCATGTGTTGACTCAATCGAGATTAGTTGCGGCTCGAGAGAGAGAGAGAGAGAGAGAGAGAGAGAGAGAGAGGGGAGGGAGAAATCAACCTTACATTTTTTCATTATTTCAGGATGGCGGAAGCTTCTATTGAAGATTCTTACGTGGTAGACGGTCAGTTGGCGAACTTATATCAAGGATCAGACCAAGTAATTGACCGCTGGTGTGAGACCTGTTTTGACGACACACGAACAAAGATCGCCGTCAATGGCTTTTGCTCAGAGTGTAGTGTTTTTCTTTGTAAGAATTGTGTCGACTCTCACAAGAAAGTGATGCGTTTACCAAGTCATAGAATTTTAACAGGGGCACGGATGCCCAAATCATTTGCTGAGAAGCCTGTAAAATATTCGGAGTGTAAAGTTCACGATGACAAGGTCAATGACAGCTACTGTCTGGATCATCATAAAATGATTTGTAGTGAATGTTTGACACAGGATCATCGAAAATGTAATGTTCAAACGATATCAAGTCTTTGTAAAGATATTGGTACTTATGACATTAAACGGTTTCAGATGGTGGTGAATGAAATAAAAACTAACTTGATAAACACAAGTTCAGAGTTAAAAGATAACGCTACACATTTGGTAGAGGAGAAAAGCATAATGATAAAAGAAGCAGAACGTACACGAGATATGATGATTTCAAAGGCCAACGAATTGTTTGATAAGTCGGTATCAATAATTACCAAGCAGTGTGAAAAGAGACGTTCTGAGATAGATACTAAAGTTGCAACATTGGCTGAAGAGATTGGATACCTGGAAGAAAATATTGACAACTTAAACAAAACTCTATCTACCACATTTGATCAAAATATGTTTATAAAGATGCAGCAAATTGTCAACAATACACAAAAATGCAAGCGAGATATAGATTATTTGGTCAGTCGAACTAATAAATCAGAATTTACCTTTGATTCAAGTAAATGTATGAACAATATTCTAAATTGTGAATCCTTGGGAACCGCTAAGGAAATATTAACACCTATTGGTTCCAATAAAGGTGTTGAGGAATTAGTTTTTCCTCTTTGTTCATTTATTAGGGGGAGACAACTCCCAGGTAATGACACAGTTGACATAGATCACATGCGAGCCAAGAAAATGTCACCTTTGATGATTAATACAGCAGATGATAAAGATACACCAAAGGTAGCTGGAATGGTCGCTACAGACAATGGTATATTAGTAGTTTCTGACAGGACCAACAAAGTACTTAAAGTGTTTTCAGCAGACAAGTTACTCTCGAGTGTAAAACTGTCCACTGGCTGCTGTGGTGTTACAGTAACAGATGACAAGGTAGCAATAGTAGGCACCGCTGATAACAAACTTGACTTTCTGGATATTTCAGAGCATTCGACTGTATCAATACAGAACTCGTTATCACTGAATTACTGGGTTAGTGGTATTACCAGTTATAACGGTAAACTAGTTGTTACCAGATTTGATCAACCACAAAGTGTAAAACTGATCAACATGGATGGACAAGAGGTATGGTCAGTTTCTAAAGGTCCTGAGAGTCAACAACTGTTTGCCAAACCACGTGATGTTGTAGTACAGACGATTGATAGTAAGGATACTGTTATAGTGTCAGACTGGGGCAGACAATCACTTACTCTTCTGGATGCTAGCAATGGCGAGCTGTTGAAAATGGTTGACACCAAAGGTAAAGGTCCCCATGGCATGACTGTGGATAATTTTGGCAACATCTTCGTGTGCTATAGTTTGGCATCAGAAGTGCACGTGTACTCAAGTGACTTTACTAAATCAGCTATTCTTCTCAAAAAGAATGATATACACAAGACTCCATCAGTTTTAGCGTACAGCAGATCCACGTGTACGCTTTTTGTTGGATATTATAGTAATATGGAAATTGATAGATTCAAGATTTCACTAGCAGACGAATGAAGTTCCACGAACTCTGAAGATGTATTTAAAACGATGTTTGGTAGAAATAACATTTTGAATGTTAGTGTCATATGATAAAAAACAACTTTAAAATAGTTTGAATCCAGATCAGGCCCAACGAAACGTCGGGCCTGATCAGGATCTAAACTGTTTGACGCTCAGGTGGTATCCCTGATATATTTTTTTCAGAAAAGTTGATTTCGGACAGAAATCAACAGACGCTATAAGAGCATGAAGTATAACCCAGCATGCACAAATTTAAATAATCTGGAGATGAGATTGATGTTTTTCCGCACATGCGATCTGTGAAGTTTCGGACATGCCTGCGCATCCAAACAGTGCTGGTGGAGTATTTCTGTTTCACAAACAAACTATGTAGCAAGATAAAAGACCTGATAAACTCATCTAGGGGTCTGCCGGCTGTGGTAACACAATGGTCATGAGGATAAAGAGTACCCAATACTTGTCCAGTCGTTTTAGTCCTGTTAGGCGGCTGTGGAAACACAATGATCATGGGGATAAAAAGTTCCCTATACTTGTCCAGTCGTTTTAGTCCTGTTAGGCGGCTGTGGAAACACAATGATCATGGAGATAAAGAGTTCCCTATACTTGTCCAGTCGTTTTAGCCCTGATAGGCGGCTGTGGAATCACAATGGTCATGAGGATAAAAAGTTCCCTATACTTGTACAGTCGTTGAGTCCTGTTAGGCGGCTGTGGAATCACAATGGTCATGGAGATAAAAAGTACCCTATGCTTGTCCAGTCGTTGAGTCCTGTTAGACGGCTGTGGAATCACAATGGTCATGAGGATAAAAAGTTCCCTATACTTGTACAGTCGTTGAGTCCTGTTAGACGGCTGTGGAAACACAATGGTCATGGAGATAAAAAGTACCCTATGCTTGTCCAGTCGTTGAGTCCTGTTAGGCGGCTGTGGAAACACAATGGTCATGGAGATAAAGAGTTCCCTATACTTGTCCAGTCGTTTTAGTCCTGTTAGACGGCTGTGGAAACACAATGGTCATGGGGATAAAGAGTAACCTATACTGGCCCAGTCGTTTGAGTCCTGTTAGGCGGCTGTGGAATCACAATGGTCATGGGGATAAAGAGTTGCCTATACTTGTCCAGTCGTTTGAGTCCTGTTAGGCGGCTGTGGAATCACAATGGTCATGTGGATAAAGAGTTCCCTATACTTGTACAGTCGTTTGAGTCCTGTTAGACGGCTGTGGAAACACAATGTTCATGGGGATAAAGAGTTGCCTATACTGGTCCAGTCGTTTTAGTCCTAATATATAGGGAGATATCATTTTACGGATCAGTTGTAGATTCATATCAGCTGGTCCCATAAGACGCCATCTGACCAGTATTCCAAATTGATATCCATTCTGCTTGTACTAAAAGTGATAAGAAATCATACATCTTAGTTGACGGAAAATAACAAATATAAATCTATTCAGCAGGACAAGCACAGTGACGCGATAATTATGCTCAGGACTTGTGGGGTGGTTTGAGGAGTTATTTGGGTTAGTCAGAATTGTCAGCAGCAAATCACTTTTTGCATTTTGCTAACTGGCTTCTGGGCTTGATTGTTAGATCCTTGAATATATCATATGACGTTTTGGTTACTGTAAAGGTGGCACATCATGAATGCGAAATAGGACTGGTCAATCTCAGACATATATAGGTAAAGCTGAAAATGGGGCGTTGTTTTATTCAAATTAACTGTAGCATCTTGCGCCATCACCTCAGTACAGACACACAACACATTATTTAGTCTTTAAAACGCCATCAAAATAACTGCATCTAAAATGTCTATTTAACATAAGCATAGAGGCAAACATTGTGGACCCTGATCAGACTGCTCATACAGGAGCAGTCTGGTCTTGGCCCACACTATTTGTCTTTGAGACTTCAAATACTTTAGTGGACAACAAAAAAACATAATATTTTGTGATTATGCGCTTTAAGGGTTAGTGAATGTGAGTTCAGTGTGTATACAGTTAGTATTTTCATGAATTACACGCACGTTTACGCGGCCCAAACAACTAACTTATTCTTCACCAAATTATAAATACAACACAGCCTGATTTCCCTTGTTTAGCAGATGAAATAGCCGAACCACGCCAAGCTATGAATATTAAAGTTGCCGCCTTTACAGTAAGCGAAAAGTATAGTTATACATAATAAATAGTACATGTGCATGAAACTGTCATGAAAAAGCGCTGATATTTGTAAATATCTTGTATATTTCTTATGTTTTAAAACATGTTACATTTAAATACCTGTTTAAAATGATCATTTTTGTCATATACCGTTACATGTGTTATCAACAATATAATCATTATTAGCACATATACATGTAAGCCTAGCGTTTTTTTTGTGAGACACACTCAATGAGTGAAGACCCAGATCAGACGTCGCCGAACGGGAGGGGGCGTATGATAAGTGTATTCACTGTTTATATACATAATTTTCTATTGAAATTCGAACTGAAAAATACCACCAAACAACCCTTAAAACAGAAATGGACTTGTCCACTTGATAAGAGTGGGGCATTCCATTTGGTTTAAATGGATTAAAAAGTAATGTTGATGATACTAACCAAAGAGAACTCTGTTTAGTGCTATTTTTTGTCTGTGCCTTAATCAACATCCATCCCTTGAGTATGTGCAGGCCTCCAGATAAGAGTACGTACCAGAAAATTATTTTTTTTATTTCTCAACCAAAACATATATGTTGTGGGTACTCAAAAGAACAGACGGTTCTTTTGAGCACACAAAACGTATTTTTAAACTGAGGGATAGGAAAATAATCAAAACTTTACGCTAAACATATGCTTAACTGGCCCCATGTATGTACACAATTAAGGCTCAGACAAAACTGCATGTATGTGCAGCAATGGCTCAGACAAAACTGCATGTATGTGCAGCAATGGCTCAGACACAACTGCATGGATGTGCAGCAATGGCTCAGACAAAACTGCATGGATAAGCGGCAATGGCTCAGGCAAAACTGCATGGATGTGTAGCAACGGCTTAGACAAAAATGCATGGTTGTGCAGCAAAGGCTCAGACAAAACTGCATCGATGTGCAGCAATGGCTTAGACAAAACTGCATAGATGTGCAGCAAAGGCTCAGACAAAAATGCATAGATGTACAGCAAAGGCTCAGAAAAAAATGCATGGCTTTGCAGCAAAGGCTAAGACAAAACTGCCTGGATGTGCAACAAAGGCTCAGACACAACTGCATGGATGTGCAGCAAAGGCTAAGACAAAACTGCCTGGATGTGCAGCAATGGCTCAGACAAAAATGCATGGATGTGCATCAAAGGCTCAGACACAACTGCATGGATGTGCAGCAAAGGCTCAGACCAAACTGCATGGCTGTGCAACAAATGCTAAGACAAAGCTGCCTGGATTCGCAGCAAAGGCTCAGACAAAACTGCATCGATGTGCAGCAAAGGCTCAGACAAAACTGCATTGATGTGCAGCAAAGGCTCAGACAAAATTGCATGAATGTGCAGCAATGGCATAGACCAAACTGCATCGCTGTGCAGCAAAGGCTCAGACAAAATTACAAGGATGTGCAGCAAATGCTCAGACAAAACTGCATGAATGTGTAGCGAAGACTCAGACAAAACTGCATGGATGTGCAGGTTACTCGGAACCTTGGCTGCATCACAATGTGATAAGAGCCCCGACATGTGATTTCCAACAATGTGGCATTTTGACAATTGTAATTTCAGACGATGCTGTGCAGCCTCCTTTTAAGCTTAGAAACTCCAAATAATGTTCGGTCAGAAGCTTAAAAGTCATAGAATATTTAAACGACTTGCAAAGGCTCTGATCAGACGTCACATGTCCCGGCTCATAAGTACCAAAATCTAAAGTGCAGGTTTAAATGATATGAAAAGCGAATCCTTTCGAAACAGAAGGAACCATCAAAATTTGAAGAAAACAAGAAATGTCACAAACACGTGACAAATGCCCCCAAAGGAATTGGTCTGGCATAAGACACATTTGAGGAAAGCTAGCCATAATATAGGAGGTATGCTTCAGACACGAAAAACCTAGAAATGAGGCCAGAAGTCAATGTCAAGGTCAAAGTGACCCAAAATGGTATGCACCACTCTGCCAACTCAAGAGGAATCAACACCAAAAATTTGGGATTCCTACATTAAACTAGAAACTAGGTCAGAGGTCAAGTTCAAGGTCAAAATGACCCAATTATGGTCTCGGACACTTCGTCACCCCAAATGCATCCCCACACCAAATTTGAGATCCCTATCTCAAATAATATAAGAGATATGCTCCGGGCACGATTATTCTTAAAACTAGGTCAGATTTCAAGTTCACAATGTCCCAAAAATGGTATGCGACACTCCGCCATCCCTAGATGCATCCACACACCAAATTTGGAATTCCTACCTCCAAGTTTGTAAAGAGATATGCTCCTGACACAATAATACTTAAAACTGGGTCAGAGGTCATGGTCATAGTGACACAAAAATGATATGTGACACTCTGTCGTCCCGAGATGCATTTACACACCAAATTCGGAATTCCTATCTAAAATATAATAGGAGATATGCACTAGACTCAATGCAGTTTCTAGAAACTAGGTCAGAGATCAAGTTCAAGGTTACAATGACCCAATTATGGAATGCGACACTTTGTCATCGCAAGATGCATCCGCACACTATATTTGAGATTCCTACCTCAAATAATATAAGAGATATGCTCCGGAAATGATTATTCTATTAACTTGTCCATAGGTCAAGGTCACAGAAACCAAAAAATGGTACGCAACACTCCGCCATCCAAAGATGTAACCACACACCAAAATTTGGAATGCCTACCTTAAAGAATAAAGGAGAAAGGCTCTGGACACAATAATACTTAAAACTAGGTCAGAGGTCAAGGTCACAGTGACCAGAAAATGATTAATGACACTCTGTCATCCTAAGATGCATTTACACAACATAGCTGGAATTCATATCTAAAGGAATATTGGAGATATGCACCAGACTAAATGCAGTTTCTAGAAACTAGATCAGAGGTCAAGTTCAAGGACACAGTGACCCAATTATGGTACGCGACACTTGGTCAATCCAAGATACATCCACACACTAAATTTGAGATTCCTACCTCAAATAATATAGGAGATATGCTCCGGACACGATTATTCTAAGAACAAGGTCAGAGGTCAAGGTCACGGTCACAATGACCAAAAAATGGTATGTGACACTCCGCCATCCCAAGATGTATCCACACAACAAATTTGGAATTCCTACCTCAAAGAATGTAGGAGATGTGCACCAGACTCAATGCAGCTTCTAGAAACTATGTCAGAGGTCAAGTTCAAGGTCAAAGTGACCCTATTGTGGCCGCCGACACTTCGTCACCCGAAACGCATCCACACACCAAATTTGAGATCCCTATCTCAAATAATATAAGATATATGCACCCTGCACGATTATTCTAAAAACTAGGTCAGATGTCAAGGTCGCAATGATCCAAAAAATGGTACGCTACATTCCACAATCCCAAGATGCATCCTTACACCAAATTTGGAATTCCTACCTAAATGTATGTAAAGAGAAATGCTCCGGACACAATAATACTTAAAACTAGGTCAGAGGTCAAGGTCAAAGTGACGCAAAAATGATATGTGACACTCAGTCATCCCAAGATGCATTTACACACCAAATTTGGAATTCCTGTCTAAAAGAAAATAGGAGATATGCACAAGACTCAATGCAGTTTCTAGAAACTAGGTCAGAGATCAAGTTCAAGGTCACAATGACCCAATTATTGGATGCGACACTCGTCACCGCAAGATGCATATACACACTAAATTTGAGATTCCTACCTCAAATAATATAAGAGATATGCTCCAGAAATAATTATTCGAAAAACTAAGTCAGAGGTCAAGATCACAGAGACCCAAAAATGGTATGCAACACTCCGCCATCCGAAATTGTATCCACACACCAAATTTGGAATTCCTACCTCAAAGAATATAGGAGATAGGCTCCGGACACAATAATTCTTAAAACTAGGTCTGAGGTCAAGATCACAGTGACCTGAAATGATAAATGACACCCTGTCGTCCTAAGATGCATTTACACACCATATTTTGAATTCATATCTAAGGGAATATTGGAGATATGCACCAGACTCAATGCAGTTTCTAGAAACTAGGTCAGAGGTCAAGTTCAAGAGGTCAAGTTCAAGGTCACAGTGGCCCAATTATGGTACGCAACACTTGGTTATCCCAAGACACATCCACACACCAAATTTGAGATTCCTACCTCAAATAATATAGGAGATATGTTCCAGACACTATTATTCTATAAACAAGGACAGGGGTCAAGGTCATGGTCACAATGACCCAAAAATGGTATGTGACACTACGCCATCCCAAGACGTATTCACACAACAAATTTGGAATTCCTACCTCAACGAATGTAAGAGATATGCACCAGACTCAATGCAGTTTCTCGAAACTAGGTCAGAGGTCAGGTTCAAGGTCACAGTGACCCAATAATGGTACGCGACATTTTGTCATCCCAAGATACATCCACACACCAAATTTGAGATTCCTACCTCAAATTATATAGGAAATATGCTCTGGACACGGTTCTTCAAAAAACTAGGCCAGAGCTCAAGGTCACAATGACCTGAAAATGATACGTGACACTCTGCCATCCCAATATGTATCAACACAACAAAATTGGAATTCCTACCTCAAAGACTGTAGGAGATATCCACCAGACACGAAGCGGGATGGATGGACAGACCGATGGACTGACTGATGGACGGACATTGCGAATACTATATGCCTCCCTTAGTTCCTTTGGGGGCATAAAACTTGGTTTCCATAAGTCTGTTCATGAAAGTTAATGAAAAATGTAGCATATCTCACGCCCCTAGCACCGACTTTAGTGCAGCATCACTCACGCTCCTATCAATGAAAAGTGCAGCATCTCTCACGCCCCCTTGTACCAACTCAAGTGCAGCATCTCTCACGCCCCTAGCAATGAAAAGTGCAACATCTCTCACGCCCCCTAGCACCGACTTAAATGCAGCATCTCTTACGCCTCTAGCAATGTAAAGTGCAGCATCTCTCACGCCCCCTGGCACCGACTTAAGTTCAGCATCTCTCACGCCCCCTAGCACCGACTAAAATGCTAGAACGCAGACTAGCACTGACGCCCCCTAGCACAGACTAAAATGCTATGCTCTTTTCTGCAAGATGAGGGCCAGAATATTAAAAAAAATACGATAATATATCGATATATTATCAATATTCACTTTTTAGCCAATCCATGGACTTTTTCCTAGACTGACGTCAAGAAAGAACGCCTTATCTAAAAGTAATCGTGAATATGTCTTAGACTGATCAGAATAAAGTTATGCATTTTAGTGCATTATTCATGTTACATCCTATCAGCAGACCTGGGGCCAAATACATTGAAAAGTATTCAAATGCATTACAGTTATTTTCACTGATCAATGATTTCAATTACATTACAATTACAGGACCTGTAGAAATTAAATGATTACAATTACAATTATTTTAGAAATGCAATCAAATAATTACTGAATATTTTGAAGTTTTCGTATAAAATAGTAATGCTATATATAGACTAGTATTCACTTTTAAAGTTATAAAGAGAGTAGAGTATTTGCAGTTTTATTCATATATAATGCAATGTCCTATACTGCTGTTTCTTAAATACATGTACATGTAAATGAAAAATAACGAGCTATGAATTTTTATTCACATTCTTATAATAGTTAAAAATATATAGTACATAATGCACAGTTCATACCAATGTGTTTTTAATTTTTTGATTCATCATATACGCCTGCATACTTTATAGATGATAGGTATGTCCAATAGTAAGATACAGTAAAATGGGAAATGTCTGGTACTTCAATATTTTGCTTATTAGGTCAGCTATTTTTTAATTGTTGACATATTTACTGAGATGATTACTTTAAATCATCATAGGTTTTTCAAAAGTGTCATTTTTGAGGGAACATAATTCAAAATGGCTTAAAACTTGTGCTACCATTGCACAAACATTGATTTAGAAATTTTAGTGATCTGATTGAAATACTTGCAACTCATTATTACTTAGCCATTTAACAAAAATGTATTTTTGTATCATAATCTTAATCTAGCTTGTACGCTTTGTAAATATTGTCATATGGATTTGATTGAAGACGAAACCCACTTTTAAGTTGATTGCGAATTTTATAGTGATATAAGATTTATCTTGTTTCAATCTGCTCAGATTATTAATGATAGATTTAAGCACTATGAGTCAATTGATAAATTGGTATGGCTTATGAACCGTAATGATCTACAATTGCAGTTAGCAAACGTTTTATATAAAATGATTAAGAGAAGATTTATGGCCACCTAGAATCTATTATTGATTTTCTGAGTAATCAATAACATTGTAAATATAAAAACATTTTGTTTTATATTTATTTATATGTATGAATATTTTAGTTGTAAAATAACTTTATATAATGCATGTACCTTTTAAGTTACGATAGTGTCTCATTTGCCTACAATGGCAGGATCTTGAATATTTTAAGGTTTTATTGAATGTTGTAAATGTATTTATTCGAGATGTGACACTTTAATAAACTATTAAACTACTTCTATAAAGGTAGCTATTTAGAGGGTCATAAGTCCGGTTTCACATGCGCTAGTCTTATTCTATAACAAAAGACTTTAACACCTTTGAGATGTCTTTTAATGGTTTGGATTTGAGAATTAAATTTTACCTATGAAATCAGCTAAGCATGCCAGCAAATGAAAGGAGATATACAAAATACTGTCAGAGTGAATTTTAGCAGTAAAATGTACCTTATATCATGTTACAACATCTTTTGAAGCATTTCAAAAGTTATTTTAATTTCATGCTGCCTGTTAATCTCAAACATCTGAATGAAATTGATGCTAATTATGAAAGTGACTAAATCTTTAAAGTTTGCTTTTATATATTTATTATCCACATTAGGCAATATTGTTTTATATATTGATATATCCACAGTGTACCCTTTCTCAATCATCTGAATTAAAATAATACCAGAGGTCATCACTCATCAGTTGTTTTAAGTGGTGAACAATTTGTTTTAGCAAATAGCAAAATGTATTTCAAAAGTATTTGAAAGTAATTACAATTACAACTAAAATATTTTCAGTAATGATTACAGTTACATTACATGTATTTGAGCCAACCCATGATTGCAATTACATAATTATGATTACTTTGAAAATTGTATCAAATTACAGATAATTACAATTACTGATAATGATTACCCAAGGTCTGCCAATCAGTCAAGCGTGTCTCATGAAATCAAAATTGCTGAAAGAATATTCCAAGCTGCGAAAACGACCTCGTTTTGAGACAGGAGTCACCAGTTTCGTGTGATACAGTATTTTAGCCACTTTTGCTTTTTTCCAGACACATTCTGTTGACAAGAAAAACTTGTTTTATCGTTGTAAAACCGTCTCTATTTTACCGAAAATGCGTTTATAATGTTTAGACAATATTTTGTATCCGTCTGTTAAACGAAACAACTTACCTCGTCCATCTTTTCGCCATGCATTTTTGTACAAACTAAACTTCATGGCCTTGTAATGTGGGTGAAAATATTGTTACGAATCATTTGCAATAGTCTATAGTCTTTAACTAGCGAAGATTGCTGTGGAAACGCAATTTGGCACGTTTTCCAGATGACTACTTCGAATGACGTTAACGTAGACCAACGATCGGCTATTACCATATTCTTTGTACATTACCTAATGAACCCCTTTATCATTTTACCATCACTAAAACGCAAACAAGAATGTTGGCAAGTTTCATAAACAGGTCTTACGTTTTGTCTGTATGACGTCATAATTTAAAAAAAAGTTGTTACTCACAAGTACATTGTTTGAATAAATGATCCAAAATTTGATCAGTGTTTAGCAAAACAATAACGGCACAAACTAAGCGAAAATTCAAACTGAAATCATAAGCAATTGATGCATAATGCCGTCATGTGTAAGTTGAGCCTGTTTGACGTCATCGGAATAACGCGCCACCTGCATGTCAAATTAAAGAATTTTTTCAACCTTGTCCAAGCCCTACCAATAAGCTGTACGTGGCTGTTCATTTTTGTATACCATCGCTAAGAAATCAGTGATAATGAGTGAGGCGTTTTTGTTGACGTCAGTATATTTATCGTTTATAAAGAATCGGAGGCACAGACTGTCCTGCAAACATGCAGTCTCACCGGAGCCTGTGTTGCTAACATACAAACAGTAGAGAAATATAGACCGGCCGTTGCCAAGATTTGGGCATCTGGGACACTTCTTAAGCTGGTAATTTTATTCCCGTAGGCTCAATGTTATTGCTCCGTTTGGAACGAAACAGACGAGTTAAAATAGAATTATTATCTTTTGTACTGTCCTGCCAGCCAAGAGTGACAGTGACGTCATGTTTTGTTTAAAAGTTATAATGAACTTATAACCTATAGATCAATTGTGTATCGATCCTATCCGCAGGATAGGATAAATACACAAATGATCTGCTGAAATGAAGTATGCAACTAACAACTGTAAACAAATATTTCGTCACTGTCACTCTTGGTTGGTCCGTTACCATTCACGATAAATAAAATTCGGAACTGCATGACTAAATGAACCGCGACATGTGATTTCCAACAATGTGGTATTTTGACAAGTGTAGACTCGGCGAGCCTATGCAGCCTCCATTTTAAGCTTAGAAGCTTCAAATGATGTTTGGTCAGTAGTTTAACAGTCATAGAATATTCAAACGACTATCAAAGGCCCTGATTAGACTGCGCGAGTATGCGCAGGCAGGTCTGAGGCTTTGTTGGTCGCACATACCACATTGTTGGAAATCTCATGTCGCGGCTCAACTAAAAGGTGTTAATATAGATAAATTACTTGGCACAATATGCCAGCATGGTTCTTTACAAGAGGCGTTTGCGCATATTGTAAATTCAGAAATGTTTGCGAGGGTTTTATTTTCGCGAATAACGCTACAAGACGCGACTTGAATACGATTGACCTACGAGGGCTGTTCAAATATGAATGAAAGCAGCTTCATAACTTTCTTCACAGATATGTTACGACGAAGTGTCATACCTTTCTGGAAAGAACTATTTGTCACCTTTAAAATAGCACCAGATATTAAGAAACCCTCACTATATTGCTCGAGTTACAGACCCTTATATAAAGCCTTTTCTGTATACTGAGTTTTTCTGAAGCAAATTGCAATGCACGTTTTGGTACATGTGCGGATATAGTGTCATATCTTTGTAAATTTTAGACAAAATGGCACCATATTTTAGATGCAAGTTTAAGTAACAATCCAAAACTTGCTTGCAGGAAAAGTTTATATAATCCTGTTTCAATCTCGAGTAAACAGGCACGTTTGTGACGTCATTAATTTTATGATAAACGTCATTTTGAGCTATCTACTGGTGATGTAATAATGAACATCGCTGTGTCGTTTTCTTTGCGTTTTACTGAAAACATGCTAAGAATGTAATAAGGGAGTTTTCAAAACGCGCCGTCTTCTATTTACAGAATAATCACATTTTATATCATTTTTCAAGCATTTACATGCTTCTTAAAGACTTGTTGACATTAATTAATGTATGTTCAATCTGTCTAGCCCTCAAGACCACGCGAGTAATTTTATTGTAAATAATGCCTATAGTGGTCAAACTTAAAGAATACGTTCAATTTAGAAAAAAGCCGCAATGTTATGTCAAAAAAAATAAGTAGAAATTCTAAAACCCCTTCACTTAAGGCATTTTTGACTGAATTAAATGCTTTTCAGCGTTTAAAAATTACCCACTATCTATCAATAATTTGTAGAAACAACTCAGTATGGGCGAGCAACATATTGTCATTAAGTTAAACAAGTTTAAATGTTGCTTCGTGCATTTTGTTAGAGATAAGTTTAACTGAAAACTGAAGGTGGTGTTTTGTTTACCATTTATTTGCAAACGTAAGGAGACTTTAGTGAAACAATTCGTTGTAATTTAACAAAAGCATGTCAGATTTTCGCAACTTTCACAGAATCATTAGATAAGACTAAAGGGATACTTCCTTAAAAATTTCAAGAAATTTCACCTGTTTATCGAAGAATTATACGCTCGTCTATATCGCTGGTATATGTTCAAAGCATTGAATTTGTAAGTATATTTACGTGACCCTCGTTGAAAGGGCTATAACTCGATAAGTATACTGTATTTTTCTTTAGGTCTGGTGCCAGTTTAAAGGTGACATATACATGGTATAGTCCTTTATAGAAATGTTTCCCGTTTTGTCGTAGCATATATGTGAAGAAAATTATGAAGCTACTTGCATTCATATTTGAACAGTCCTCGTACATCAGCAAATAGCAGACTGATTTTGCCATTTTGCGAGGGTTTTATTTTAGCGAAATATCGAGAGAAAAAAAACTTTGGAAAATTTCTGAATTTACAGTATGTGCTAAATAGAGGATCTTACATGAGTGTTCTTGTTTCATAGACTTTTAAACCGGGTTTGAGAAAAGAGATAAAATGCGAGGCTCGTCTAGCATTTTATCTCCCCTTTCGCAACAAGTTAAATAAATTCAATAATACAGGGGCACGAATGTTAGATTCTACTTATTATATGAACAAATGTAAAAACGTCATCCTTTTGTCATTACATGAATGTACGCAACGTTTTCATGGACGTCATAACGTTTACCGAAAATCTGTAAACCACTAGTGGTTTATCGATTTCACTCCCAGACGCGACGTCATATGGTAAGTTCCATGCTATCATGTGCTGGCTCCTATAATAATTTTATCATTCATCAGCTTAAGCATTAATTTAGCTATTTAGCTGAATATAGAAAAAAAATAGTTCTTATATTTTGTCTAAAGAAAGTTATTAATCTTTTAAAACTGCTTACCCTTACCCCACCACTATTTTTTTGTCCTATCTGCTTTATACATCTGCTGCATGTATTCAGTGCACACCAGACTAGATTATATCGAGGAAGAAAACACTTTGAACCCTGATCAACTTACTACTCTCTTAGAATCAGTCTGATCCGAGTCTATGTTGGTTGTTATATAGGCTATCTTATGACATAAGCAGACGAACGAGAGCAGACGACAAAAGTTGTGACTGACAGGAAAGGGTTAACACAATTGTGAGTAGTACCATAGTCTCACGATGAAACAATATTATGATTATGGTTGAGAAGAGATTCATTTTTGATTGAATAAAATAAATGGTCAAATATGTATTTGTGTTTACTAATAAAACAGATCCGGGTGCTTTGGAAAGTGAAAGAACCCTACAAAATTGGAAAACAGCAGACTTGGTCTTAAGGTATATTTTGGTCATGGGCAACTCAACTAAGCATGACTTTTAAAATGTTGTATTACTCAATAAATGTGTTCTTAAAATGTTATCTTTTGGAAGCAAATAATACACAACAGAACTGAAATTTCAAAATGCTTATAAAACCTAAATTACTGAAAATAGATTTATTTTGCTTCAAACATTCAGATTTTGTATTTATTCTCCTTATAAATGTTATAATGCCAAGAATTAATGGCATTTTATCATTTATGGGCAGGACAAATTCCATACTCAATCGGTTTGAGGATGAAACAGTTTTTATTACTAGATAGATGATATGCTCTTTAAAAGTTATCTTCTGCAAGCAAATAATGCACAACAGAACTGAAAATGTACAGTGTGCAATTTTTTGGGCCAGACTAGCTACTGTCCTGCCAGCCAAGAGTGACAGTGGCGTCATGTTTTGTTTACAAAGTTATCAGGACTTAGAATCGATGATAGATCACTTGTGTTTTAATCCTATCAGCAGGGTAGGATTTTTACACACGTGATATATCGATTCGCGTTAGCTCAAGTGGAATGTACAAGTAACTGTTTTACTTAACATATGTAAACAAAACACGACGTCACCGTCCCTCTTGGCTGGCAGGACAGTAGTTTCAGTAATGAGAGGTCATGAGAAATGTAACAACCCTAATGCTCGATGCCGTGCTCTGATTTCCAATGGCTAAATTATATACTTACTGTTCACAAAATAACCAGACATTGACTTTTCTTAATCCTTAGCCCGCCACTCACGGCTTTTGTCGTCTGCTTAATATGTTCTTTATATTGCAAAACAATATGGACTCATTGGGGGCAGTCTAATCAGGGTTCAAATTGTTTGATTCCATTAACAATTTAGACTGAAGGGCATTCGAGTATATGCAGCAGATGTAAAACAGACGACATTCTCAAGAAAAAATATTAGTGGCGGGATAAGGGTTAAACGTCTCCTCATTGTTTTTTTGTATTGTTGGCTGAAATGTGGAATAAAACAATTGAACACAAATACTTTTTTGTAATATTTTCGAACACAATACAACATAAATACATATACAAATATATATGGACCTGCCATTGAATCATGAAATCAACGTTGTAACAGGAAAATGGTATCTTTATGTACAAACATAAAAATGTAAAATTACAGTTCAACTTGCTCTATTTGGACTTGGGTTTCTAGTCAAAAGCAGTATAGGTTGTGTTGAACACAAACATGAAACAGCTTGTTTCTATTATAACTTAACAAGGGCTAGCATCACGCTTCTTGAAAGGAAAGATACTGTATACTATCCTAATAGAAAAAAAGACAAGATACCTTAGGAAAAGATATGAACAATTACGAATAAACATATGTATCCCTTACAATAGCCTACCAGCCTCACTCGTAGATACAGACAATAGACCTCCCCAAATGAAGACTTTCAATACAGTTATCTCCTAAATGTGGTGTTATTTTGATATCAGGTGTCAACTTCAATAGACCATTAACTAGTGCTTTCGAACATGTGCTACATGTGAAGGACTAAGATAATCATTGCGTCTTGCATTTGCATATTCTCTGCTTGGGTCGTTTGCATATCCTGTATATCCAGTACTTAACTGATTGCCATATTCATGTGTATTCCTATCCGTAGTAGTACTGTCACCACCTGGGTTATCTATAAGTTTTAAATAGGTATAACTTCCCTTCGCTGATTTGGTATCCGCATAATCACGTTCTAATCTACTTGGATCAATATAATCATACGGAGACACGGAACCAGATTCAGTCTTATCATCATGGACGCTAGTTCCAGTAATAGTTTTATTGTCATATGGCATGTCGTTATTTGGATTGTATCCAGGATTAGAAATTGCACTACCTATCTCATGATATTCATTATCACCAGTTAATTCCACGGTATCTGAAACACCACTTGCTGTTCTAAATGTTGTTAACTTTGGCTTCTTGCTGTTTTTGCTGCCAACGTTTGGAGATCTGTCTATTCTTGCATACTCTGGTTCCATTTCTGGTAATTCCAAACGAGGCAGAGCAGTGTCACGTGTACCTGGTAAACCACCAATGAAAAGCTGGTTCATCGTTGTACTAGGTTGTTGTCTGTCATATAAGTTATTTTCACTTATTTGGACATCATCAGAAGAATTATATCTGACAGACCGAGGCAAACGTTCATTGTCTTGTTCCTTGCTTTTCTCTTTTCTCCTCCTGTGTAAAATTAAAAACACCATATAATAGAATTAAACACATGCTGAAAGTTTGTACAGCCAAAACTAGATAATTCGATTCTCCATTGTTCGAAATACTCGCTAATTCGAATTAAATTGAAGAATTTTAGCTGCTCGCATACACAGAGTATTGCAGCAAGTTAAGGTTCAGGCCAAATATTATACTTCTAGCCTCAACAGATAAGAGACCGATTATGCTTGTTTAAGGAGTGGTTTAATGTATATATGTAATAGGTACCAAAATCTCATGAGCCAACCCATGTAAACGTTCACTACCAATAAAAGAAGCAATGGCATTGGGCACCAACAACATGCGCTTTTTAATGAATGAGTGTTTATCACCTATTTTTTCTCATAATAATCTACACGTATCTTATATTTTAGTGAAACTGGTAGGTACAAATGAACAAGTGCTCTTGCAGTTTGGTATGCAGCTTGTATGAAAACAAGATTGGTGGCTAACCTCAAGTTGTTTTTCATTGACATGGAATGTTAATGTGCTCCTGTGGTAATTCCCTCGAAGCCGTTGTCTGGTAATATTCTATGATGGGTAATGATTGCCACGAATAGATAACTCATTTTGTATCTTGTGGTTTGAAGGCCTCAGCAAATGAGCAAACTATAATTCACTTACCCTGTGTAACATATCAGACATACAACAACAGCGATCAGGACAGCGAGACCAACTATGCCACCAGCAATACCCCGACTAGAGCCGCTGAAATATAAAAAGGTAAAAGATACAAGTACATGTTTTTACTGTCGTGCCAATCAAGAGTGACGGTGACGTAATATATGTTTTACAATTTTAACTTACAAGTACACTACAATCGATAGACCATTTGTGTATTATTCCTATAATTTATACACAAGTGATCTATCGAATATAAGTTCCCGATTACTTTGTAAACAAAATATGACATAACTGTCACTCATGGCTGGCAGGACAGTAGAATTATATTCACTTGAGGCATGTTGTTTGTCTGTCTGTAATTGGAGATAATCCACAGCTTTAGAGTGTATTATTTCGCTTATACTTTCACAAAACGCTTTGAGGCGTGACTGTCAAGGTAAATTAATTGAATGAATCAAGGTTAATTACTTAGAGGTCGTGGTAGAAGTATACAGGCCGACAACTCTGCTTCTTATGTTATATATCAGCGATGGTAACGCATTGTCAGGCGCATGCTGATCCTTATGGTATTTCCATCAGGCTTAACATGAAAATTTGGATTGTACTCGTACAAGCATGACATAAACGCCTTAAACACATTAAAACGAATTCCTCATACTTTGATTTGCCTATAAAAGGCATTTTTCAACTAGAAAGAGGAAGGGGCTTTAAGACTGTGATACTGAGCAGTAATACTGTACATGAAGAGCAGTAGAGCCATAATTAGGCATTGTGCAAATTCTTTTTAGGATCCAAGGTTAGTCGTTTTATGGGTGTCTTTTTTTGCTTCATTTTTACATGTCAGTTTGAATAGTCAATTTCACAAGTCGTGAGATTCACTTATCTAATTTACAACACCAAGTCTGGATCCAAATCGTGCCTTTCATCATACCAGTTGATTTTTACACATAGCAAGACATTTTTAAAGAGTTCAGAGCTGTTTTAGGACTGTGTGGCTATTGTAATCCGTGGTAGCATCCCAAGGGGGGGGGTACTCTATTTTTTCCGCATACGTACGCTCGGACCCAGCATCTACCGTTCACCCCAAAAAATATCAGGAATTTCAAGCACCCAAAAAATTATTTGAAATTTTAGCAACCCAAACAAATATCCCAATTCTGTTCCTTGACCTTAAAAAAAGACCCTAAAATGCATAGAAACGACCCTCAAACTAGCCCAATTTTGCGATGACCCCAAAAAAATATCCACAAAATCTTCATATCCCAAAAAAATATTCATTTTTCTGAAAACCCAAAAAATATTGAAATTTAGAATTTTGAACCCAAAAAATAGCCCGAGCCTATGTATGTGTGAAAATATCAGAGTACCCCCCCCCCTGGGGGTAGCATCAGATTGGGTTGCGCGATCAGTAAAGATACAACTAGCTCTTTGTGTTAAACAAGATTATTTTGACACTAATCGCAGACTTTCCAGCGCCATCGCCACTCTCTTATGATACTAAAAGTATGGATGCAGATTAAACTCAGATCAAAACTTAGTCATCTAGCCCAAATGAATACGTCAGCATGGAAGTTGCGATAATTACCAAAATCTTGTGTACTGGCTCAACTCAGTTACAGATAATACTAGGTGAGTGTCTTTTGATATCAAAGTAAGAAAGAGGGCAAAAATCAGGAATCTATACAATCAAGCATCGCGAGGCTTGCCGAACGATTCTACAAGCATTCTCAAAGCCGAGCCTGGTAAACTTGATGCCAAAAGACGCGAACCTGGTATTCTATTTATCAGTTTTCACATTGTTTCACTCTTCAAGCTAGCGATTATGACGTAACTTTCGATTTTTGTATTGATTTATCGTCATTAGCGACGTCATTCAAAAAGTGCAACGTCATCATGATCTGATAAAGGTGAATGCTGTGAGAGAGACCATGTTTATCAGGCAACGTGAAGCAATACAGTTAATATGAGAGGTAACTAAAATAATAATAAAACCAACCTGTGTAATTATCTTCTACTGCTGCAACCAGAGGACTGACGGATTCTGTTGAGGACGAAGACCTGGAAATGTAAAAAAAGTATTGCATTACAAAATTATATAGTAACCCAACACTTTCTGTATATGACCATGTGATTTAACTCCATAGAACCTTTATACAGATATATATCCAAACAAAGTCGATTTTTGTGGATCATTTGTGTTATTTATGCCTTGTGCTTGTCATGCTTTCGCGTCTGTTCATTGCTGCCTTGTGGTCACTTGAAAGGAAAGGGCTGACCTCTTGGCTATTGTTTGTGATGTTAAATGTGATTTTGTTACTTTCCCATTTGGTATGCTGGGGCAGGTGAGGTACTTGATTGTATCTATTCCTGATCCTTGCTGTCTTTCTTACTTCAAGCAACTCAAAATGAACTAGACTATAGTTTCTTCTTAGTAATTTAAGGTATCAATCATTGGACTGGGCCCGGAATTACAATGCCTCCTTAAACTTTAGGAAGACGTAAGTTAAGTATTGATTTTTCAAGATGCGAAAAATAACGTTTCAAACTGATAAAAATCAAAATATAGTTTCATTTTTTTCTGAAGATCACAATGATGTCTTTGACCACAAGTACCGCATCGATCCAGGCAATTTATTTAGCATTTAATATAACATGTCGAAATGTAAATATCTAACTTAAGTCTTGCCTAACTTTAAGGAGGCATTGTAATTCAGGGCCCTGTTGATTATATATAAGAGATGGCTACAAACATACTAGAAAAGGAGACATAAACTGGCTCTGCGCGAAACAACGCAATAACATTATCTAACGTGACCGTGTTCCTTAAATGAAATATATTTTGATACGTTCATGTAGATCCCAGCATATTTAATTGAATTAATTGTGTTCTTTAGCAAAAAGAAAGGAGAGATAACTTACATGTGTGTGGTTCCATTACTGTCACTAACAGTCGATGTAGTTTCGACAGTGGATGTAGTGGTAGGTGTGGTCGTAGTGATCGTCGTTGTTTGAGTAAGTGTAGTTGATGAAGTTGGTGTGGTCGTTATTGTGGTAGGCGTGGTTGTTGATGTGGTTGGCGTGGTCGTTGTTGTAGGCGTGATTGTTCTTCCTGTAGTTGGTGTTGTCGATGTTGTGGTAGGCGTGGTCGTAATTGTGGGTGTCACCGTTGTTGTGGCAGGCGTGGTCGTAGTTGTTGAAGCAATAGTAGTTGTGGTAAGAGCGGTCGTAGTTGTAGTAGGTGTGGTCGTAGTTGTGGTCTTAGTTGTAGTAGGCGTGGTCGTAGTCGTAGTTGTGGTAGGTGTGGTCGTAGGTGTGGTCGTAGTTGTTGTAGGTGTGGTCGTAGATGTTGGAGGTGTGGTCGAAGGTGTGGTCGTAGTTGTTGTAGGTGTGGTCGTAGTTGTGGTAGGTGTGGTCGTAGTTGTAGTAGGCGTGGTCGTAGTTGTCGTAGGCGTAGTCGTAATTGTAGTAGGCGTGGTCGTAGTTGTGGTAGGCGTGGTCGTATTTGTAGTAGGTGTGGTAGTAGTTGTAGTAGGTGTGGTCGTAGTTGTGGTTGGTGTGGTCGTAGTTGTGGTGGGGGTGGTCGTAGTTGTGGTAGGTGTGGTCGCAGTTGTGGTAGGTGTGGTCGTAGTTGTTGTAGGCGTAGTCGTTGTTGTTGACGTTGTAGTCGTTGTTGTCGAAGTAGTTGTTGTACTTGATGTTGTAGAAGTTGTTGTCTTGGTAATTGGGATTGGTAAACAGGTAATTTGTATAGTGCCGAAAGCTGGAAAAGAGAACCTTGAAAATATTTTTGTTTCTCAAGCGGTGTTAATACCCCTACTTTATGACGATGAGCGGAATGCTATGAAAACTGAAGTTTCATAAAAGCTAAAAAATGCAAGGTATACACTGTCTAATTATCTCATTTACATTTTATCAAAACATTGGCACAAATCAAAAAATATACAGTCCATTATCAAAAGCTCTTACTTGCATGAATTTTTTCCTGTACAAACAAAACATGTTTTTATCAAGGAGACAGATACCTTTGGCCACAGTGTTGTATGAACAATTTATACATCTCATATTAGATAACTTTATCCCCAACATACAGCTTTTGAGCAATCCGCAGCATGCTTATCAGTCTTTTAAGAGTTACTTCCTGGTTTGATACCGTTTGCAATATTGTGACACGCTAGGTCAACTTTGAAAACACCAGTTGCATGAACATGAACTACAATTATCCAACTACAATATTTAGAAGTATTTCATAAATGAGTTGGGGAAAAGTGATAAAAATGTGAGGCTTGTCGAGCATTTTATCTTTGTTTTGCAATGAATTTTATAAATTCAATAATACAGGGGCACCAATGTTAAATTCTATTTATCACATGACATTAAAATTACTTAAAAATTGCATTTTGAGCGTGAAAACGTTAAGATTTTGTCACCTTTTACACAACGTGATAATGGACGTCATGACGTAACGTTACGAAATATGTAAACCACTAGTGGTTTATCGATTTTATTGCATGTCGTTATATCACTCCCAGACGCGACGTCATGTGATAAAATATGGTATATGTGCAAAATTAATTTTGTATTTTGTTTTTACAGTTTACGCTGTTATACAGATTTATGTCTGATTTGTGACGTCTCATGTAATCTGAAGTGTTTGCAAATACCCCATTCATTGACAACTGGGCCTGCATACCGTTTTTAAACTATTTTGTAAGCGCACTATGTGCATAATTCGAACTAACGTGTAAGCGCACTATGCGCATAATTCAAACTAACTTGCAAGCGCACTATGTACATAATTCAGTCAAACTTGCAATGGCACTATGTTCATATTTCGAACTAACATAATTCAAACTAATTTGCTAACGCACTAAGTGGATAATTCAAACTAACTTGCAAGCGCACTAAGTGCATAATTCAAACTAACTTGCAAGCGCACTATGCACATAATTCAAACTAAATTGCAAGCGCACTATGTACATAATTTAAACTAACTTTCCAGCGCACTATGTGTATAATTCAAACTTACTTGCAAGGGCACTATGTACATAATTTGAACTAACTTGCAAGCGCATTATGTTCATAATTCAATCTAACTTGCAAGTGCACTATGTACATAACTCAACATAACTTGCAAGGGCACTCTGTACATAATTTGAACTAACTTGCAAGCGGATTATGTTCATAATTTAATCTAACTTGCAAGTGCACTATGTACATAATTCAACATAACTTGCAAGGGCACTCTGTACATAATTCGAAATAACTTGTAAGCGCACTATGTACATAATTCAAACTAACTAACAAGCGCACTTTATACATAATTCGAACTAACTTGCAAGCGCACTATGCACATAATTCTAAATAATTTGCAAGGACACTATGTACATAAATCGAACTTACTTGCAAGAGCACTATGTACATAATTCGAATTATCTTGCAAGCGCACTGTGCATAATTTGTTCCAAATATACTGACGGGCAAACGAAACGCTAAAATAGAGGCTCACAAACACGAGCTTACCATGGCCAGAACCGTGAGTAAAGCATCAAGGTTATTTAAATTTATCAGGCATGTTGGCTAATACACATGAATATTAACTGCAGTAAATTATTTTATTTCCATTAGAGTAATTTATCGAAAACTTTGCATGTAGCGTTTCTTTTGCTGGTCAGTATACTTAAACATCCTTTAAAATCAATTAGATCAAAAGTCAGCTGGTTATAATCTAAACTGTTGTTTTCATATATACACTGAATGCATATTGCTGAAGAAAAAGTAAAAGTGATTGGCTAAAAGTTGGTAGCTCATGATTCATGAAAACAAAGAAATTGAAATACAGTCAGTTTGCTCTTTAATTTGAAGGCGTGTGCTCTTATAATGTCGAATAGGGTATGTTAACCCGTTTCTTCGTGAATTTCCATGCTAAGCTCCACCCACTCTGAATAATCATATAGATATACTATCACGTTTGTACATATATTAAAGAAATTACTTTTCAGGTTCACCTGTGTAGGATCATATCTAATCATAATTCCATTAGCAAATAGAGTAGACCCTGATTAGGCAGCTCTTACAAGAGCTGCCGGATCTTGGTCTGTCTGTTTGTAAAATTATTAAAAGGCGCCTCTGTGAGGTAAAGTGTTAACATATACGGAGGGACTTTAAAATGCACCATTTTACATTCGCTGTCACTTCCACATGCCTGATTTGAGGATGTTTTCTTTATCATTTTTTATCCTCTTGCAAAATGGACCAAGATTTGCTATGATTTCAATTTACTCATGCTGTTCATTCTGACGTAATATCGACGTAAGTGTTTTTCAACAATTGTCGTCTGACAAATGTGAATTTGATTCAATTTGAAAACAAACACTTTTAGGTGGTAGCCAGATGTCTTAACAAATGGAAAAACACAAACGTTTTCAGAAATAATCGTTTTATTACACTCCCACTCGCAGCGTTTCTTTGCTAACGTCAGTCTTAAATTTCAAAACATCAATAACAGACGGGTGACGTCCGCGCATGTCGCGATATTTTTGTCGTTTTGCAACTGAATGAGGAGTATCTGTTGGCAACAAAGGGATTTTGATCATTCCAGATCCTTAGGATATAAACGGCCAATTACGTCAAAAATCAATAACGTCATGTAGACGTAATGAACGTCGCAGGAGGCCTAAAACTTCATGGTTTGATTTTGTTTTTGCCTTTGCTTTCAAGAACAAACATCGGTTCGAAAACCTTTGTTCGTTCATAATGGAAGGTATGGGTACTCTGTGACTTTTTGAATTTGAGTTGTCTCGGAATCATCGCGACGTCACGGCAATCATACGCTACAGCGTTTCGATTTTCTTATTGAATGCAAGCAAAATGACGGAACTTGTCAATTTTATTTTTCACATAAAGAAAATATCCAATTTTCGACGTAAATTAGCATTTAAGCAGGTGGTGTGTTTTTGAAGTCCTTCAGTATAGATACATGGGTCTCGTCGCGAGAAAACTTTGATTAAGTAGCTTTCAAATCAACACACTCAGCTACATACATTAGCTATATTATTGGAATGGTGCCTGGGGCATGTTTAGAGTATATACTATACTTTCCAATAAGCAAAATGACAATGTCACTGATTAGTCTGCGCGGACGTACAGACGGTCTGCGCCTTTGTTGTTTGCTTGCAACAAAGTCAGTTTTCTCTCGCGACGAGGTCCAATGTGGTCTAATGTGAGAGCTTCCAAAGTATACCTGGTTTGTATCCTATACAAGCAGGTGGGTCTCTGACGTTACTTCTTGTCTTGACGTAGGTTATATTATTTGCCTGTTGGCTCACGATCGAAGATGTAATCTGACCTTCACACGACCACCCATAATTGCCCACTCGGAATTGTATGTCCCTCGCTCCGGTATTTGATGTTTAAGGTACCTGTGATACTGAGCTGCAACCGACAAGTACAACTCACGTTCTGGTAGTTTGGGGCCCCGGTGGAGTCGAGATAAATATAGCCACTAGAATCTCCTGTGATGGTGCGGTCCTTGCAGATGTTTATAGCTGAAAATAGATTAGGAATACAATGGCGTAGCTAGAACACTGAAAAGTCACGCACATCAAAGGATAACTACTGTATCAAGCATTGGTCCTCTACAATTATGTCTCTTTTCAATATAGGAAAGAATTTACTCCCAGAGGGAGCGAATTCATTCCTTTAAGAGCAGTTCCTTGTGGTATGCAAAATCACTTTTATCACATTGGATGAGCTCCCTTGAGCGTTACTATTTTTATTATGCACGTGCGTATATTGCGTAATGGAAGCTATGCCAATGACAGATTCTTCCTTCTGGTTTGATACACTAAACATTGGGCGGTCCATTGCATATATCGAGGTGTCACATAAAAACTGTATTTCTTTCGTTGAGGCTGTTTTAGTCTTGGCAAATAGTGTAGACACTGATGAAATACCGCCTTAATCGGCATTTAAGGTGACATTCGATCTGGGTCTTCACCGTTTGCAACAGTACGCATTTAGGAGACGCTAGTATATAAAGGTATTACCTATCATTAAAAGGCTTGTGTTCTTGATAGTTTTTGTGAAAGACATATTTCACCTTTATTTGAATAACATATACATGTATCATATTACATTTCATTGGTCATTGGTCTGTTAACGTTTATGTGAACACTGATTGGATGCGTTGGCTAGCAACAAGAAACATCAAAATACCACAATTTTTCAACTACAAGAGATTGTGTTGCCATGGAAACAGAATCGTGTATTTTAAACAAGGAACTTAATATGTCTGAGGGTTTAGTTGTGTAAGCAGTACTGTTAAAGCATTGATAGACTAGTACATTTTGCATTTCATGTTTTCTACTAAAATTGTGTCAATATGAATGTGGGTGGGGTAAATTATAGGACTTCAGGCATGTTAAAATTTGATAAATTCAAATCAAATTACCCCAGCATCTATTTAGGGTCAGTTAGTTTCTGTTATTTGACACTGAATAGGTACATGATATAAATATCAAACAACAGTGAATAAAGCCTTACTTTAACATTATTGTTTCCATAGCAACTTTTAGATTTAGATGTATTACAGCGTGAACGCACCCATTTGACAGGTAATATGCTGTTGCCTAGCAATCAGTAAAAAAAGCCTACCAACAGAAATGAATTAGGTGATTGAATAGATGACATATAACTGCAACGAAATATCTGATTATATGTACATTTTACTTGATTCAAATGTTATGAGGTAGGGCTCAGTTATTTTGACTAACCCTCGTATTTAAGAAAAAAATGAGATAAAATCAGCAGAGCGAATCCCCACACCTTTATACATATTAACCCCCTTTCCAGAAATCCTGGATCCGCCTCTGGATACTAAATGTAATACACTCCTCCCCAATTTTATCCTGCCAAGCTGCAGTGCGCACGTTGAACAGGCATTTATTTACAAGCATCCAGTGGAAAATTACAGTGTTTTCAAAAACGGATAATTCTGTGATCAGGAAGACAATGGTCAAGGGGAAAGGGTCGATCTTGACAGCTGTAGACGAGATTTAGTAATATAGTTATTTAAGTTTCTGTGAGAATAAGGCTTGGTGATTCATATGAAATATTAAACCTTATTTGATCATCACTTAAAGCAGCAACAACATTGGCCAAGTTAAGCGGCGCTTTAAGGGTTAAACCACGCCCCAAAAGCTACCCAGTTTACTCAAAAGAAAAAGTGGACATACAAAAGGTTTATCAGAAAAGATCATCTGCTAAAGTCATCTTCTGCATATATTTGCTAACTTTATTGAATTATGTAAGTAAAGAGGCAACCAGTTTGGATCCAGATCAGACTGCTCCTACGGGGGAGCAGTCTGATCCGGATCTACACGGTTTGTCGAAGAGTCTTTTAAAACAATTCAGCAGACAGAAAAGGCATGATTGGCGCTTTAGGTGGTGAGGTATACTTACATGGTGTTTCCCTGTAGGCTGCTGCATCGGAGCAATACTGACTGTTGACCAATACTGTAAAAGACAGGTAATATTGTTAACTCTTTATGGTGGACAATTCCACATGTTTTGATATTGTCTGTTTCTTAGTATTCTAGCCCTCTCAATCAAAATACGTTTATTAAAGAAATTAATTCAATTTTTGGAATGTTAATTGGATCATGAATACTTCGGGTCTCTTGCAAAGTTAACAGAGAGCCATTCAGGCTTCACTGACTTTGCAGGAGACCCGAATATTCATGATTCCATGAATATTCCAAAAATTGAATGTATTGCTTATATTTACATTTTATTATAAATACCTAAATTTAAAAAGTTATTTATAATTTAGGAAACAAAACAGTTTTGTTATTTAAAATGAAATCGTATTAACGGTTTTGTCGGAGTGTAAAACGGAAAAGCGGAATAACCAGCCTGAGCACGGACAGCAAATGGAGCAGACACGAAGCTTGTTTTGCACGTGCGACTCGGGTGTGGCTTGCTGTAAATCACAACATCAGTGTCACTTCTGGCGAATGAATTCGATGTTTGAAGCGTATTGCACGGGCGTGTGAGCTTGGCAGCTGTCAATCAAATTATGTAATTCATGAGGCTATGAACGGTTGCAAAAATCTAAAAAATTCATGAAAGGCTTGCTTTGGAAAAGTAAATATAACAATTTGAATGTCATGTGCTCATATATAATAATGTATTATTTACTCATGCTATGTAATTTCGAAATAAAATAATGTTTAAACTAACAATTTGAATCCAAACCAAGTCAGGGGCGGATCCAGGATATATGTAAAGGGAGTTCAGATGTGTTAAAGAGGGGGTTCGCTTTGCTGAGTGTAAATCATTTTTCTTAAATATCCCATGAAAATGAAATAATTTGGTCTCAATTGAGGCCAAATTATTTCATGTTCATGGAATATTTAAAAATGAGACCAAATTATTTCATGTTCATGGGATATTTAAAAACTGGGGGGGGGGGGGGGGGTCGAGCGAAATGACTGAAACCCTCTGGATTCGTCACTGCAGGTCCAACATTTTGTCATCCTTATCTGTGCCCAAACTGTTTGTGAAGGGATTTTAACACAGACAACTACGGCTATAGCGATGCTTTATGATTAAGAGAAAGCCTCGTATTTTTTTCTACTGTACATTTCTGAAAGCAAATATTTACACAGCATTTGCATTGAATACAACATTATGAATTTCAGGGTAATTATCGTTTACATTCATGGGTACGGTGTGGTAAACATGTTCAGAGATGCATGATTTTCTTTTATAGGCACCTAAAATACGGGACCCAAAGATTGCAGTAAGTTTCTAAGGTGTTAAGAATTTGCAACATAAATATGGATTAACCCTGTTTATTGCATAAAATCCGTCCCGCACACTATATCTAGGGGTCATTTCTATGCATTTTAGGGTCTTTTCGTAAGGTCAAGGTACAAAATGGAGAATATTTTTTGGGGGGTTGGTAATATTTCGAATATTTTTTGGGGTGCTTGAAATTCCTGATATTTTTTGGGGGGGGTGAACGGTAGATGATGGGCCCGAGCCTATGTATGAAGAAAAATGAGGGTACCCCCCCCCCCCTGGGGTTTCAACCTGCACAAAACACATGTATAGCGTTTCGAAAATAAAAAAAAAATCGATGATAAATGACAAAGCGAACGATTTTTCGCCACTGATAATGTCATCACTGACGAAATTCGTTCGCTGTGCTATTTATCATCGAAAAAAGGATGCTGTTAGACATTTTATCTTCAAAACCCTTCCCAGTGCTATTCCAGAGTTCGTTGCGTATCTTAATCAAAGACACAATGCATTTAACGATTTGTGTGGTAAGACGCTAGGTATACTTAGCTTCTAGTCTACCACAAAGAAAATGTAATAATTATCATATAGGGAAATATGTTTTCGAGGGACATTTTGACGGCGACGATCAAAAGAATGCTATTTTAGAACCTTTGACCGGCTACCATGGTCCACAGCGATACTTTCACTAAAATTAACTCACTCTTGACTTGTTTACGTCGAGGGCATTTTCGTGGAATGACAGTTGGATCTTTATCATGAAATTGGACTTTTATCGCCTTGCATTGTGTGAATAACTGTACATACTGTATGGCCACACGTTTGGCTTGGTTGGTATAGGTCTGCATTCCTTTCGGTTAACGTAAAGGTGATATATCTCGCATCAGAAAAGGTAATGAATACCCAGCAAATAAAAGTTAAACCAACTGCTTCATTGTGGTAAAAAAAAGTCATTAAATGTCATGCCATTGTGTAAAAGCACGTTTTAATTTTCCTTCATGGAGTTTGAAAAAAGTCCCAAAGAGGTGTGACTAAACTTCTGAACTTTTGTTTCAATTAACCATTGTCCTGTTGCACAAAAACAGGAGCCACGTCACATAACATGTCTTAGCGGTTTCAAATTTTTGTGATTTGGAAACTTGTCTGTTTAGCCACATAGACTAGCTAGAATCTTAGAATTATGTATCGTGTAAGTTTTGGTAATATATGATCAATGTAGCGAAAAGTCAAGCTGCGGATCAGACTGTGTGGATGCACATGCTGATCTGCGCCTTGGTATTCGCATCGAACAACACGATTTTTTTCATGACTCGGCGAATAAAGCATGATCACGTCATTTCGCCTACTACCATTTCGGCGAAAGAGCATTTTCGTCTAAACCATATCGCCGAAAAGTCGATCAATTTCGCCGAATGACAATTTCGTCTAAGCCTCAATTCGTCTAAGAAGTTTTTCAGATGCAACACTTCGCCTAAAAATAACCCTTAAAGCGCCAAGAAAAATTACAGCTGAAAAATGACGTCTGCTGATGCTGAAGTCGTTTGCTGCTAATAATTATCAAACATTACTGCCAAATTCAAGCATAGAAGCAAACAAGGTGGACTCAGATCAATCTGCTCCTATAGGTCATAGATGCTTATTAAACATTTCAGCAGACGACTTTTGTTGCGATTGGCGCTTTAAGGGTTAAGTCACGTGCGACAGTTCTTTAATACGTCTTAAATGTACCTTATAATAACATTAATCCCTTTGCTGTTCTAAACAAGCATACTATTCTAGATTTAACAGAGGTGGCACAACAATGGAATTACAAACATAAGTCGGGTATCTGGCCATGCTTATACACTAGCTAAGACTAGCTTAAAAAAACACTTTAGAAATGCATGGGAAAGATCCTGACCAGAATTTGATCCATATTTCGTCCGTATTGAACGGTATAAGTTGAATGACCAGGATCCTATTCACTGAAGGAGAGAACAGACCTTTTATTAGACAATTAAGTGAATAATATTAATGAGCCAGCACATATTTAGATGAACCGCCACGTGAGATTTCAAACAGTGTGATATGTGCGACCAGCAAATGCTCAGATCAGCCTGCTAACGTGTGGAGTCTGATCAGAGCATGTGCTAGTCGCTTGCATAATCTATGAGTGTTAAGCTACTGACCGAACATCATTCGGAGTTTCTAAGCTTAAAAGGAGGTCTGCACTTGTCAAAATGCCACATTGTTGGAAATCACATGCCGCGGTTCAGATACTTATTGCACATGCAGGCAACAAAATCCTTATCCAAACACCAATGCTGACGTACATGTATCCAGCAATGCTAGAGGTCTAAATTTTGGTCTTGAACCATCATCTATACTGAAACAATAAAGTTGTGTCCGCTTGACGTTTATGTCTGTCAGTTCCAAATGTAAGAACGCATTTCATTCAAATTTTCACATTATCAACTGTGATCATTTAAAAACGTTTTGCAACTAAGATAAATTCATTTGATTATCAGTAGAGCCGCTGTCAAAGCAGCGAACACGGGTACCCTTAAATCAAAAGTCACAACATGAATAGCTTGTGTTTCCGTCATAGGCCCGAATTTTTAAGCGCATTTAAACATCACTGAGCAAACTCTATTGATGTTATTCTTGCTAGCTGTATGCTTTGCTTTAACGAACACAGCCATTAATCTGTAACATACTCTGACGTGACAAAAAATCGATCACGAGCGTGCGTAAAAACAGTCAGAAAATTCATTTTGGTCCAGTATTTTGATAATCAACAGAATCGGACAAATTTGATTTTTTCGACATCACAAACATTACAACATTACTTAAGACTGATCAGCATCAAAACAATTGATAATAGAAATTTTCTGATGATTTTGCAGTAAGGGGTGGGGAATAAAAACACAGATTTAGTAAACCTTTAATACCCTACATCAGCCGTAGATTTTGTCGTTCTCTTTTGTGTATTTGTTGTCATAAACAAACACAACACATTAAAACAAAAACGGTCTCAAAATAATGTTAGGTTAAAGCCCCGTTCTCACTGTCCCGGTTTAAGATGCCGGTTCATCCCGGTTTGATGATCCGGGACGAACCGTGATGAACCGTGTCACAACCGTGGCGGCACCGTGGACAACCTTGGAGATCCGGGATGAACCGTGTTGAACCGTGTTGAACCGGCTCATGTCCCCGGTTGTTTTAAAATGTTTAAAACAACCGGGACTCACCGGGAGTAACCGGGAAGGCTGTCAAATACCGTGATAAACCGGGAAGACGCCGGGAGCAACCGTGTCTCCACCGGGACGGCGTCGGGGCGATACCGGCGCAATCCGGGAACATCCGTGTCTCCACCGTGATAAACCGTGCGGTTCCACTGCCTATGCATATGTAATAAAATGCAAATTAAAAATGAAAAGTCACTCCTGCTGCCCCTAAAATGAAAGTGGATTCATCCAAATGATAAGGATGGGAAATTCCATTCGTCACAAGTTGGTTAAATTGTCAGCAGTTTAACATTGTTTAAATGTGCTCATTTACAAAGCTTATGAATAAATGCACTTATAGTTAGCATATATGAGCCACGACATGAGATTTCCAGCAATATGGTAGTTGCCATTGGCAAAGCCTCAGATCAGCCTGCACCTAGGCGCAGTCTGATCAGAGCCCTTGCTAGTCGCTTGATTATTCTATGACTGTTAAGCTGCAGACCGAAAAACTTTAAAGCTTAATTGGGGACTGCACAGGCTTGTCTGAGTCTACACTTCTCATAATATCACACTGTTGGAAATCACATGCCCCGCTCAAAGTGTTTATACATCTTTACGAAAAAGCAAGACAATCTGGGCCTAGAATTACAATGTATCCTTAAAGTTAAGGAGTGCTTAAGTTAAGTATTGAATTTCCAGGATGCGAAAAATAACGTTTCCAAACTGATTAAAACCAAAATAGTTTCATTTTTTCTGTAGATCACAATGATATCTTTGACCATGAGTACTGCATCGGTCTTGGCAATTTATCAAGCAATTAATGTACATGTTGAAGTATCAATACTAAAATTAAGTCTTCCTTAACTTAAAGGAGGCATTGTAATTCTGGGCCCAGATCAACAACAGTTAAACCTCGTCGTAAGAAAACAGGTCTGCTTCTGCTTATTTGTCATGCAAATGAGCTGCGAGGTTACTAGGCATTTGCTTTCGCAACACAGATCATGATTCCTCTAGTAACTCGTATATGGCTGTGCAGTCCAATTTGTGTCATAACTGTTATGCGATAGAGACAGAAGAAAACTGGTGTTACTCCACGTTTTTATCCTGGTTTTATAGTGTAGAGAAGCACCGAGACGCAACCGTGGCCCTACCGGGATGTAACCATGGCGCAACCGGCAGTTACCGGGACATCACCGTAAACAACCTGGGTAGCACCGGGGTATACCGGCACTAACCGTGGCTCCACCATGCTGCACCGTAAGTGCTCCGTGGTGAACCGGGGATAAACCGGCATCTTGCTTCCTCGATAACCGGGGCTATACCGGGGTAACGTCGGCAATGTGAGAACGCAATTTATTTTTTATGAAATGTGTCCCGGTGCATCAAGGTATACCGGCTGTCCTGCATCGGGATGAACCGTGGCTACACCGGCACAGTGAGAATGGGGCTTTAAGGAGATTTTGAAATTCTTAAATTGTCATTTGTTTAATTCAAAGGGAGGTAATTTCAGTTAATTTCGTAAATTAAAGGTTTTGAACTGCAATGTCGCTCGTTCAATGAGCATACTTGGATTTTTTTACATGCTTTTTTTCATTGTCGGACGTTTCTGGCTGCCATTTAACGTAAAATGTGTCACGTTTTGATGATAAACTTCTTGATGATAATGGAAAAAGCTGTGTGCAAGGTTCAATAACCCTTCAAGATAATAAGATAAAGTCAAATAATTAACAATTGTTGTGTGCCCTACGTTTGATTAACATTTTGCTTTATTTTTGTTGCGACATCTTAACTGGATTGATAGATACAGTACCATGAAAATCGGACGTTTCTTTTTTGTTTGAGTATATAACACACAGCCCCCATCATCGACAGGTTGATGCGGACATCATCGTGAATCAGAGCGTTGCCTAAAAGACATTTATCGAGAAATGAAAGCTTTTAAAGAATGGTTGTATCGTTGTCAAATGTATACAGCAGTCATGTGTAACCACTGTCCCCGTTGGGCCTCGGCAGAGTGGGGTATTGAATTCATAAACTCGGTACATTTTGTACTGTGTGCCCAGCTTGTACCTCACAAAACATGACTGTGTATATATGAAATAACGCGGCGTTTGGCTTGGAATCGAACATTCCGCTGCTTTACCACACTGCGGGGACGAGGCATAATATAAGCCCCACTAAAACCCCACTTTCTCCGACCTCATAGGCACCGTGAATATCAACGGAGTATAAATGTTTCGTTAATGTTTCTTCAGTCAACAATAAGCATTTTCATTCTTGGTATTTTATTTACTACACTCCCTCCCAATTTTAATTTATAAATTTTGCAAGATTCCAGTTCCTAACAGATATTTACAAGCAGGGTAAGAAAACAGTGTGGATCCTGATCAGCTGGCTTCTCACAGAAGCCAGCTGATCTGGATCTGTACTGTTATAGAATCATGATATAACCCGGTTTAGCATATTAAGGGTTTACAATTTTTGTTATTTTTTTACGAATGTCATGGCTGCGACTGCGTTGTTCTGCCATATTTTCACATGACACGGAATACATAAGGGACATATTCCAATAGACTACAACAGATCTATTCGCATCACATAAAAGAAATGTCTGAATAAAATCATTGATGTCAGATCTCAAGTAGTTCAACTTAGTACATTGGCAATGGCAAGTCACTAGGTGGCTGTTTTAATTCTCAGCCGCGAAGCGGAAATGGGGTTATAGGAATGTCCTTCGTCCGTCCGTCAGTCCTTGCTTCATTCCGCCCGTGTTTATGAAGGTCATGGAATTCTGTGCCGGGGTTTATGGCTGTCCTTCAGACTGCTGTCTTGTTTTTCTTGTTTTTTTTTTTTATTTTATGATTAATATATAAAAGCAAAATAATGCACAGAACATTTTTTTCAGTCACACATTATCTATGCGACGACACGGGTCCGGTCGGTACCTTGTCAGACCGCAAATTCGAAATATAACGCCATTTCTGTACCCTGTCTACGTCCTAGACATATCGACTGACAGAAGTGTGGAAAATTCAATCAGCTGTCAAAGTCTGTTATCAATCAATGCGTTCATCTTGTGAAATATTGTAATTATAATGCCACAGCCTTATATGAAATTCAGGATCAATATAAGTCCAAAGACTTGAAAGGGAAAATTAAAATAATCTTTAGGTCATGTACTCTGAAGGCATGACGCAAGAACCTTTCATTATGCAACGAGTTACAGAAAGAGAAAACCTATCATCTTTGAGGTCATGGAAATAATCTGGAAAAACGGATACTTGAGAAATAAAAAGAACCTACAATATTAGAAAACAGCAAACTCGGTTTTATTGAGTCTGTTCATGAGAACTATTGGAAGGTACAATAATTCTCATGCACCCTAGCACCAGCTTAAGCGGTATTCTCCTTTCCATCAGAACCCAATATTCCTGAATGACCAGAATGTGAAAAAATATCAACACTATATCGATGCACGTGGAGAAGCTTTTCCAACTTCATGCGGCACAACGACAGCTGTTGTGACCTCTAAATAATACGGAAAAACGGTAACCTGCTCAGCAACATAATATGCTATTTAGAATACTTGAAGTTTTTTTATATTAATAATAGCAAAGGGGTGATCAAACTGTCCCGACTCACTAACTGTTCTGGAACTTTAATATGATTCCCATATGACGTAATTTGACTTTTGAATTGCTAGTTACTTCATCAATCATTCCATGATACCATGACGGCCACGTTTCTATCGTGTATGATTTTGTGCTGGGTACTTGAATCGTTATGTGGTTTTAGTGTCATTTTAGTGTCCTTTCAAGTTTTCCAATAATCTTGCTGAGGAAGACAGAGCTGCTTGTTTTACTTACATGCATATAAAGTTCTTGCTTTTGTGTGGTTGTCTGTGGTCTGTGTCTTTGTGTGCTTCAAATAAAAATATGTTCTGGGTGCTTACATCGTATTTTGCTTGACCTTAATACAGAGCAATATACGATCACATGATGCTGTTCATAACATTATATAGCAAATCATCAGCTGCACTAACCATTAAAACGTTGGGGACGAACTGAACAGTGTCAAGTGATAATTTATTTTATTCTTAGCAGTGAAATCAATGCATATCAAAAACAAATAAAAGTGATATCAATCACTAGTGAATGATATGATATCAATCACTAGTGATTTATATCAGCCTATATTTTCACTGTAGCGTTTTTTGGATTACCTCTGACTTTTCCATTTACTTAATGCAGCTCACTTCGAAAGTTCAAACGCCTATAACTTTCTTATTTGTGAACAAAAACATCAAGTGTGGGTAGGCATTTTCTTAGTTAGAACGTGAGGAACATTTTGGTACCAAAATTATTCAGATTTGCTGAAATGTTTCGATTATGCATTTTCAACACATCCCGCTTCAGTGGGTGAGGCAATGCATGTAACCTATGCTACGCAACGTCATCAACAAATTATGACGTTGTTTATGACGTCATTTGTTTCACACTTTGACGCTGAATAATTTTCTTGTTATCTGTTAGTCCCGATGACTACAGATCATGTAGATTGGCGCAGGTATTCTGTCACAAATACTCCTTTGTCCTCTTTTACATTATGGTGATTCGGCATGAAGCATGGTTAACAAATTAATTGTAAATCATCTAAAAAAGTATAAAATAAAAAGAAAATTTACTTTTTTTTAGTAAATACCACTCATGAAAATTCTGATGTTTTCAACACACTCGATGAAATATATTTGGTATTCACCTCAAAAAAGTAAATATCCTCTATATATTGCTCTTTGTATGGTCATGTGTCTCGGAGAATGACAGCGTGACTACGCAAACAGAAAACACATTCAACAGAAAACACGATGCAGGATATAAAGGAAGCAGAGGACAAACTAAAAGAAGTGACAGCTTACTCTGTCAAGCAACTACCAGTTATTCCCGTCTGGGTACCTTATATAAGACATTAAACAATTAAGCAGATTTGCGGATTGTAAATATAAACAAAGTGACAGCATTAGGGTATGTCAAACGTTATGGTACAGATAAACTTGTGGCACAAATGATAGGTGGTGCACTATACCAAGCTGAAGAATTTCTGGAAACGTGAAAAGTCTACAAGATGGCTGTAAAATAATAATAGAAAAACTTAGACTGGATAAAGCAAGAACAACATGTGCTGTATGTAAGATAGTGCAGCAGGTGACTGGTCTGGTTTGGTGTATTATAAACAATTTCCAATGTTGTCATCCGAAAACAAGGATGCTAAAGTTCTGGATGTAAAACTGTAATATATTATTTCCAGAAACGTAAATAAGTCTTATAAGAGGATGGAAATGTATACATTTACATTTCCATCCTCTTATAAGAATGATTCTCATCTATATTTGAACCGACAGAACTCGTAGTCTGTTGATTCGAAGCTAGATGAGAATCTTTCTAAACAAACAAAAAGAACTAATCCAGGTAATGGGTGATTTATACGGGTATATATCCTAAACTACCTCTTACTGCAGTAATACATTTGCCGAACGTTATTTACCTGTTTCAATGAAAATAGTATAGTCCTATTATTATGCACCTTTGAAACAGCAGTAATTGTTTGTATAAATAAACCACCTGGTATGGCTCATTGCCTTTTGATAAAAAATCAATTAATTATCTTCAGTACTTTTTATAAGACGAACTAATGTGTTAGAAGCTTATTTTCGCAGGAATTGTGTTTCTTTTGAATCAAATAAGCCCTACCTAAGTGAGGCCATGATGCCATTTCTGTATTCAGGTCGGGCTCACAGAAATTTGAATTGGGAGAATATATCGTGGTCTTCCAAGCATGTATCCTATCATTTTGTCCTATGAAATTAATCATTGCTCCCTTGGTCCTCAAAATAAAATCGTAACTTGCTATGTTCCACGCTCCATTATTGTCTAAATATCTTGTTCTTCATCATTTTGTAACCCTTTGTATTCTAATGGAATTTCCCATACAGATAACTGCAATAAGGATGAGATTGTCCATTATAATATTTTAAGGGATTAAAGGTAGGACATTTTCAAATAGTTATGTACTTCATTCTCAAAAGATTGCATTTACCTTAGCAAACAGTGCCGATCCTGATGAAATGTCGTTTTTGCGGCATTTCATCTGTGTTTTCACTGTTTGTCAAATTAGCCCTAAAGGGGTGTCCAGTATACAAAGGGTTGAACAATTTTCTAACCCGCTCCATTGATAAACTGTTCTTGCTTTGCCTGCATCATAACACTGCTTAGATCACAATATTTGTTAACACCAAGCATTATTTTATTTGCATTCCCATTCGTAATTTAAGACAATTATAAGTAAATTAGAGAAATTGATCTGACGCGACCTAGGCTAGGGCTCTACCAAAACCACCCTGCAGTGACATAACTCGTAAACCAAGGAAAAACAGTCTCATACAATTAAACGGTCATTAATGTTATGTCATTTGTGAAGCTACTTACCGGTCTCACAAAATTAGTGTGGGTTGGGATTTGGCCTCTGATAGTCGGACTAGTGATGGTGTGGGATTGGGCCTGGTTGGTGCCGTCAAACATATTTAAGCCCTCCAGTAAAAAAGCAAACACTGACCGTTCCAAGGCGATGCTTCATTTGTGGATCCTTTTTGTTATGTGTGTTTCATGTATGGCATGCTGCCTTGTCTGTTCCTCACAGCCTTGTGGTCACCAGCTGGGAAAGGGCTGACCTCTTGCCTTTTTTGTGTGTGGTGTTTTCTTGTGTTTTTGTCACTTTCCCGTGTGGTGTCCTGGGTCAGGTGTGGTATTTGATGTATCGATTCCTGAACTTTGCCTTCTTCTTTACTTTAGATATAATTTGTGTTTGGGGTCAGTAAAATTACGAGGTAGAGGTATCTTAATTCGCTGTCATCGTGGGTTATAAAGGTAAAAGTAGATGATACTTGGGCGAAGCCAAAGAACGTGATTACCGTCCATATACCCGATGATCATCCTACTCAAATAAACACTATGAATATGATTATTTTTATACTTTTGCACTTATTAATATTGTCCCATGCACTCAAAACTGTCAATATTAAATAAATGCTTGGCATACAAGGTGAAATATTTATGATTGATCAAACAGATTTGCTATTTGCACAGTCTATTCAGTGAATAAGCAGTATACGGCAATAATTATCCAGCAGGCGACCGTTTTCGTTCCTACAAGTAAACATGGTTATCATTTTACTGTATGAACTGCGTGTTACCCATATGATATTGACAGCACTATGAGGACAAATTAGATTTTTTTTAATAAAAAAACGACTGTTCTTATATTTTACAAGAGATTCCAGATTAATTTTCCTATTATAAATATCTTAATATGCAATTAAATATTATGTAGTGTTTATACGCATTGAAAAAAGAAAACAAAAACTATATCCACTGAAATCTTGGAAGCACAGCAGACTAGAGCATTATATAAGTCAGCAAAATGTTTGAATGGGACATAACTTCAATACAATTCAAACTGTAATTGATCAGTGGTTATCCTGTATGCTGTAGAATGTTTGCATGTTGTATAAAACAATTAAACTAAACAATGTTGGCAGAAACAAATCGAGTATTCGAATTCTTATTTATTCATCTGCAGTGGTATTTTTTCATCAAAACCGGACGTTAGTTGGACGCCTTGTCAAAGTAAACTGTTTCTAGTTTAATTTTGTATAAGGGGACCATGGTGTATAGCAGAATTCAGATTTAATTACCGAACTAAAGCTTTCATTGATAAAATGCTGTCTAACTGTTGCTTAAACTGGGCCCACAATGGCTAAACTCATGTTTGTTATATATCTGGCTGTCTGTGCGTTATAGACCATGATAACTGATGTTTGTTCTAAAGTACATCACTAGTGATTGATATCAGCCTATATTTTCACTGTAGCGTTTTTTTGGATTACCTCTGACTTTTCCATTCACTTATTGCAGCTCACTTCGAAAGTACAAACGCCAATAACTTTCTTATTTGTGAACAAAAACATCAAGTGTGGGTAGGCATTTTCTTAGTTAGAACGTGAGGAACTTTTTGGTGCCAAAATTATTCAGATTTGCTGAAATTTTTCGATTTTGTATTTTCGACACCTCCCGCTTCAGTGAATGGGGCAATGCAAGTAACCTGTGCTACGCAACGTCATCAACAAATTATGACGTCGTTTATGACGTCACTTGTTTCGCACTTTGACGCTGAATAAATTTCTTTTTATCTGTAAGTCCTGATGACTATAGATCATGCAGATTGGTCCAGGTATTCTGTCACAAATACTCCTTTGTCTTCTTTTACATTATTGTGATTCGGCTTGAAGCATGGTTTACAAATTGATTAGTTGTAAATCTTCTAAAAAAGTATAAAATAAAAGAAAATTTACTTTTTTGAGGTGAATATCAAATATATTTCATCTCGTGAGTTGAAAACATCGAAATTTCATTCGTGCTGCGCACTCATGAAAATTCTGGTGTTTTCAACACACCCAATGAAATATATTGGTATTCACCTCAAAAAAGTAAATATCCTCTATCTACCCCACGGTGAAATCTCAGATATCCTTACCCAGTTTGCAAGAATATCGTGTATGGCATTGGTTTCTATTGTGTACATTTCCTACTTTTACAATTATCTAGGTGAAGTATGAAGAGTTGTTTGCTTCGCTTTTGTCTGTAGGATGTTGGTTTGGCTATGTTCTAGTCACCTAGTCTTGCACACAAGATCAGGGTTTCCACTGTTTTTACCTATTTGAGATAATTCTTTCTCACATACTAATGCATACAAAATCGAGTGATTCCTATGTTAGCTCGCTGTCGGAAACACCGCTACCTATGTGAGATAATTGTAACTAATACGAGATAAGCAACAAGTGGCCGCTTGCTAATGCGAGATAACCTACACGCGATATTTTTGGCGCATGACTGTATTCTTTCGAAAACGAAAGATGTTGTAGTTGGCCATCTAGAGCGTGAAAAAAAAATTCTGTTGGCATTTTTGAGTACATTTTGGCATCCATGCTCAAAGTGTATCTTGATGTGTTTTAAGAAGGAAAGGGGTGGATGCCAAGTCTGGAAATGCCCCAAAGTCCCAGAATTAGGTCAAATGTCAACTGAGTGCAAATTCTTGTAAATATTTAGATTTATTTCAGATTTTAGCGTTTTTATCAATTAGCTATCCAAAATTATGATTCAAAGTAACGCATTGAGGCATTCAGGAAAATTTTCAATATTGAAATTTAAACGATTAAAATAGGCACGCAAACTTGGTATAAACTAAACCTGTGCATTTGTTCTTTGAACATTTATTCCATGCTTTGAACATGTTGAATGCAAATGCGATTGCCATGTTTTGACTTGTTGTGAATATCAATGACTGACTGACTGCACCGGGACAGGGGGGTCTTGCCGATTTAAAAAAATGATTTTCCTCAAAAAACTTACTTACCGTTGCTGATAAGGTAGTTCTTGTAAATTTATTTATCTTTGTGCATTTGTTCATTGTTTAAAGTGCTATTCTAAAGCTGATAGAAGCGCGCGTCATTGACTGTAAACATCAACTCAGTGACGTCACCAACAAATTTTATACAGTACGTCGCTAAATGGTATGTGAGATTGCAGAAAATATCTCAATCTCGGGTCCACCGTTAAGTGGGAACTTCAACAAGCCTCGTTTCCCACTGGAACGGTGAGCCCTCAGGTTGGGATTTTCCTGTCCGCACTGAACACCAATGCTGGATTCTATTTATCTCATATTCCCTGTACTATACCAAAACGTGGGCAAGATAAAAATCGAACAGCTGCACGTCGGAAGACAAGTGACGTCATTGTTCTATAAAGTGGCGTCATCATGTTATGTCACATCTCAGCGTATTCAGGAACGTCTCGAAGCCTTTCTTAAATATAAAAATGTGGTATTTAACAGTGAGCATGAAACATAATCCATTATTCGTGAGAGGGTAGGATGGAAAAAACCCATCCCGGGCACTCAAAGCTACGTGATACCAAACTGTGTAAGTCAGTACGGATTTTTTCTATCCAACCTCACACTCACGATAGATTCTTATAGTCTTGCTGTGATCTGTAGTTGTGGTACTACTGTCCTGCCAACCAAGAGTGACAGTGACGTTTTGTTTACAAATTTATCAGGGACTTATAATTGATAAATCACTTGTGTTTTACTCCTATCCACAGGATAGGATAAATACACAATTGATCTATCGATTCGCTTTAGCTCAAGTGGAAGGTACAAGTCAATGTTTTACTTAGTAATTGTAAACGAAAAATAACGTCACTGTCACTCTCGGTTGGCACGACAGTACATACTCTTTTTCACTTGTTGTTTGTATCAAATTACCAACTGACGTTTTATCCTAAACTATTTGAGCCGCAACATGTGATTTCAGTCAATGTGGTATTTTGACAAGTGTAGACTCAGACGAGCCTGTGCAGTCTCCTTTAAAGCATAAAAACACTAAATGCTGTTCAGTCATTAGCTTAGTACTCTAAGACTATTCATGCGACTAGCAAGGGTTCTGATCAGACTGCACATATGCAGCCTTTGCTGGTCGCATATACCACATTGTTGGAAATCTCATGTCCCGGCTCATTTATCAAACAGCCTCCCTCCTCCTTGTGCATTTTTTACTTTGTAAAAACAGTGCATATCATTAATCCACGCTATTGTTTATCCAAAAGATGAACACCAATAAATGATGAAAAAAACACAGCTTTACTGATTCGAAATCAGTACATAGTTCAAGGAACTCAATGTGTGATTATAAGAGCATTTATGCTAAAAATCAGAAATTGATTTCTATGGAAGGAGATTGCCGCCATTAGTCTATGTATCTAAGTTAGTTTTTGTATGTTGGCAATTTCATTTTAGTTTGTAAATTGTGTCATTATATCATGTGAACTGTATTATGATAATAGCTTCAGATGTATGCTGACAAGTTACAAATAATACAAAGTAAACTAGAAATAGAGATTTACACCAACATCATTAAAAGGCGACACTCCATTAATTCAAAACAGAAAATTGGCTCATTGAATATTAGCGATAGTTCCCCCCTCTTTCAATGCTTAATATTTTGACGCCAGAGGGCGCACTTTCATTTATAGTTTACAGTGTGTCCCTTATTCGGAACTCGTCAATTAGTTTCGGAAAAAGGTGTAGAGAGTCATTTTGACTACAATGGTTTATCCAAATGACTGATTGATGGCGTAGTGCGGCCCCTGCCCCTGGCATATAGATCGTACACAAAACGCCCAATGGTTTATCCAATGTAGATTTGGCAATGCATGATGTTTTTGAACTGGTGATTTTGTAGAAGTCCGAGTCCATTCATTGTTTAACTTTTGTGAAAGAAAGAAGGAGAACTGCTTCAACACATCTGTAAGTTCGTTATTAGCTCACCTGAGCTGAAGGCTCTCGGTGAGCTTATAGGATGGGACTCGAGCGGGCGTCCATGCATGTGTCTGTCCGTCCGTGCCTTCACACTTTCAGACATGAATATCTCTGAGACCAGCCTGCGGATCATTATCAAATTTCATCTAAAGCATCATTGGGGTGGTGGATTGGCTGCATTTGGTTTTTGGGCCAGATCAGATCAGAACTCTGGTTTCCATGGCAACAGTTAACTCCCATAGGGTTATAATGGGGGAAATCGTGTGAGCACTCTAGCTCTTCCATTTTTCATTGGATCTTCTTTATTCTTGCAGGTAACATTGACAGCAATAAAAGATTGGTTCGAAATACGGCAAGATTGGACCAGGGTCTGAAGAGTTAGCTACCCTTGAACGTCTGAAAAAATCTTCATAAACTTATAATGAAAGAAATGTTGTGATCACTCTAGTGCTTTCTTTTTTGATTGAATCTTATTCATTCTTGCAGGTAACAAGAAAAACCATAAAAGCTTAAAGGACTTTTAATTTCTGCCAGAACCCATCACCAACTACTGAGTTAGCTGCCCTTGAGCGTTTGAAGAATGAATGTATAATGTTGTGACACTCTAGCACCTTCTTTTTTTAATCTTATTCTTTCTTGCATGTAACAAGGACAGCTATAAAAGCTTGGATGGGTTCCAAATTCCGCAAGATCTGACCCACTGTGACTCAACTTGAGGTTTTCTTTGGCTCTGACTATCTGTGAGTCATGAGCCCTTTTCTTTGTTTCATCATGGTGTGTTAATTTGATTAGAGTGTTTCTCCATGATGATACATTGCATTAGTTAGATGGCCTTCATGTGAGCTGAACATTTCTTGGAATTCAACAACAGCAGAATCTAGCATGATATTTTCACGTTTTTCAAACTTGAAAGTAACAAAATGCACTTTGTCATTACATGCAAGGTAAGGTAAGTCTTATACAAATGCAAAAGGCATTATGGGACATTGACTGTAAAATATAGCATAATTCATGCAACCATACAATGTAAAACCATACTATATCTTGTATTAAAATCAGGTTGAATTTCATGCTTATTCAAGTATTATCATGCGACCTAAATAATCTATCCTACTCTGGAGCAATTAATGCGCGCTCCATAAACTACCCTTATCTGGACTAAAATTGTACAATAATAACTTATCAGGAATAATGGAATTACGCTTCTACTTATATGAGTCACTATATACGCTTATTTGGGATAAAACACTTGTCTGGAGCCATCTATGTAAAATTGGACTTTACAAACGAAAGCAACTTATCTGGCGATATACAATGTACAGGTTGCATACATGTGATTAGTGTATATAAAGTAAAACAAGTAGCCCAATGGGCAACGATCGCTCACGCATAATTTTTGGAGACACCATAATTTATTATGCTCAAAGGCAGGTAACTCTGACTTGAAACAGTGATCAGGAATATATTCAAACACTCAAGATATTATGCCAATTCTGGTTATCTGCAAGTATTAAAAAGATCTGAATAAAACTTGTCGAGGAAACCTGGTGAAACTATATTTTTAGATGCTCAAGGGCAGAAAACTCCACAGTCAGTGATGAGATCTGACCAAAATTCAAACTCATCCATGCTTTTATGTATGGCCTGGTTACCTACTAGAATGAGGAAGATCAAATGAAAAATGAATGAACTAGAATGGTCAAAACACTATAGAGCTATATTTTAGACACTCAATGGCAGCTAACTATAGTTGCTGGTCAAGTGTGACTGAAAATTAAACTCATTAAAGCTTTTATAGTTGTTCTTGATACCTGCAAGAATGATTTAGATCCATCCAGAAATGAAAGCAATAGAGTGCATACAACATTACTCCCATTACAGGCCTATGGAGATTTTTTTCAGACATTCAAGGGCAGCTAGCTCCATAGACCCATGTTCGATCTTGCTGAATTTTAAACCCATCCAAACTTTTATAGCTGTCCTTGTTACCTGCAAGAATGAATAAGATCCAATCAAAAATGAAGCTGTCCAGTGCTCGCAACATTATACATTCATTTTTCAAACGCTCAAGTGCAGCTAACTCAGTATTTGGTGATGTGATCTGGCAGAAATTCAAACTCATTCATGCTTTCATAGTTGTCCTTGTCACCCAAAACTGAAAGCACTAGACTGCTCACAACATTTCTCCCATTATAAGTAGATGGAGATTTTTTCAGACGTTCAAGGGCAGCTAACTCTGTAGGCCCGAGCCAGATCTTGCAGAATTTCAAAGCAATCCAAGCTTTTATAGCTGTCCTTGTTACATGCAAGAATGAATAAGATTCGATCCAAAATTAAGGGGCTAGAGTGCTCACAAAATTATAAATTAATTTTTCAAATGCTCAAGGGCAGCTAACTCAGTAGTTGGTAATGGGATCTGGCAGAAATTTAAACTCATACAAGCTTCCATGGTTTTCCTTGTTACCTGCATGAATGAATAAGATTCAATCAAAAATGAAAGCACTAGAGTGCTCACAACATTTCTCCAATTATAAGTCTCTGGCAAATTTTTCAGCCGTTCAAGGGCAGCTAACTCCGTAGACCCAGAAATAGTGAGTGATTATGATCAGGAAATACCACAATCACAAACCGCAGACAACCCCATGGCACCGAGAGGAAGAGCCGCTCAACCATCACGAGACACCAGGAAGACAAATTAAGCAAAGCAACCAGCTCTCTCTTCCCCATCAAAGATGATTGCAATACTAGAATGGACATAAAGTAAAGTACAACAAAACATAGAACAATCACAGACTCACACAACGGGAGCAACAATTAAAAAAACGTCAACTACAACAGAACCACCACCTTAGAACGGACAGCAGCCTAAGCCACCGGGGGGGGGGGGGGGGGGGGGGGGGGGGGCTTAAATGCATTTTACTGGTACCAAATCTTCGCCCTAGATTCTGCTGTTGTTGAAGTACAAGAAATGTTCAGCTCGCATGGAGGCCATCAAACTAATGCAATGTATCATCATGGAAAACACTCTAATCAAATCAACGCTCCATGATGAAACAAAGAAAAGGGCTTATGACTCACAGATAGTCAGAGCTAAAGAAAACCTCAAGTTGAGCCACGGTGGGTCCAGCTACAGATTAGCATCAGGCACCAACCCACCGATTAAAGCTTTACGTCAGAGCCGTCATAGAGTCTGAGGCCTGACCCACCATCGTGCAATTAAAGAGAAAACTATAGCTATAAACAGTGATTGGGTTTAAAACTAGGCATGCAGACTGTCGCATGATATCCAAATTATATCCAACCCTTATATAACGTTTTACTTTCTTTTTGAATTGATCACTAAAATTAGGTTTTCCAACAATTCGTTTGGATTTATAGACTAAATCACCATAAAATATAGGTTCTGATATGCCTTGTTGCAGAAGAGTTTTTAACCAAATGTTGTATTTAACAATTAACTCTGAGTGTCTGTAGTAAAATTTAGAAAATGCTTTTCGAATTTTATATCTATAACCTTGTTTTAATAATTTAGCAGTTAAAAATAAGTTTCCGTTGTTGAAGTCATTAACATTAGAGCACACTCTAGCAAAACGAATAAGCTGAGAAATATATACACCATAGGAAGGAGAGCGAGGAACATCTCTATCAAGAAATGGGAAATTTACTATTTCAAAATCTTTTATCATAAATTTTAGAAGAAACTATGTCATTTGTTATTGACAAGTTCAAGTCAAAAAACGGAGCTTTAGTATCAGAAGAATTCGCCTTATTTAATTGAAGTTCAGTAGGATATATCTGAGTTGGACTTAAATCTCTCTTGCGCCAAGGACTATTAGAACCTGAATTCTATGGTGACTTGGTGTATAAATTGAAGAAGATTGTTGGCTCTAATAATTGTTCTGCGCAGTTCATTAAAATAATTTCCCATTATAATAAGATTGGTTATAACATTAATGTGTTGCAACAGACTGCATGCTTGGTGGTCAACCCAATCACCGTTTGCAATTTTGCTTTCCTCTTTAATTGCACGCCAGTGGATCGCGCTTCAGACTTTATGATGGTTCCGAAGTAGGTGCCTGATGCTTTGGCTGTTTGTAGGGCCAACCAGGGTTTACCTGTTGGATTGCTTTTGCTCCGGTATTCAGTTTTATTTAATGTTGAGTTCTTATCTTTGCTTTAGCTCCTTGTTATATCTTGATTTATATGTTCTAGGAGATCATGCATTCATCAGTTAGGGGTCTTTCATGCAATCCAAATATCTATGCGTCTTGATCCAGATCTGAATTAAGGGTGAGGGTGGCGCCGTGAAACCTGTTTAAGCCCTCCAGTAATATATTTTACTGACCGTTCCATTCAGTACTTCTTTTGTGGATCTTTTATGTTTTTTTCTGTCTTTTTTTTCTGTGTTTGCTATGCCTTTGTGCGTGTCTGTTTATATGTGCCTTGTTGTGAGCTGCTGGGAAAGGGCTGACCTCTTGGCTCTCGTTTGTGGTGTCTGGCTGTGAGTTTGTCCCTTTCCCATTGGTATCCGGTGTCAGGTGTGGTACTTGATTGTATCGTTTCCTGATCTTTCCACCCTTACTTACTTAGTGCGCTTACATTTTCTTGTAGGTGGTTTTTGTGGTTTATACGTCGGCCCTAGAATCTACATTGTTTTGCAAACTACCAGCCTATCAATTACAACGGGGATTACCAGCCATTGAATTATGTAGATCTAGCTAGCCTGTGTGGTGTTACTAAATAATCTGTGTGGTTTAACTACATTGCCTGCGTGGGGTCACTATAAAAACAACTAGTTTTATATTTTTCACATTGATTTTCGGCAATGACTTTTTGACTATCAATTTTAGCACTATTTTAGCAAACTGTGTTCGCAATGAAAATTGTAGAGGAAAATAAGCGCAAATTTCTCAAAAAAGTCCGAAGTTTGTGGCGCAACAAGATTTTTGTGTACATAGATGAAGAATTTGCGATATTCGGAATTCAGCTAAAATTTCTACGTCTTTTTTTGACAGGTAAATTTTGCAGAGGCGTGACAGAAAGGGTTGGTCTCAAAAGAATATTCATAAGAGGTGAATATACCGTTATTCAGCAGCTGTGCATAGTATAATCCTACTGTTTGTGAACCCATAATATAAAGAATCTAATTTGAGCGTGATCATTTGTAGAAGCAAGCAGAAGCTGTGATTACGCCAGACGTGCTCTTTTCCCCTTATGCATGTGCTACAAAACTGGTGGTTTTGAGATGACCACAGTAGCTTAAAGCACGAGTAAACCAGGCGCAATTTCCAATATGTTTAAACAAACCATCCATCGCTTTAGTTAGTGAATTGGGGTGGCGCAATGTAGCTTTTTGACTGACATATTTGTCTAAGTTTATTTTAGCTTTGATTAAAAATCTCAAAGAGTGCATGTATGCGCAGGGTTTATGGCAGCATGTTGGATTTTAAAACTTTTTGGAGAAGTTGGCGCTATTTTTTCTCCGCAACTTTCATTGGGAAAACAGGTTACTAAACTTATTAATAAAATATCAATATGAAAACAAAATTACTAACGATTTAAAAAAAATACCTGTGCGGTTTAACGACATTGCCTGTTTGGCCTTAGTATGGCATGCGTGGCGTTAACATTGCCTGTGTGACGTTAACATTGCCTGTGTTGGGTTAACATTGCCTGTGTGGCGTTGATATTGCCTGTGTGGCGCGTGCTTTGCCTGTGTGGTGTCAGTTATAAACGTTTGTAGTTAAAGAACTATTTCATTTCACTGATTAACACACAAGAAATCTTTGTCCATGCGCAATTCGCAGGGGAGTCTACAACAGAGGATGAGTGAAGATAATCTTGAAAATTTCGGGGCATCTGTTGATGACACAGCTAGATACGACGATAGAGGAGGAGAAAATAGTGTCGCTCAAATTCTTAAACGTTTGTAAGGTCGTATGAATAATCTTGAATTGCATATTAGGGCATCCCAAAGAAGCGAAAGTAGTGCCCAGCCTTGCTCAGGCAGGCGCCATATTTACCACAAGGTCATTGTCCGCCACATGTGGCTGAGTCAAATAAGAATCAAACGCCATACCAGGCCAAAGATAGTCTTTCCGGTCCTGAATCAGTCACAGCTGGAACTCCGGGACCCAATGAGCTGCAGGAAAGATTAAATTCAATTAAAAACACACTTGAGAAGGTAATTTTGCCTTTTGGTTTTAAATTACATGACGCGAGAACCGGTATCAAATGTGAGGATCAACAAACATTAAATGTGATATCCAAGTGTGGGCGGTATGTCGAGACTGCATTGAAATTGATATCAAACTCAAAAGACGGAGAATCATTTGATTTAGAACCAATTGTTACAACTTTGCACGCTAATATTAACTATCTTCAGGATGAGTATGTCGCTCTCCTGCCGAAGGGCAAGCTTGATGACAGTACAGTGCATTTCTTCTGTTCATTGCAAAAGGCTAACTCGGGTTTTGATAGCCACCATCTACACAAAAATAGGATAGCAACAGAGCTGACTGGTATTGCAAATTAATCGGGCAGTAATAGAGGAAATTACCGTCAGGCCTACCGGGTAAATCAATCATATAATAATTTTAATCCGTGATTCAGCAGTTATAATCAGTTTTCAAGTTACAGGGATAGACGTGACGATTTATTTCACAATATTCAGGGACCAAGATTTGTAATCCTGGAAGAGGCCAACCGTGGCATCAAAATAGAGACCATGCCCCAAGACTAAATCAAAAACTGCTCAGCTCAAAATATAGACAATTGGATCGGCATAGGTGCTTCGAATGTTGTTTTGGACTGGATTCAAAAGGAGTACATTTTGCACTACATGATGATATAAAATCTTTTGAAATTCCTAATAAAACATTCACTTAATCAGACCTCGCTTTTATACGACCAGAGTTACAATCACTATTGTTGTTAGGTCATATAGAAATATGTGAAAGTATGCCATTCTGTGTTTCTCCAATAAACTGTGTTCCAAAAAGACAGGGGACTTTAGGTTAATCACAGACTTGCGATACATTAACAGATGTTGTGTCCCACCAAAATTTAAGAATGAAGACATCAATACAGTAAATGACATTGTTAAACCAAAGGATTATATGTGTACGGCAGATTTGAAGACTGGATTTTTCCATATACCTGTTAGTTTGGAGCACCAAGACATATTAGGTTTTAGTTTTGAGCATTGACAACATTTGACCATTGTTGTAGTCCATATTTTTTTACAAATACTTTACGCCCTGTTATAACTTTCTTAGATCAAAAGGTATAAGAGTCGTTGTATATGTGGATGACTTTATTGTATTAAGTGCCAAACATGATATTTCTAGTCATACAGAGTTTTTATTAAATACCTAAGCCGGACTAGGATGGATGGTTAATTTAGAGAAATCCTTATTAAGACCTAATCAAGTAAAGCCATTCATTTTATATATATAATAGACACTATGGGTGAACAGACCGTTATAAGAATTGAAAAAGACAGGATTAGAAAACTCAAAAAAGACATTAGTAGAGCTTTGCGGTATAATGTGATTACAGCTAGGGGTCTAGCACGTATAGCAGGCCAATATATTGCAATGTGTAAGTGCGTTTTTTCCTGCAAAACTTTTATTAAGAAACCTTTACAGAGAGTTAGCCCAAAAAGAAGGGATGGATCAAAAGATATCAATAGACCCATATACGCGTAATGACCTTTAGTGGTTTTTCAATTCAGTTTCACCGTGGAATGCCTTATATGTTTGTATGTTGCCAAAAATATTGACGTTCAGTTAGTTATGGGCGCTTCACAGTGTGGTTGGGGAGCATGGATCCCTGGAAAGGAAGCCCAAGGGTTATGGAACGAAAGGATGTCTATGAAAAGTTCAAACTACAGAGAACTGTTTGCGGTACTAATGGGTATTTTGTCATTCAAAGACCAACTGAAAAATCAAAAAATTCTAATTTTATCAGACAATGTCACCATGGTAGCAATGATAAATGGCATGGGCAGCTACTCCATTCAGTTGGACATAGTAGCCAGGACGATACACATTGAGGTCTTGGAAGCGAATATAACTTTAAGCGAGAAGTATTTAGCAAGAAACTTTAAATTGGAGGGCAGATCACCTGTCCCACGTAAGATTTACGTACCAGTGGCGTCTTCACCCGAACTTATTCAAAATGTTGGACAGGGTCTGGGGGCCGCATCACATCGACATGTTCGCTTCAATCCATTCAACACAGCTGCCAGTCTACAATTCACTATATTGGGATCCACAAACTTTGGAAGTAGATGCGCTAGTGCAGAAAAATAGGGGAACAATGAACAATTTTGTAAACGCACCCTTCCCATTGATTCCAAAGATTCTGAATATTACAAGAGAGCAGAAAAATGTGGCGAGTTTAATCACACCAAAGTGGGTAGGTCAACCTTGGTTTCAACAATTAATGGACTTATTAATAGAGCAACCAATAAAACTTTCAATTTCAGAGAGGTCAAAAATAGCCCTGGGACCACAAAAAGAACCATTCAAAAACAGAATGTGGAGCATCTACGCTTGGAGAATCTCTGGTCGGCAAGATTGTGGTGCTGTGGTTGGTCCAGAAGAGCCGCAAGACAGACTAATCACTCAATAGCAGATTCAACGCTAAGGTCTTATAACAGTTACGTAGAGAAATATATGACATTCTTTAAACTAAACAATCACAACTATACAGATGTACAGAACATTTCTGCATTTGCAGAGTACTTGTGCCAAATTGCTGACGCGTCACGTAGACCGGAGTCATGTATTAAATCTGTGTTTGCTGCCTTATCATTTTACTTTGAAGGACTAGGGAAATCATCACCCACATTTAATTCAGATGACAGCTTTAAATAAGTCAGGAACAGCACAACCCATGTTGAGACAAAAACCTATGCCAATATCTGTTTTCTGTCATTTATTTGATTTGCTTGGAGACAACAACAAATTGTGTTTGAAATATCTTAGACTGTAAACAGAGACACGTTTGGCTCTAGTACTCATGACCCAGTGTTCAGACCTCGCTCTTAAAGCTAAAATTTTTGACCCAATAACTATGACATCAAAACCAATCGTGTTATCCGTTGATGATATTCAATTTATGAAGGATGGATCAATGACAGTTACATTCTGGGGGGTAAAAGAGGATACTCAGAGACAAGGTTTGGAGGTTTCAGTTCCCCCATTTGAGGACAGTATTATGGACCCTGTGAGTTGTTTAAAAACGTACATTGCCAAAACCGCCAAGTATAGAACAGAACCAGATAAGCCATTGCTTATATCTCTTAAAGCACCATACAAAGCAATTAGTGCTGACACTGTAGGTAATATTTTAGAGGAAAGCATAAAAATTGATGGATTAAGTGATCAGGGATTCTCGGCTAAATCATTTAGGCCCACAGGGGCCACCATCGCTGTATCGCAAGGGATTCTACTCGAAACGGTAATGAAAATCTGCTGGTGGAAAAGCAAAGAAGTGTTCCTTAATCACTATGTATATGGTCAGGTGCCTAGTGGTTTCACCACAGACTTATTGAGAGAGGACTCAGTGTCACTTGACAAGTCAGGAGCGGGTATATAGGTGTCATTTATTTTATGATGATGTAAATATGTTAAGATTTGAACATTCTTAAGTTAGAAGTTTGTAGTTTAACAATTCTTAAGTTGAAATATTTTTGGAGAATTGTGAATATATATGTAATCAATCTCTAAATGAAGCACTACATATTTCAAGTAAAATACATTGAGTATTAACGTAGATTTAGTAAAATCGTTGTCAAACGAACTATTTTGTTTCACGGATTAACACACAGGAAGGGTGTTAATCTTTGTCTTATCCATGCACAATTTGTATACTTTTCAATGGATCATATAAGCTACAGCACTCAAGGACGTCTGCCCCGAGATGAACTACGGACTCCCATGCACATCGTGGACCAGGACAAGCACTACATACTTCAAATAAAATACAGTGAGTATTAACGTAGATTTAGTAAAATAGTAAATTACCTACATGATGAGTGAATCTACATACGTTTGTAACTATATGGTATGGTAAGTGGTCTGGTGGTGTGCGTTACATTATATTGTCTGGTGCAGACTGGTCTGGTGTGGTATCCATTACGTTACATAGTCTGGTGTGGACTGGTCTGGTAGTGTCCATTACATTATAATGTATCGTGCGGACTGGTCTGGTGTGGTATGCATTACGTTATAGTCTGGTGCGGACTGGTCTGGTGTGGTACCCATTACATTATAATGTATGGTGCAGACTGGGCTGGTATGGTATCTTTTGCGATATAGTCTGGTGTGGACTGGTCTGGCAGTGTCCATTACATTATAATGTATGGTGCGGACTGGTCTGATGTGGTATCCATTATGATATAGTCTGGTGCGGAATGGTCTGGTGTGGTATCCATTACGATATTGTCTGGTGTGGATTGGTCTGGTAGTGTCCGTTACATTATATTGTCTGGTGCAGACTGTCTGGTGTGGTTTCCATTACAATATGGTCTGGCGCAGACTGGTCTGGTGTGGTACCCATTACGTTACATAGTCTGATGTGGACTGGCCTGGCAGTGTCTATTACATTACAATGTATGGTGGGGACTGGTCTGATGTGGTATCCATTACGTTATATAGTCAAGTGTAGACTGGTCTGGTAGTGTCTATTACATTACAATGTATGGTGCGGACTGGTCTGGTGTGGTATCCATTACCTTATATAGTCAAGTGTAGACTAGTCTGGTAGTGTCTGTTACATTATATGGTCTGGTGCCAACTGGTCTGGTGGTGTTGGTTATGTTATAGGGTGTGATGTGGGCTGGTCTGGTGGGTCCATTAAGGTCTATGGTTTGGAACAACCTGGTCTGGTGCAGAGCTGCTATGATATGGTCTAATCTGGTCTTAGATGGTGAAGTTCTTGGGGACAAATAGCAACGGTGCTGGTGTAAGGGAAAAACAAAAACAATTGAAACTGACTTTGAACAATGTGACACTTAGCGCTTTATATATTAGTTTAGATATTGTAAGAGTGTGTGAAATTAAATGCATATATATTTGTATCTGGTTTGTTGTCACAGAACACAACAACAAAAGAATCCTGCACCACAATTGAAGGAACTTGTGACAATCAACAACAAAAACAACAACAGTAAAACCAACAAATACAAAACAATAATACGAAAGAAACCCTCGCCCAATTATTTTGGACAGTCATTCCAAGAAAGCACATGCTGAGCTCTTACTGGTATAGATCTACCGAAGTAGTTTATATTTCATATCAGCAATATTTGCCTGCACTTTCATGATATGTCTTATAATTCTGCCATCAATTGTTCTGTCTCTCGTAAAGCAGTTTTCCCAGAAGTCCACACATTCTCTATAATGGTTCATCCCTAGAATTAACATCGGGTCCTTCCAACTGTAAAACAACCAATGAAAACTCAATCAGATCAGGCGTCCAGATAAGAGTGGGTAATTGAAAATTAACTTTCTTATTTGAGCCTGGACATGTGATTTCCAACAATGTGTCATTTTGACAAGTGTAGATTCAGACGAATCTCTGCAGCCTCCTTTTAAGCTGAGAAACTCAAAATGATGTTCGACGGTCAATAGCTTAATATACATAGAATATACAAGCGACAAGCAAATGCTCTGATAAGAATGTGCGTATATGCAGGCTGGTCTGAGCCCTTGCTGGTCGCACATCACACATTGTTGGGAATCCAAATGTCGCGGCTGGGCTCAATTCTCAACAAAAACATAAGTTGTTACGGTTCTCGTGTGTACCCAAAAGCCCATGTTTAAATCGATGGATAAAAAATCAAAAAGAATTTACGCTCAAAAAAACTTTTGTAGAATATTGCTTACAACCATTATCATTAAGGACCAATGTAGACTATGTTCAATGTTTACATGCACTATAGCATGTAGCCTGACATCCAGGCGTTAAAATGAATATATCACAGAAGGGGCACTGGGATGCACACAATTTTGGCTGGTCTACCCTTTTGGTTCAATATTAACATACTAATATCAAAACTTGAAGTGAACTGCAGTTTATTGAAATCATCTGGTTTAACAGAAATGTATATTGATTTTTCAAAAATAAAATGCGCTCAGCAAAGGCACTATAGACATACAGTTTAGCATGATATTTTCTGTACATCCCTACCTTATGCGTGCATGAAATGAAGGCTCTGGTAAGACCATACACGAAACTGCCAAGGCGCGTGTTAGTCTTCGCTACTCGCTGATACAACATGTGTCAAAATCCCATGTGCTGGCTCAAAATGTAATATTGAAATCGAACATACGTTTTGTATCCTTCTTTGATGTTGCATCCATGGGAAACGACACTGCCTCGTTCTACTCGATTTGGCAAATATATCATCTTTCTCTGGTTGATTTCTATGGGCTGTCGTGACGTGGTTCGATTCTGGTATTGTACTACATGCAGACTATCATCTCTGTTTGTTGGACCCCAGTCTGTAACATAAACCTCTCCGTAGAAATCAATTACAGCAGCATCTGGGATTAAATGCATCAGCCTCGCCTGCAAAGAAAGATGAACACCGTACATTAACCTTTTTAGACTGGAAACACTTGAACGGGTAATTTGACACAGTGAAGACCCAGATGAAATACAGCAGGATGCGGCATGTCATCTGGGTATGCACTATTTGCTAAGATAAAGTCAATCTTCAAAGAAAGGGGTACATTTGTTTTGGAATTATTACCTGTGACACCTCAAAATATTTGGACCATCCAGACGTAAAAGTATCAAACTTTATGAAAATTTCATTGGTTCTGAAAGGGTTGAAACAGACATACATACATGTAGGATATCTAATCATGTCTAAACATAAGGAACAATTGCATGTTAATATAGTTTATATGCTCACCTTTAATAATCACACGTAACCATCATTTTCCTTTCCTATAATTGTGTGCTTGCTGCATACTGAGGATTGTCTACAATAAATGTAGAGACGTGTATCGTCTTGAAAGTCTGGTGCATGAATGCGTGCCTTCATATATAAGGATTTATGATGGACCTTAGATATAGCATTTAGGCACCATACTGTTTTGCTGACATTTAAAATAATGGCAACGTTACCAAAGTAAGGCTGTAAACAGATGTAAACAACTAGCTATGTTTGAGGTCAGTGATAAAGTGATTCTTGAACCTAGATCCGCGCATGTCATTAACGTATTTCACAGAGGTACGGACCTCCCTCAAGAAGCAAGGGACCCCTTGGGTCCAATTGGTTCTCGCAGAGGGTACGTACATGTACCAGTATTTCTTAGGAAACCACCCCCCTGCCCCTCTCTGGATCCGCGCTTGTGAATGAGTTGCTGCAAAAGGAATGTCGCCTTGAAACAGCTATGTCTGCCGAAACGAGATGCATATTTTAACCAAACAACTATACATTTCTTCCTCTTGCTTTGCTCACTGCAGTATTTCGCACAACAGCTTTCATGAAGAAAGAAATGGTACAGGGACATGGGTATCTTTGTACTTGTAAAACAATAATAAACAGACAAGTAAATGGCTTGTGGTCTTATGAATACTCACTATCATCCATTCGAAAATTTTGTCTATCATAGGCACGAGGAATTCGTCAAAGTCCAGAACAGTTACATAGTGGTAGCCGCTAAGTCTGGCTTGACAGTCATGTACCACAACTTGTTCATCATTCCAGGCCTCGGGAATTTTCTCTCCAACATACCGCTTTACATTTTCTGAAAAGAAAATTGAGTACAGTAAAACTTGGCTGTTGTCAGGCCCACCAGGGTTTACCTGTTGGATTTCTTTTGCTCCGGTATTCAGTTTTATTTACTGTTGAGTCCTTATCTTTGCTTTATCTCCTTTTTATATCTTGATTTAAATGTTCTAGGAGATGATGCATTTCATGCAAACCAAATATCTATGTGTCTTGATTTACATCTGAACTAAGGGTGACGCCGGAGCACCGTTAAACCAGTTTAAGCCCTCCAGTTAATTATTTTTACTGACCGTTCTAAGGCGGTGCTTCTTTTGTGGATCATTTATGTTATTTCTGTCTGTTTTGTTATGCTTTCATGCACGTCTGTTAGTTGATGCCTTTTGGTCGCATGCTGGGAAAGGACTGACCTCTTCACTTTTGTTTATGATGTCTAATTCTGACGTTGTCACTTTCCCATTGGTATCCTGGGTCAGGTGTGGTACTTGATTGTATCGATTCCTGATCTTTGCCCTTTTCTTATTTTGTATAAAACGGCGGACCTTAAAATATACATAACAAAATCTTAATAACAATTTAGAGCTTAATGAAGGTCGAAAGTATTGCAGATTGCTCCACTTGGAGCATTCTGCAATGCTTTTGACCATCATTAAGTGATAATTGGTCTTGAAAACAAACCAATGTTTGGTCTCTTGAGAGTGGCCGTTTTACACAGGTTTTACTGTAGATGGTCAAACTAAGACAGTGTGGATCGACATGTGGTATGTGCCTCTGCTTGTTAAGTTATTATGCATATATTCGCTTTAACGTTTGATACACATCATGAAGATCAATTGATTATTAACTCAGCCATTATCAAAATACTCTTTTCGATAATAGAATACAAGTTGTTGCAATTGATTTAATACATTGATACGAGAGTAACAACTGATCCCGAGGATATACAAACTTGTCATGCTCAACTCAATTAATGCAGTCTCATTAATGTTTGTAAAATATCTTCAATTAGCCTGTAATTAGTGAATTTTGCTTGTCTCTTTAGGATAGTCATCTTTCAGGTCAATAAGTTCCAAACATGTGGACAGGAAGCATTATGACCTGCTTACATACTACCAGAGCAGAATCGTAAGTCCTTAATTATGGGAAAAATACAATGTTTCCGAGTGATATCTTAAGCAGTTGATACATATATGATTATATTTTGATGCATGGGTCGATGTTTAATAATTATTTCTTAAATGTCACACTTAAGAACTAATTATTACTATAGCAGACGACATTTTTTAAAAAAACTTTCTTCAGTTTGGGTACAATAAGACATAGCAAAATCAACTGAAACTTATCGATAAAAATCACAATGTATTTCTTTCGGTTAAACATATTTTTATTATTTTGCATTGACGGTAATCCAAAAAGGATTTTCCATGATCCTTTATTAAAATGAATGGCAGAATTCGTACAAGGAACCAGACAGTGTGCTGCAGTGAATTAGAAACTGATGAACACAGAGGATTGATTTCCTGCTGTTTAATCCTGATAATTGAAAAAAATGTCTGTCCCAAAATGTTTGGAAAAAAGGTATAAATACTGCTATAATTACCTAAGCACGTAGAAAAATATCATTGTAAATTAAATTGTTATATAGTGAAGTATTTAAGTCTGTTCAAAACCATGAAAATACACTTTCAGGATGTCTATGACAGATAAAAATAATAAGGCTAAAATATCTGCTCAGTCAAACGTGCTGTTAGGAGAAAAAATTAATCAAAGTGTACCTTGATTTGGTAAATCAAATTTTCGTAACTTCAAAAATCCCGTCTTCCCATAGTACCACAATACAGTGAGTGCCTGTTGGGTGAGGTTATAGGTGTACGCCAGCACTTTCTCAACTCCTATCGCCTTATTGTATTCCATCCACTCTATAGTCAGGGCTGTGTTGAGATCTCCATAGGCTATTTTGGCACAAATTGCCATGCTGAACTCTGAAGTTGACTTTATTGGAAAGTCTGGTTTTACGTATGCTGTCGCGTTTATGTTGCACTTCCTTTCCGTTGTCAGCGAAACACCGACAATTAAGTTTGATGTCTGTGAATTGGGATTCAAACATTCTACCTGAGCTGTCTGATTGAACATTTCACTTCTTTGGTTGATGGCAAAGGCTGTGTTAATTTCAAATAGCTGTGAGGTGTCATGTGGCATGGTACCTTAACGCTATTGCAAAATGCAAATGAATATGCTACATAGCTTGCACTGATCGAATAAGAGTCTGTCACGTATCTATACAGATATAAGATTTAGCGTTTTAATCAGTAGTCCATAACTGCATTTATTGCATAGAGCTGATCCTTGATTTACGCCCCTCCCCACTCAAAGTTCAAAATATTAAAAGTATCCAAATTTCTTGCATAAGACTTAAGTTACTGGCGATTTATTTTAATGATTGTGGCAAGGTGCACATTAAATGTATCATAATTAACACACTGTTATTGAACACATTTCACATTTGACAATGGTGCCCTCAATGTTTATTTTGGTGCCCAAAATGAGCTTTTTAAGATTATACCACATTTCTGCATTCATTATCAAAAAAGCACACACAAACCATTTGCTGAACGAAACAGTTGAAGTACTAATTTAATAAACTCATCAAATGGAATAGCTAGTTTCTAAGTTTGAGATTTAGGTCCAAGAGGAGACCCAAACCAGGCTTAATATATGTGATTATTTTCAAATCAGCCGCTATAGAAGTTAGATAGGATATACTTAATTGAAATTTTCAAAAGATTATAAAGCCCACGAGGATGTGATAGTAAAGAGTAACTTTGAAGGCGAGAAAGACGATACCGAACAAAAATAGATCATGTAACTTTTCCTTTCATAATTCTTTAGTCCTATATTTGGCAATGACGACGAATTAAAGCCCAGACCAGACCGAGCATGCGCAGTCAGGTCTGGGCTTCAGCTCTTGGCATGAACGTTAAGCTACCTTTTCGCATGACAACATCCCTCTTGTATAGAAAACAGCACCAGAGGCTATTAGAAGAAATATACTGATAAGTCCACACGTTCACAGTAAATATATCCCACACGTGCTCTTCTGTAGAATTAATTGCAACCACAGAAAAGATGTAGATATTTGATGAAGGAACTCTTGTGTAAATCCCAGAACTCGTCCGTTGTAAGTTATTGCGACCAGTCTCATCTTCACCTACAAGCCTTTCTGTCTGTAACAGGAAATACCCAGTAAGCATACAATAGCGGGTCAATGGCTCGCCAGTGATTTCAATTTGAATGGAGAATCGTTGGTGGACCGATAGTGGCCCGACATTGTATGATGGCTGAGTGGTTCTATATGACATTAACGGCAATGTACATGTAGTTGGTGGAACCATAGTGGCCCGACATTGTATGCTGGCTGAGTGGTGCCATATGGTATTAACGGCAATGTACATGTAGTTGGTGGAACAATAGTGGCCCGACATTGTATGCTGGCTGAGTGGTGCTATATGGCATTAACAGAAATGTACATGTAGTTGGTGGACCCAAAGTGGCCCGTCATTGTATGCTGGCTGGGTGGTGCTATGTGACATTAACGGCAATGTACATGTAGTTGGTGGACCAATAGTGGCCTGACATTGTATGCTGGCTGAGTGGTGTTATATCGTATAAAAGGCAATGTACATGAAAATGGTGCACCAATAGTGGCCCGACATTGTATGCTAGCTGAGTGGTGCTATATGGCATTAACGGCAATGTACATGTAGTTGGTGGACCGATAGTAGCCCCTCATTGTATGCCTGATGAGTGGTGCTATATGACATTAACGGCAATGTACATGTAGTTGGTGGACCGATAGTGGCCCGTCATTGTATGCTTGATGAGTGGTGCTATATGACATTAACGGCAATGCACATGTAGTTGGTGGACCCATAGTGGCCCAACATTGTATGCTGGCTGGGTGGTGCTATATGTCATTAACGGCAATTAATATGTACATGCAGTTGGTGGACCGATAGTGGCCCGACATTGTATGCTGGCTGTTTGGTGCTATATGACATTAACGGCAATGTACATGTAAGTGGTGGACCGATAGTGGCTCGTCATTGTATGCCGGCTAAATGGTGCTGTATGGCATTGGTGGCCATCATCGGCCCATTGAAAAGGTGTTTCGCTGGCGTGCCGATAATGGCCCACCATTGAATGATGGCTTGGTAGCTGTGTGATTTTAAGGGATCCAGATCAAAATTAATTGGAACCCTATATTTTTTGTGATTTTTCAGGGGGGGGGGGGGGGCAAGAACACAATTAAAGTAAAGCTAACGGCTCTCTCGATTACAGAACTAGACTTGAAGGACACTAAGAAATACACCACAAAACCAGGATACAACACAAAGACCAACACTCGAAGGGGAGCAACAACAAAATTAATAATTTACATGATAACTCGGAGGTGACAACTTTCAAAATTCGAACTTGATCCAAGTGTCATAGCTGTCCAGTTTATCTGCTCGTCACGAAATAAATCAGCTATGCCTTAAGTCCATCAAACCAATGCTTACAAGACGTCACGTATGACGCCACTCATCACTAGCAGTCTTGGGACTTATGATTATCCATAACGCATTTTGTAAAGGCATGTCGGCCATAACACTTACAGATTGCACTAAACACATTGATACTGGTGATTTTATATTTCTAGAGAATTTGGCATGTATTAATAATGATTGATATGGATCTTGTTGCAGACTCTATCGGCTTATAGTCCATTGAGTCAGCATATAGGTTATGGTTTCAAGAAACCTTGCTCAAACAGGGTAAAATGCAGGTGTATCTGTCTCTTATTTTGTTTGGGAAAAAACAAAAACACTAAAATCTTTCCATTTTACGACCAAAAATATTGTAAATGCTTATTCTAAGAAGTGGATACTTAAGTTGGTGCAAATATGAGTTACTCAACTTTGTCTATGAGTGACGCAAGAGAAAAGTACTGAGGATTTGGTGTCTTTGTTATGGTATGCAACCACGCTAGAAGGAATAAAGGTTAGGGTGTTTCGTCACACTTCACGTGGTGCAATTGTATGATGAAAATTTAAAGTATACTGTTTTGATTAACCATTGCTGTGTTTAAGCTGAAGAGCATTAAAGTGTTATGGCTTACCATAACAAAAGTGCGTTATGGATAATCAAAAGTCCCCAGACTGACTAGTGGTAACTTTTATGTATTGGTGGCAGGGATGGAGTACTCATACTCGTACTTGTACTCGTACTTACTCGAGTACTTTTTTTTCAGTACTTAGCTGTACTCTGTACTTAGCGAAATTCATGAGTACATGTACTCGTACTTACTTAAGTACTGTTACAAAAATACTGTACTCATGAGTACATTACGAGTACCACTGAGTACTTTTTTTTTAAATTTAATCAGATAGGAAAAAAAAGTTAAGTGTTTCCCAGGCCCTCCCTCATCTGTTTGAAATGCCTTTCATCTGTCTTTTTTTCAGTGGCCTCATATGTGTTATGAAAAATAAAAAATATAAATAAAAAACCTGCCAGTGCCTGCCTCATCTGTTTTTCATAAAAGTGGCTTGTTTATTTTTTTAGCCATATCCCTATATTTAGAAAGAATGTGTTTTACCTATCAAGCTTTTTAGGTAAGTGTGGCCACATTGACTTCTTTTTCAACAATGGACTTGATGAAATGCCTAATGATGCATATAATTGGCCAGGAGCAACACTATTTTGGATTAATACAATGTACTTTAATTAGTATATTATTGTATTTGTCACACTTGCTGCAAAATAAGACACTGTGTTTTCCTCAAATATTGGGACAGATATAGACCTGAGCAAACAGTGCACGCCCAGATCAGGAGCTGCAGTCTGATAATGGTCTACACTGTTTGACATTTGATCTGCATTCTGACATGTACATGTATGCATTGGTGAAACATGCTGATCACTTTTTCAGACAATTATGTCAATATTTTTTGGTGTCCAAATATTTATGAATAAAAATATCAGGAATAATATAATCCTTAAAACAGAACAGAACAGTTCTTAAGCTCATCACATAAAGTGTCAAAATCAAAATCTAGAAGAAAAGCACTGTAGATTCAGATGAGGCGGCTCGAATCTGCAGAGTTTGCAGAATCAGCTATTGTTTTATTTAGGGCTTAAATGCTTAATAACTTATATCAGGTTTTATCTATTGAATCTTAGATGTCACTACTACGTACAAGTGCGGATCCAGAGGGGGGGACAGGGGGTCCGGACCCACCCTGGAAAATCACAAGTTATATGGGTTTCTATAGGGAATAAGCAATTGGACCCCTTCCTGGAAAAAGTTGGACCCCCTCTGGAACCTTGAAAAATCATAGATTTCTTTGAAATTGACCATTTGACTTCTGTAAAATAAGCTGAGGACTAAAAAAAAACAAAAAAAAAGTTGTCATAGCTTTTTTGTCAGACTGACCTGGACCCCCCTGACGAAAATTCCTGGTTCCGCGCATGACGTATTTGCTTGTAAATATTATAAATATTATAAATATCTGCAGCCTGCTTAGTTATTTAATTTGGCTTTTGTCTTAAATTTTCATTGCATACTTTATAGTACTCATAGTACTAAGATGTACTCATGAGTACTTTTCTAAAGTACTCAGTACTTACTTGAGTACATTTACAAAATGTGTACTCAGTACTTACTCGAGTACTTTCAAAACAGTCAGTACTCAGTACTTACTTGAGTACTTTTTCTTAGTACTCGCTTCATCCCTGATTGGTGGCCCCAATAACGCTACATATTTGAGGGTCTGGATGGGGTATAATGATTAGTGAATAAATGCCTTTTTATAATGAATAGTGAATAATGAGCCAAACAAATAATAAATAGTGAATAATGATGGCCTAAAATTAAATAGATAATCCTATTTTTTTAATGAATTGAAGAAAAATTAATGAATAGTGAATAATCAGATTTCTTTGCCATCTTTGTTAATTTTAATGAATAACCCAAAATATTAATGAAATGAATAATGGGCCAAATTTTTGATGAATAGTGAATACCAGACCCCCCTCCCCCTTCCAGACCCTCGTATATGGAAAAAACGCGATTTCAAAGTAGTTTTAGTGTAATTTTGATAAATAGAACCTATCATTCGTGCTCCTGTATTATTGAATTTATTAAACTAGTTGCGAAAAAATATAAATGGTCGGCAAATCTCGCATTTTATCCCCAATTTGTTAGTTGTTTAATATATACAATAAAACATGAGCACTCATGTAAGTTCCTCTATTTTAACACTCAGTGACAGGATTACAATGCAACAGTTGCCTTTCTTCCTTTTCAAGTGAACTGTCCAACCATTATAATTATGTGAACTCTTATATCTTTATTCTCTTATTTCTTTATTTTTTGCACTTTTTTTTTTTTTGGGGGGGGGGGGGGTTGTTTTCTATGTAGTAAATGTAAGGTGCTGATCAGCCTGCTGCGCAGACGCGCAAGATAGTCTGTGCCTTTGTTGTTTGCATGCATCGAAATCAAGCTTTCTAACAGAGTCTGATATGGTGTTAACCCTTAGTCTGCAAATATATTTTGCCCTGAAAATGCTGTTTGTGTACAACTTCTGCGCCATACATTCAAGTGCACTTCAGACTAGATTTTATCATGAAAGCAAACACTGTGAACCTGGGCAAACTGCTACCTTGGGTCCATATTGTTTTTCCGAAAGGCGACCTAAATGCCTAAGCAGGCGACAAAGATCGTGATTGGCAGAAAACACGTTAACGATTGGAATTTCTATGAAATGTGTCACACAACCAGGGGCGTAGCTTGGCTAAAATGCAATGTACTCAATTGTGGGGAGTGGTGAACGCATTTACCTACATCAGTAAACAACAGAATAAGTTCGCCATTTCGAGAAATTTTTCGAATATACAGTATCACGTGACGAATAACCTATGTCAGTTTACCTGGAAAAGTAAGTAAATTAGTGCCATCGCTGTGAGGAAGCCATATACTTGAAGCCAGTGCTTTACTTGGAATCGTCGTAACAGCCTCATGTAGAGTCCAAACCTGAAAACAAATCAGTAAACTGTTATACTACTGCTTAAATCGGTCGTACGAGAACGTTCATTTAATTTCTGGCACTTATGTGCCTCCAAACCACATGACACGTGGAATTATTTCATGGGGAGTTGTTTTGAATAATGAAGCGAAATTTTGTTTGAATCCGTTCACTCTTTCAAAAGCTATTGAAAGTTGAAACATGCGCAGTCGTAATACACTGGCTAAAATAGTATGAGTTTAATGAAAACACAAGAAAGTTTTGAAATAAGCACTTATGTTAAAGGTCACGTTACTCTGAGCATTTAAGGTTAACATACATTTAATAAATTGTGCCAGCTATACATTGAACATCTGCAGTGTCTAAAACGTTAGTTTTTAGGTGGCACAAGCAATTAAGATAGTTTCAATAACCACAAAGATGGTCCCCGTTCTAATCGGCCCAAAACTATTTTACCAATGCTAATATTGCTGCTGTGGCAGGTCGGATTAAACGAGAAGCTAGAGGTTCTGTTCTGTTCTATTCATCTGCAGCACGAAGGCCTGATTTCCATTCTGTCTTAGAGTTCCGGTTTCTACACGGAGTCAATTAAGATCCAATTAAGAACCTTAATTTACTGTTGAAAATTTGCCGTGATCATTTTTGACAATACAATAATATAATAAATGAATTTTACATACTTGTAAAATATTTTATGAGCGCTGTACTGGATTATTGTAACGGTCTAAGAGAAATAACTGTATGTAAGAAGGCAAAATTTTCGAACGTGAGTTCTGTCCCTTTGTTTTTTCTCAAGGGACATTATAAAAGAATTTAATTTTTACCTTCCCTTGCACTCCGCTTGGTGGCGCTATCTTTTTTTGGCAAGCTTCCAAGTCGAGAACAAAATTTCAAAAAACAGCAAACCCACCCACCTTCCCCATCATCACCTTTGGTTTGCCTTCATTCACACTACATTTTCAGTTTGGGTAAGTGGGAAAACAATTTGCTTACTTAGGTCTTTTATTATTAAATGACCTAGGCGCATAAATTGTTTGCCCCATCTTTGATTTCAGACATTCATTATATTTTACTGCATAATAGTTAACAGTTTTTGTTCTTAAGGATTATGTTCATCTTAAGAATAGTTTGTTTAGTTACGTCATTTATTATTAAATGGCCTTTTCAATGTCAGACAGTTTTGTGTTTGAATTATTTTAGGAAATCAAACAAGCGACCCTGTGTTTGTAGCCATTAGAATAAGTACAGGCGACCATAAATAAAGTTGAATCGCGAAGGCAACGTTTTTATTGCTACACTGAAGTAAACTTATAAACGAACATGTGGGCAAAGTGTTTCACAAACACATTTTTGAGTTTTGATCTAAGTTAATATTCCCTGCCATCTAAATCTAGAGTGAAATGAGAACAAAATAGAACAGAACTATATGTAGTTGACTTTAGTATGTTCTTTTTCAAAACATATCGCTGTAAAAAGTATAACATCAAATCTGCAGTCTAATGTAATTTATCATATGACGTCGCGTCTGGGAGTGAAATTACGCCATGCAATAAAATCTGTAAACCACTAGTGGTTTCTCAATTTTCGGGAAACGTTATGACGTCCATAACAACGTTGCGTACATAATGACAAAATTATAACGCATGGTGCAAACCAGTGTTTATACATGCAATAATGTAAACCTGGATCCAGAAATGTGTCTCAGGAGGGGAGAGGGTGTCTAGTTGGAGACCAGGGTGGTTCAGACAAAGTTGCACAATATAAAATGGAGGGTCTGAGGTCCGGAAACAAGAACCCAACTTTTTTTGAGCCTCGTTGTGAGTAAAACTTTCTTCGAGGTTTACGACCATGATGTTATCGAAGCAGCTTATGCACTCACAGCGACTAACAAAACTCTTTAGGTTTTTGTACATGAAGTGACATTGCAAAGTATTAACTCCCGAAGAATGATAGGAGATTGTAATTTCAAATAATTTCAGCAGAAGATGTTTTAGTTTAAATTCTTGCATTGTTGGGTCGTGGGATTCAAACAGCAAAACTATTATTTTCCGTAATAATAAGATGTGGGCTTTTAAAATTAATCAAAACTAGCAATAACATATTTGTTTGTTTGTTTGTTATATAGTCACTCTTTTACGTTTTTGGAAGCTCAAGATAGCCCATACTCACACCTTAACATGAAACAAATTCGGAAACACGTTAAACAACTCATTAAGTAAGGCATTCACTAACATTTTGCTACTTCAGTCGATGCAAAATAACTTTCTATACACACTACAATAAAAATACTGAAGCGAACTGGCAGCAGCGATTTCACGTTAAAATGGCTATAACCAGTTAACTGGCAGCAGCAATTTTACGTTAAAATGGCTGCTACCAGTCAACTGGCAGCAGCCATTTTAACGTAAAATCGCTGCTACCAGTTAACTGGCAGCAGCCACTCCGTAAATAGAATCTAACATTCGTGCTCTTGTATTGTTGAATTTATTAAACTCGTTGCGAAAAAGAGATAAAATGCGAGGCAAGCCTCGCATTTTATCTCTTTTCCCCAACTCGTTTAAGAAATTCAATAAAACATGAGCACTCATGTAAGATCCTCTATGTAATATAAGAATCTATCATGAGTGTGAGGCTGGAGAACTCTGCTACTACTTTAATGCTGCTACGTTCTTTTCAATCATCAGTGCATTGATCTGGAGAATAGTTAACCAATAGCAGGTAGTTGTTTGTAAAAATGTTGAAGAAAGGTTTTCCATTCAGTTGTTTTGGAAGGAAAATTAAAAAGGGGAGATAGTTAATCTGTCACCACTTTTGATGTAAACATACACACGGTTTTACAGTGTACAAATAAGTGTTTACACTTATAAACTTTTGAAACGCACATGAAGCCCTTAAAAAGTAAACGTTCATGTTATAAACTATAAAAGCTGTTCGTTATCCATACATTGGTTCCTTTTCAGATACTTGCAAACCTCCATTTACATGAATAAACAAACTTGTATTTTATCCACCACTATTCTGCCAAATACTATCATACACCGACATCGGAATTCAGTTGCCGAAGTAACCAAACTAAGTGAATCTACTCATCCAGATCGTTAAGGATGTTCGAATACACAGATCACGCCAGGATGCCTTACAAAATTTATAAAGTAATCATGCTTTCGTTGGTGTAATTGAGCCGCGACATGAGTGGCATTTTGACAAGTATAGACTCCGATGCCTTTTAAGCTTAGAATCTCAAAATGATGTTCGATCAGTAGCTTACAGTCATAAACTATTTTAGTGACTCGCAAATGCTCTGATCCATCTGCGCGTATGCGCAAGCTGATCTGAGCCTTTCCTGGTCGCAAATACCACATGGAAATGTCATGTCGTGGCTCAATTTATTATGCTCTAGTATTTGGGAAAACAGCAGGGAAATCCATTACCTGTTTATAAACCATAAAGACAAGTTTTTTTTTCGTGATATGATGTTTTCATTTTTGATATCAAGCCCTATAATGCATAAATTACCCCCAGGTGCTAGTTTGCTCTAGGAAGGGATGGGAATCGTGCACCAACTGGTGTCGAATTAATCTGCAAAAATATGCCCTTCCGAATTGAATGGGTTGGACGATTAGAATCATACCAGACCCCGAGGATATAAACTTTTTATGCTCAGCTCAACGTTCTGAGCATGAAATGCTCAGCTCAACGTTCTGAGCAGGAAATATTATCTGCTCATAAATGTTAAAACGCCAACAATTGATGGCATTTCAACATTTATTAGCAGGATAAATATAACATCTGAGTGTTTAAAAGCAGGCAAACAACTTTTTATCATCTTTTTAGTTTTTTGAGTAGTTGAAATGTCATGCTCAGTTGAGTTGAGCATGACAAAATGCCTACAGTATGTGCAGGGTGGAGTGAGTCTGCTAGACTTGAAGTAGATAAAGGAGAAGATTGGAATCAGAGTTCTATTTTGGGGGTATTTAGTGTTTATACCCTGTGTGTGTGCGCGTTACGTGTTGAAGCCTATATTATAGGGGTTAGCGAACAACAAAGGTGCAGACCAGCCTCCGCATCCGCGCAGTCTGATCAGCGCCTTTGTTAATCGCTTATTGAAAAGTACCATATCTAGATATGCTGCGAGCAAGAATTTCAGTTTTGTAGCTAGTCTCTGTAGCTTAGGAGACTGGTTTGAGTCTTGCTTTGTCGGCCTTGAACCCAAAGACAGGTTTTCACACGTCGTGGCCCAATTATAAGCAGCAATATTTATGATGAGGATGTTTGGATGTCCAGAATAGTATTCTCCTTTGTGTATACATACAGCAACAGGTTTTCCCAAGATATGACTCAAATGTGAATCCTTTTTTTTTCAGGGTCAATAGAATATGTGACTAATTTACTCGGTATGAAAACGGCCTAACTAAGGCGACACTGTAGACGACAAGACAGTTTCACCAGAGCCACATATGGCACAAAGTATAAAAGTAGAACATAAAAGATAAAAAAAACCCCATTAAAAACAGCAATAGAGACCTGGGATTATTTAAAGAAAGCAGCATTAGCATACACAGTACCATTTTTCATAAATCGACACAAAATGACTTGGACAGGTAAAAGATTAAATTGAATACACATTGTGTGGTTTTATGGAAAAACATCACTTCATTTTGATGGTAAACTGTATTTCGAACGCACAGCATTATAATTCTCATGTAAGTGACTTCAACAATAGAAAAAATGTTGAATGCTATACAATAAAAAAGGCTATCACTATTATAAACTTTGTAAAGCATCATCTAAACTAGTACACATTCGATGGTGCGCCATCGCAAATCTCCACACTCTCGAAGACATCTAATGGTATTGGACCTTTTGACCTTTTCAGTATATCCTGGTCTACTGATTATCTCTTTTTAATTTGATATGCCACATGACTATGTTTTTGACCCCCAGCACCCCCAAGTCCCACTCTTGGGACATGACCCAGGCGACGGAATGAAAATACTGTCTGATGTCTTTTATATCTACACAAAGTTTGGTAAAAAAAAGATGAAATAGACTTTGTAATTGTAATTAAATGATATTTGACCTTTTGGCCCCTCCCCAGGGTCCAAGAAGGCGGTGTGCCCGTTGCACATGACATTCATGTGAGTAACTCACACACCAAATTTGGTTGAATTTCAGAAATAATATTTTTGAACCTCAACCCCATAACCCCCAATTCCCACCCCTGGGGCATGACCTAGGCAACAGAATAAAAATCCCATCGATATGTTTCAAATATTTCGTTTGTGAGAAGACACACAAAGTTTGGTTTAAAATATTTGAAATCGACTTTGTTTGACATTTAATGATATTTGACCTTTTGGTACCTCCCCAGGGCCCCAGGGGGAGAGCCAAAAAAGTGTACTGTTACGCGCCCAATTCATGTGAACAACTAAAACATTAAATTTGGTTGGATTTTGTCTGAGAGAGCGTGATGGACGGACTGACGGACAGACAGAAGGACGGACGTCTGGACGGAGGGAGGTGATTGCAATATCCCCATCTCTTTTTTTTAAAAAAGCGTGGGCTGGTGGGGACAATTATTCCATGGTCATTGAATACAGTGCTGGTTTGAAAACTCTTCTACAATATGGCAATCCAGGACCAGTATTTAATGATGATTTAGTTTTAGCAAGTTCAAAAGTAAAGCAAACAGTTTTTTTCCAGATCAATTTAAAACTATTATCAAAAATTTTAAGTGAGTATGATTAGGAAATAACACAATCAACAGCTGCAGACAAACCCATGGCGTTGTGAGGAAGAGCCACACTGCAATCACAAGACAACAGGAAAACAAACAAAGTAAAGCAACCAGCTCTCTCTTTCCCATCAAGATGATTGCAAAACTAGAATGGGCATAAAGTAACGCACAACAAAACACAGAACAATTGTAGAATCCCAGAATGGGAGTATCAATCAACATCGAATCAACGGCATCAGAACCACCCCCTTCGAACAGACAGTAGTCAAAGCCACGGGTGAGCTTAAATGCATTTTACTGGTACCAAATCTTTACCCTAGATGGGATATAACATGGCAGTCTGCATGACTGGTCATAAAGCCAATCACGATTTATAGCTATAGTTTCCTCTTAGTTACATGATGACGGGTTAGGCATTAGACTCAATGATGACCCTGACCTAAAACTTTTATCAGTGGGTTGGTGCCTGATACTTGTCTTTGTCTTGGCCCACCGTGGATCAACTCAAGTTTTCTTTAGCCCTGACTGTCTGTGAATTAAAAGCTATTGTATTTTGAGTGTTCCTCCGTGATGGTGTAATGCATGAATTAGGAAACCTCCATCAAGCTGAAAATATCTTACTAACAGAAAAAAACTAGGTCCAAGCTTTGGCTCTTTAAATATATTTAGGTCCTAGTGGCCTATATTGCTGTCCAATCTAAGGTGTTAATTCTGCTGAAGTATATTCAGTGTTTTGTTGCTGCTGCCATTGAATACTGGGTGTTTGTGTTGGGTATTTGTTCTTAGTGTAATCTTTAGTTTTGAAATCATCTTGCAACTAGGAAGCGAGAGCTTGTTTCCTTACTTTGATTGTATTATTGCCGCAGTTTGGTTGTCTGTGTTCTTGGTCTATTCCACGCAGTTTCATGGGCTGATCTTATGTCTGTTATTGTGGTATTTTCTGGTCAAACTCACTTGCCTGTCTACTCAAATGTCTCTTCTGTGGAATCATAACAGAGTTTATGGTACCATAGGTATGCATCTTTTTAAAGGTATAGCTTCTATCTATCAATTGATATAAGATATATAGCATTAGCGTTTAGTTCATTGGCCATGTTTTACGTTGTTTCTTCATTGATGTTAAATTGGTTTTATTCCGCTTTTATCCTTTAACGCAACACTGAACAAAAGTTCTGGTTCATGAATGTGCGTTCAGCTCTATGATTTATAATTTACAATTAGAAGCAAACACAATTGTGTCAGGTTTCATTAGTCATTAAGTATATAATAGGACAATTATATGGTTTATGTGAAACAAGATATATCTTTAAAAAAAGATATACGTCGAAGTGACAGAGGACATATTTGATATGGGTAACATAAGATTTTTTAACAAAGAAATTGAAAAAAATGGGGGATGTACTCATATATACTTTGTTATGTCTTTGGTCAGCTGAGCTTAGTAAAGCGTTTGGCTTGAGGAACCTATGCTATTCCAAAATATCTGTAGTGATGCTTCTAGGGTACAGGATTGCTAAAATCTTGAGAAAACTCAAGTCAGAACGAAAAAAATATGCCCTGCACCCAAATGCTGCACATTTAAATAGCTAGTGTCAAACATGTCTGGTGCAAAATATCTCAAACAGAAGTATAATTAAGTTGACTGTCACCTACAAAAAATTAGTTTAGTTAACAGATATTAGTTAAGTTGACCATAAACTACAAATATCGACAATTCTTCCCTGTGGAAGAGGTATCGTGCCATACATTTCTTTTTTAAACCATCGGCGCAGATAATTGTTTTACATTTCTTGCGTTTTAACTATCATTCTTTCAGCGTCAGCGTGAAAATCATATTAAAAACTAATGATAAAAATGCGCAAAATAAAAATAAACATAACATACTTCAAAATATCTGCGTAAGATATATAACCATTTCATGCTATGTACTTTGTTACATACATATATTTAGTCAGCTTTTCACACCAACAATGAAATGATAAGACTTTGTCTAATAAGATTACCCAGGTGCTATATGGCAGGTTTGGAGAACAACCAATTTTCACCATTCCCAACCCTCGTTAAGATTGTCCCAATTGCAGTAATCATTTTAATAAATGATTTAAGCTTTGGCTTAATCATTTTTCATGTCACTATTTTATCCAAAAGTATTGGTTTACCTACACAATCAAGTGTGATGGTTGTCCATAGCTCACACAACTGGAAAAGAAAGTCAAATGTTCTCTGTTATGGCTATGAATATATTTATACACATGTATTCGTTTGTACTGAATAAATGGTAGACAAGGACTGATTAATAGACATTTTTACCCACAGGCTGACACCTAACGCTTACACCTTACACTGACTTTATGGGTGCAGTGTATTGTGCATTTGCGGTCAACTTTTTTATTTTTACCAAGCAAACTTATATGCAGATATGTTGTCTTATATGCTTTAGTGCATTATGAAAAGGCTGTATCTATAGAATGTTCTGCTATATATATCGTCACTGAACCCAATGTGAATTAAGAGTGATGACCACAAAACTGCAAATGACATGTTTCTGGGAATTAAAAATATTTCAGCCACTATTTTCATCTGCTTTAAGCCAATAGAAAACTTCATATATAAGGCCAACATTCTGCCCTGGGTTACATATAACACCCTCATAGTAAACAAGACATCTTAGGGTAACAGGAATTATTGACCACAAAAACACAATCGCTATATATCATGCTCTGGTTAAGATATTTGGGGATTTTCTCAGAATACGCAGGATAACTTTACATGGTACGGTCTATGCGTCTGCAGTTTAAAGTATTGCAGAGTCTCTCCGTTGTCTACGCTTGTTGATACAATAACCTTTGCTCGTCATTGCACATGCTTTACAGTCATGACAGTATCCTCTGATTTATGGCGTAAAGAAAATCGTGTCCATTGTCCTTATAAATTTCACCCATAATGTTTAGGACACATTAAAATATGAATTTCTTTCATGAAACATTGACCGCTGCACCGATGATTTCTCTCAATATGTGGAATTTCCTTAATGTACATCAGCGGATGTATATAGAATATGTGGAATAACCTCCTACATGTACCGAACAGCTGTACATAATTTGGATGCTGAATTCACTTTTGTAGAAATGGCGACCTCGAATGCCTTTTTTTTTCTCGTGAGCTCAAGATTTTGTACCATTTCACACATGCTTCTATCTTGCCAATATAACTGACGAGATTAACTCTTTCCGCGTTAGTGGCGAGTTATTTTTTAGGCTTAAGTTTAGAACCAGATCAGACCGACAACATGAACTTTGTAACAATTTGACATTCTGGTGGTATTCTGGATTATGTTTTAAAATTACTAATTAAGAGAAACTGAGAAGACTTCACTATAGTGTAGATTTTATTTTCTTGTCCTTTGGGATCATGGGTTTCATTGTGGAATTTTGAAACTATTAGAGGGTCACTGATGAGGCTTAAATGGCCGAAGCTTGCTGGTCTGGCCCAGAAAATATGCACACTCTGGTTTCAGTTCTTTGATGCTTTCTTTGCTTCCAAAAAATACCCCTTTAAGAACATATTTGACTTCACTACAGCTGGCGACTGGGATTGTGAGGCGGCAGTAGAACGTCTCCCTGCCCTTCACTACAGTGTAGATTTTATTTTCTTGTCCTTTTGGAGCATAAGTTTCATTGTGGTGAAACTATTAGAGGGTCACTGATGAGGCCTAAATGGCCGAAACTAGCTAGTCTGGCCCAGAAAATATGCACACTCTGGTTTCAGTTCTTTGCTGCATTCTTTGCTTCCAAAGGACACCCTTTTAAGAACATATTCAAAAAAGCACACAAAATTACCTAGCATGCAAATACAATGTACGTAGTATCCCATTTTTATCATGGTAGACAATGTGGCTTAAGGTGCTTTTGTGTCAATAGTCGGTTATGAAATTCAGCTACGGTCTTTTTGAAGTTATCAGACTGTTACATGGCATGTGAAAACATACATGTGATGATCTGTGGTGCTCATGGAATAACATTCACATAAGTGTGGCGTCAACTATTTTTAGCATAGGATATATTTGTAAGTGCAGTTCAAGATTTAAAAGCGATTTTTGGTCCATCTTTCTTTCTGTTCACGATATGTGAGGTATAACATCGGGTAGGCGGCGATGCTGAGCGCAATTCTTAAACCTAAGAGTCCAGAACATACCACAATCATATACTGTAGACCAACCAACCACACACGGAAAACTTACAGTAGCATGACAGAAACAAAGCAACCAGCTCTGCCTTTCCTAGTGGAATGATTGCAAAACTAGAATTGATACTAAGCATTGAATAGTAAAACAAGGACCAAACACAAAACTCCCACACACAATGAGAACAACAAAAAACTATAAAATCAACTGAGCTTAATGTGCAAGACCCGTAGTGAACGTATATCTTAGAAACAACATTTTAAAGTTAAATCAGTTTTTATTGCTCTGACTACGCCAAGACTAAAGAAAGCGAGAGCTTTATTGGTGATATATTGCCGTTGCGGTCACATACATTTCGCCTGAAAAATCGTATTAGTTTTCTTTCTTGCTGTGACTGGTTGAGAAAGGGTTTGTGTTGAATTTGGGAGTGAAAGAATTTAACCATTAATTATACCAAAACAAGTTGGCTGCCAGAGCTGTAGATAAGAAATATCTTTAAATGGCATATTATCTCGAGCCACTGGTCCCAATTCAAAAACAAATCACACGAAGGTTTATTATAAGGTCATCTGGTAAAATTTCTCAATCGGTACACAGCATCAGATTCTCAGCTATTTTTTGAGATTCATAATAATTACATTATACCAGTGTCAAGGATACGTATGAAAAAATTGATCAAATTACATGTATAACATGTCGTTCAAAGTTATGAGCATTTTCACTAAAATACCTCGACCGGCCAAAATGAGGCTTGACAAAGCGTCGTCACCGTTTTGCAAACCATTGTCTGAACAATGTTAAAATGAATCAGTAATAAGTATGCAAAATTTGATCGAAATATACCGTGTGGTTACAGAGTTATGATCATTTATACTAACTGATCAATACCCGCCTGACTAATGCTCGGCAAAACCTTGTCTGCCAAACGAAACTGTTACGCATGCCAGTGTTTGGACAATGTTGACATGTATACGTATGCAAAATTTGATCAAACTATACCATCTGGTTATAAAATTAGGAGCAAGCAACAACGACAGAACCACCGCCAAAGAATGGACAGCAGCGGAAGCTACTGGTGGCTTAATGTGTTATGGCGCCAAATCTTTGCTCTGGATTCTGTTGGGTTTCTTTTAAAACACAAACGTGTTAAGCTCGAATAGAGGATTTCTAAATTATGCAAAACATTATCACAGAGAAACAAACTATCAATGATTTGGTGAAACAAAGAAAATGATTCACAGAGAATTAGAACTAAAAAGGACCTCAAGTTGAGCCACGGTGGGCCCAGCTGAAAACAAGCATAAGAGGGAAGCATAGAGACGAAAGATTCTGAGACTGAAGTCACCATCGTGATGCAACTAAAGTGAAAACCATAGCTAAATCGTGATTTGGTTTTCTACCAGGCATACTGACTGTCGCAATGTATTTAATTGCTGACCTCCAATGCAGTGGCAATACAGTTTCAATAAATAGACTACCGTCCACTGTTTCTGGCGAACAAGCAAGGTCCTGGCCAGCCCAGCTTACCTTGATTGTGGTTGACTTGTGATAACGAAAGAAGTACGCACCTAAACCACATTTACCACATGACACTTGACTGCCATCCCACGAAGCAACCACACACCAATATTGGGATCCCTAGCTCAAATAATATAGGTGAAATGCTCCGGACACGATTATTCTAAAAACTAGGTTAAAGGTCAAGGTCATAGTGACCCAAAAAGTGGTATGCAACACTCTGCTGTCCCAAGATGCATCAACACACCTAATTTGGAATTCCTACCGCAACGAATATAGAAGCTATGCACCAGACGTGATGCCAATTCTAAAAACTAGGTCAGAGGTTAAGGTCACAGTGACCAGAAAATGGAACAGGACAATCCGCCATTCCAAGATGCATTTACACACCAAGTTGCCATCAGAGATGCATTTACATACCATATTTGGAATGCCTACCTCAAAGAATGTAAGAGATGTGCTCCAGACACAATGATTCGTAAAACTAAGGCAGAGGTCAAGGTCAAGGTCACAGTGACTCGAAAATGGTACGTGACACTCCATCACCCCTAGATGCATATACCTACCAAATTTGGAATTCCTACCTCATAGAATATACAGGAGATATGCACCAGACTCAAAGCAGTATCTAGAAACTAGGTCAGAGGTCAATGTCACAGGGACCCAAGGATGGTGCACGACACTTTTTTTTTATCTCAAGATGCATCCACTTACCAAATTTGGGATTCCTTCCTTAAATAATATAGGAGATATGCTCCCGACACGATTATTCTAAAAACTAGGTCAATGTCAAGGTCACAATGAACTGAAAATACTATGAGACACTTTGCTATCTCAATATACGTCCACACACCAAAATTGAAATTCCTACCTCAAAAAACATAGGAGATATGCACTGGACAGGAAGCAGGATGGACGGACTGACGGACAGACAGACGGACGGAGGGATGGATATTGCGATTACTATACGCCTCCCAAAGTTCCTTTGGCGGCATAAAAACAGTTTTGTTAAAAAATCTGAGCTCATGATTGCCGCAAACCCATTGTGTATATACAGAACATCATTGTATAAAGCCTGATCGCCGTCCGATGGTCGTTTTATTGTAATTTTGGCATCAAAATGAATGTTGAGATGTTCCCTAAAATTTAATCCGCAGTCAGTTATCAGCTATCAGCAGTTCGCTTTGTGGGTAAAAATGTCTAATAATATGGAGTTTTCGTGGATTATAATTTTAATCACTACTATTTTATTTTTTATTTTCATGCTACTTTCACGTAAGAGAGACAGAACTGGACATGTACCCGAACCACCATCTCTACCTTTTATTGGACACTCGCTCTCCGTGGATTTACAAAACGTGCATTTAACTTTCGCAAAGTATGCAGAGAAGTATGGGAAACTATTCCAAGTAACAATATTTGGTCAAACATCAGTGGTTATAAACGACAGTGAACTACTCAGAAAGGCCTTCTCGAACGATGAGTATGCCCAAATATTTAATGATAGGCCTAGCAACTTTGCAGGTAATTACATCGCATTTGGTGGTCGCCCAATTATTTTTGGACAACTGAACAAAAAGACTCTTCTGCTTCGTAAGGTGCTGCATAAAAGCTTGAAAGTGTTTGGTGAGGGAGTCGTTCAATTTGAACAGCATATGCATGAGGAAATATCTAGGTTGCTTTCGATAATGAAAGAACAGAATAAAGGAGACTTTACTCTAAACAAATTTGTTAAAGAATCCTTCGCTAATTGGATGTCCAGTCTCCTCACTGGAAGAAAAGCGGAGGAAATTGATTCAAAATTAATGTGGAATTTTCTTGACAGTATAAATGCCATATTGCTACCTGGTTTAAACTTCATTCTAGAAGCATTTCCTTTCTTGCGGAACATGCCTGGTAAACCAGGGAGGCTGTTTAAGACTGTAGTACATGCTAGAGATCAATGTCTACAGAGGTTTGTGGAGGAAGCTGCTCTCAAAGTAGATAAAGCAACAGAAACAGAAGGCCTTGTACATGTATTCCTTAAAATGCGTACAATAGAAAATGAGAAAGCTGTGTTCGAGCTTATAGATGAATTAGATATATCTGCGTTGGTACTTGAGATCATTTTTGGTGGCATGGAATCTTCAAGCACGGCCCTCATTAATATGTTTGCCTTGCTTATTCAACATCCACGTTATGCCAGGGAAATCCAGAAGGAGATAGACACTGTTATAGGCCAGACAAGAATGCCTAATCTTCATGATCGAGCTAAAATGCCTTTAACTAAAGCATTTATGCTCGAAGCGCTGCGTTACTCGACCAATATTCCTCTGGCAATACCACATCGTGCCAGGAATGACAAGGTTTTCGAAGGTTATTTGATAAAGAAAGATTCCCTCATATTTGTTAACACCTGGTTCATTCATCATGATCCAGCTGTTTGGAAAGATCCCTGGAATTTCAGACCAGAACGGTTTTTAGACTCAACGGGGCAGTTATTATTACCAGAACATAAATTAAGACAATCAGTAGTCACGTTTTCTGTGGGAAGAAGATCATGCCTGGGTGAAACTCTAGCAATGTCAAGGTTGTTTCTATATTTAACGTCAGTGTTACAGTTATTTCATCTTAAACACCCTCTACAGGTAAACTCCCGATTACTGACCCCCGCTTGTATAGTCCTGCGATAAATCGATGTGTGGAGGATTACCTTTGTAAAGCTGTTCCAAGGGACTTTTTCTAGGAGAATCCAAGCTATTGACATGACGCAGAAGTAGAAGAGCGTGCATATAAACACGTGTTGTTGGTTACACATAGGTAGTTGCCATCTCTTTTGGTGATACCTTGAGACTTACATTTCTCTAGTATTAAACGGTTAAAACATTTCTACCTGTAATTGTTGTAGCTATTCCTTGGGTCAATATAACTGAACAGATCATAGTTTTGGAACAGTGGAAAGGTGACATAAAATGCAGCGGCAGTTCAACTGTCCCCATTTTGAGTAAAATAACACATATTGTTTACAGTGTTCTGAGACGGTTCTTATGAGTAGGTCTATTGTACTTTCAAAGATAGATGAGAATCGTTGTAAACAAACAGTGGCGAGTTTACCTTGATTTTGGGCGTGCAGGTAGTCTCATTTTACAGTTATAATGAACCTACCACAGAGTACTGCATATGCGCGTGGCAGTGATTAGTCATGCTTTACCTATTTATAAGAACAATGGAATTGCCACATTACTATGCATCTTTGAAAGAATAATACAATGTATATTTTAATAGTAAATAAGGAAACAGTACATAATATACCTTAATAAATCTAATGTATCCAAAATTAATTTCAACAAAGTTCTGATCTTTACCATGTAGCTTTGCCCAGAGACATTTTTGAGAAGCATATGCACCATTCAAAAGAACTAACCTTTTACTTTTTGCTGCATAGTAATGCTAATACTTTCTTGCTGTTTCGTTGAATAGTTACAACCCATTCCATACCACCGACCAGGCCACGAGGTTATAAAACTTAAGTACAGTCTCAAACTCAAAATACAGCGTAACGATTGGCTACTTGCGGACACGTGTCCGCAAGCAGCCAATCATTCAGCTTTATTTTGAGTTGAGAATGAACTCAAGTTTTATAACCTCGAGGCCTGTTTTCATGTTATTGAATTATAATACTACACTGACCCAAAATGTAAACTTTACATAGTATTTAAAAGTATATATTTTGATGATAAATTAAGTTTAGGGGTTAATTTTTTCGGTCATCGAATCTTCAATGCCTTATCAATGTCTCTGAAAAAATTATTGGATGAAAATCATAAATTGCATAATTTTTATGAATAATTCAGTTCAGAGGGGTCAAAATGATTTTTTTTTTCTAAAAACAATTTAAACAGTCACACAGGTTTTGGAAACAAGAAATTACTGACTGCGTGCTTTAAGTGCTGTTAAAAAGAGCATATGTAACCAGTGTGACCTCCGTTTTTACGAATGCTTAACAGAATACGTCGCCTAATTGAATTTACGTAACGTTGTATGAGCACGTTAGGGATACGTATGTAATGCTAATAGAGGTGCATATTGGACATGTTGGAGTCATTTAACGCATCCATTTGATGATTGGACCGGACCCTCCGACCCAATTCATCCTATACGTGTTCTTTGGGGTTCAAGACCCGGGATAGAGCAGGCCAAGGTAAGAGGTTGACGTTATTTTTAGCATGTAATTATGTGGTTATTTACGTGTTATGTGAGGCCTTGCATTATCATGCTGGAAAATGCCAGGTCTGTTATTTTGCACGAAATGATTAATTATCTTTTGTGCATGAACCCCATAAAGACGAGCAATAATGGTTGCCGTTTAAAACGATTACGTGGGTGAGTTAACGTGTTAACCTGACAAGGACGTAATGTTGTCACACGTGCGCAACCAGGTCTTGAATGAACTCTGACATACCCAGTTTTGTTGTACCGGTTCATACGATAATGAATAGTCTGTCTAGAGCAGCCAAAATGATGCGCCATATAATTTACCGTAGACCCCGCCATGAGCACGTTAATAACATGGTTTCTGTGTACGTTTGAAAGACATGCCGTCACTAAATGGAAGCGTTTTGCAACAATAAATTATTTTTTATATCCAGGACTCAGCTGCAAATGTTTTTTTTGTCGGTTTTTAATCTGTTAATGAACCACCTGTTCCTCAGCACGTGCAACGCAAGGAACACGTTTTTCAGCCGTTGACACTTAAATAGACCTGGGATTTGAATAAAAATTGCATAATCGTTATCGATACCCTGTAAGCATGCGTTAATCTTACAACAAAATGTATACTAACAAAACAGTTATTCAAAGAAATAAAGTGTAAAGTTTTCATTTTGGGTCAGTGTATTTGAAACTGAATCTTTCAAGACGTGTATCTTTAAAACCATAGGGTAAAATTTCATTGTAAGTTTACTTTTTCCTACTTATAATGTCCATTCAAATACATGTATTAGAATGGCAACAGCTTGTGTCGATTCTATATTTAATAGTCGGGGAACCAAAGTCGCGTATCGTGCAAAAACACACATTTTTTGCACCCGAAAGGTATACGGCTGGAATTTTGTATACTGATAGTCTAAATAGTGCTTGATATGAAACCACTGTATAGCAATGCGACCAGAATTGCATTTCGCGGAAAAATGCATTTTTGTATGCCACATAGGTCATGTTAAGCAAACTTTCATAGCATAGAAAGTGTGATGTTTCCCTTATCAATAAGTTATAGAGCGTGCTTTTTGTCTTCAAAAGAATCGTCTCATTTAATAGGTCCATTTAAGTACCCACAACATATGTTTTGGTTGAGAAATAACAAAATTAATTTTCCATTACGCACTCTTATCTGGAGGATGGGTATGAGAAGCCGTTTGTCTGTTCGATAATGCAATAATACATAAAAGTATGAGCAGTCATTCGTGCACCAAAATAATCTTCTTAAGGACATTTTGTCTTTACAATTACTATGTGGTTACATTTCTGCATCTCAGACGGGGACAGACAGGTTTTTCATGGTGATGTGACAATAGTTATACGAGTTTTTTTATAATTATTTTACCACTGTTCAATGAAATTATTGTATTGTTTTCAGAAGATAAAAATCCCCTTGGTCCCTACAATGACCCTCTGTTTTAAAGCTGTTGTAAATATGGAAGATAAACATGCTTTAAACCTTGATAGTTACATTTATGTGTTAAACTGCTCTTCAGTTGACCTGGTATTTAACTACGCACCCGCTGGCATGAACTAAATTACTAAGTATCAAATTATCGTGGTTTCATATTTTTACTTTTCAGCTACCTTTTCTGGTTTGCCATAGAAAATAAAATAAATTGTCTAAAATTATGTCCCAAATGTCTGTCTAACTGTATGCAGTGTTTAAACACATTCAATTTAAAATTTATTTATTTATGTAAAAAATATGCAATTCAGACCACTTAAGCGGGAGGACAAAAGTGAATAAGTAAGCACACATTTTTTTACGAGATATGCTTCCAAGTGATATATAAATAATTATCAAATATATTTTGGGGCAATAAATGCAATTTAAATGAGATTTGAAGAAAAAAATCTATAAATTTAATTTCAAAATGGGGGTGCCCTAATCTACATGCTTTAAAATCGATAAGCAGTGTTCTTAGATGACCACCACTGCTTCTGAGGTCTACGCCGATGTTGTTCTATTACATAAACTCAATATTTTTCAATCCTGAACTTTTTTGATAAAAATATATAACATTTTGAAAAATAATATTTTGACATGTTTTTGCTGGGCTTCCGTAGAAAGTTGACTGCTCTGGTGTTATGCAAGTCGATCGAGTCTGTTATACAGTGGTTTCAGATACACCATAGAATTACCTTTGCAACCATGCAAAATCCAGCTGTATACCTTTCGGGTGCAAGGGTTAGCATTTTTTCTACCTTGGTTCCCCGACTATAAAGAACAATGTGCGATTCTTATGACGTCATTGAAATTGACAACTACGTCATTTTGAAAACAATGCATTTTCTTTATTTCCGAGAATATTCTATTTTTGTCTATCAAGTTGGACTTAAAACATGTCGAAGCTTATATTTGCAAAATATTTAAGACGAACATTATTTTGACTACATAATATCTTAATCTTATTTGGAATACTGTAAAAAGTTGTTTTTCTAATGTTTGATTTTATATGAGAATTTCCAAAATTGTTATTGGTTTCAGACGTATGTTTTATCCAACATTGCATCATTAAACGATATAGTGCACCAAATATATTAGGTTTTAATTAAGACACACATATGTCGTATTTGTACCTCTGATTATTGACCTAATTTGTGGACTCGTTTTAATTTTCTAATGTGGATTACTATCAGTCACTGACGATATCGACTAATCATAACTGCTTCAGACAAAATTCAGTTCATCTACCATTTACCTCATTTTTATCTGTAATACAGCTGTTGTTACGACAGTACGGGCTAGTTTGAACTTCAAGTGGTCCAGAATTTGCTTATAGCTGAACTATACATTCAAGGGCCAAGGAAACCAATATGATACAGAAAATTTACCATTTGTACATGATATATTGGCTTATGGATGAACATTGATCAGCCATGAAAACAAATTCCCGAGACTGCTCTTGTTTGAATTGTGAGGTTTCTAATATGCACAGTCTGCTTTATAGGCCAGTGCAATGAGCGTATGGCTGTTTCGGGATAAATTTCCAGTCCCTTCTTTAAAGCTGCATAGTCTGTTCTTTTGATCTTTTAATTTTAGAACTAATGTTTCTATTTTTCAAGAACACAGTAAAAAAACTAAAATTCAGGTATACATTTTACCAATTTCCTAAATCTTAACAACTTGACAGTATCAAAACAGCGGTATTTAGGTTAAAATAAGCTGTCTATAATTATTGGAGGGATGCAAATAATTACCAACAAGAGAAAAACACACCTGTTTTTATAAGATAATTCACTTTTCCGTGCAGTTTTCAGCTATAGTGAACAGATTTATTGTGAAAACATAACTTAATTCTACTTTTACAAATGATTTAAAAGGAAAATAAAAAAAGAATCGAAAAATATTCAAAGTTGCATATCTAGTCTCTTTAAGTTACATAAAACTTGTCAGAGCTGTGTATAGACAAAGAATATATTTTTATTTGTGATATTGTTCAGGCATGTTGCGTTGCTGGCTACAGAGATATATCATGCCAGGATCAGAACTTTCAGAACACCCCTCGTATTTGCGGAAAGTAAAAGGCTTGGTGAGACTGCACAAATTTATTGCAACGTTAAAACCAATGGGATAGCAGATGCATCGACCAACCTGGTCGGTGAATCTGCTATCACAATGTTTTAATGTTGTATATATGGATAGCAGATGCTAAAAGGCTTCGTGAGACTGCACACATTTAATGCAACGTTAAAACCAATGGGATAGCAGATTTATCGACCACCTTGTCGATTCATCTGCTATCTCAGGGCTTCGTGAGACTGCACAAATTTATTGCAACGTTAAAACCAATGGGATAGCAGATGCATCGACCAACCTGGTCGGTGAATCTGCTATCACAATGTTTTAATGTTGTATATATGGATAGCAGATGCTAAAAGGCTTCGTGAGACTGCACACATTTAATGCAACGTTAAAACCAATGGAATAGCAGATTATCGACCACCTTGGTCGATGCAACTGCCATCCCATTCGTTTAACGTCGTATATATAGAGAATACTAAGTGAGTGTCTTTTTTATATCAAGTTTTCCAGGCAAGGCTTCAAGAAAACCTAATGAAATGCGAGGCTTGCCCAGTTATTCAACTTGCGTTCTCGAAGCTGAGCCTGGTAAACTTGATATCAAAAGAAGCAAACCTGCTATTTTATTTATCAGTTTATCAGTTGGTTCGCTCTTCAAACTGACGATTATGTCGTACTTGTCGATTTTCATGTCGATTTAACGTCATAGACGAATGTAATTCAAAAATTGAAACGTCATGATGACCTGATAAAGGCACATGCCGTGGGAAAGGTACCGTTTATCAGTGCAACAATGTATTCACTATGAGAGGTAACTGATAAATGGTTTTACTGTATCTGCCTCTGTTTTTCTGGTTTTGAACCAAGCCAGTTTGAGGACAATAAAAGATGAACAAACTATCTATTTACATGCCTTATTAAAGCCTCTATTGATAAATAACAATGGATGAAAAAATATGGAAAGCTTCCAGCAAACGAAATCTTAGAACACATCCCCAAGAAGAGGCCCCAGCGGACATGCGGGGTTGGAAATTCCTCTGGTTAACGTTGACACGATGCAATTGTTTGTACAATCTGAGATGTAAGGAACACAGCGTTGTTTCAATGTCTGTTGTATGCTTTGCAAAAATATGTTATTTTTCTTGTTCAATCGTTTAAAATATGTGAATTATTTGATTTTTTAGATATTCAGATTTTTGTAACTTTAAAAATCAAATAACTTTTTTATATATAATAAACAGTGTTCAGAATACAAATAAACATAAGCTCATATACAATATAATGTGAACATAATAATATGGAGATCATTCGAACAACTAGCATTAATTTTAAACTATTAGAGAGAAGGTGGGAGTATTAGAGAGAAGCAGGAAGCTAATTTTGAGTGCATCAGTCAGTTGCAAACGACTGGCAGGCCTAAATATTGTAAATAATGATCTTGGTGTGTTAATCGTTTGGGTTATAAAGCTGAGAGTTGCTAAAATCTATTTTCTAAATCACTTCCGCATTTCACGGAAGGTTGTTGACTTGTTTAGACATGTTGCGACCCGCTCCATCGATTGATTTGGCTTTGATGACGAATAATTCATCGACAAAGAGATAAATATGTTTACTAACTAATTCAACTGCATCTGCTTGTGGTAAGTTAATTTAACGGTAGAAAATCTCTTTGTTTCAGTCACATATTTCTTGAATCGATGTGCAATGCCTTTCGCCATTAAAACTGTTTAGCGAGTTCAGATTGGTGTATCCATGGACGCTTTAGCAAATTGAACCAATCAAATGACTCGCTATAAAGCTGTTCGCGTGATCGCGTGTTGGTTACTAACAACAACCAACTTCTATAAAAAGATGGAACACGCGAACGTCGTCTGACGCAGCCTCTGGGCTTCGAAAGCGACAAATCGAAAACTCGAATTTGAGAGGCTAAGAAAGACCTTGAGAGAGGTACAAATTCGATAGAATCGAATCTAGTAGCTATAGGCTTTAGAGATTCACAGGTTCTCGAATTTGTACTCGAATTTTGGCTTTTGGGTGGCTCAAGCTTTGGGCTTTCCCAGTGTTTCGAATTTTGCAACCTTAGCCTCGTTTCGAATTTGAGTTAGGCCTCGTTTCGAATTTGGACTAATGAATGCCTCGTTTCGAATTTGAGTAAAGCCTCACTTCGAATCTGCGCCAGGTTGTTCCTCTGCTGCTTTGCGAATTTTGATTAGATTTTAGACTACCCATTTCTAAGCTTTATCAGATTTGATAGTGATCAAAATTCGCAAAGCTTATAGTTTGAAAACAGAGCTTAAGGCCTTTTCATTTTTAGAACTTTAACTCTTTATAAACATCTGTAAGAGATGGCTAGTTCAAGAAATGTGCGAGACTTTGTTGATCTACTTTAAACTATCTATAGGCATATTATGCCATACATGTAACTTGTTGACTGATCTGATTTGTATGTAAATGTCCATTAAAAGCTCATCAGTTTATGTGTCATTGATTGTCTTTTTATTTGAATAAATATGTATTAAATGTCATTAAATCATCTCTGTTAATGAAACCACTCTACAGAATCAGAGTCTATCAGAACGAACCCTTGTAATGTTTAGACTCATTTGCCTCGGCCGATCCATAAAATATCCTGACTAAATTTACACGAAAGAGTTTACATTTAGCAAGGGGTTCGGGACGTTACAATATTTTATAGATGTGGACAAAGGTCCAGCACAGGCCTGAGCTCTTGTATAGATTCTATTCTAAAGCAAAGTTGCCGTTCATGATAAATGGCTGGAAGAATGAAAACAAAATAGAATAAAGAAAAACCTAACGACAATAACAAAAACCAACAGGGATAGCGAAAATCTCCCTCTTCTGTCACATTTGGGAAGAAATATTTATTCACGGGAGACCTTTTCTTAAAGAACTAATTTGATCTTGTTGTTAAGGTAGGAAATATATTAAAAAGGCCCTTAAGGTTGTGTCTTATGTGTGCTAAATTATTAAGTTTAAGCTGTTTTAAAACTATTAAAAGAAAACATGTCGATAATTCAGGTACTACCTAAAGTGGCTAGTGTCATAAATTCTCTGAATTTGCTTGTTCTTTTTTTTTACCTGTTAAAACATGGGGTGTCATTATCAAAACTTCCTTGATACTACAGTGACCACCCACAAATAAAATGAGAACATTTATTAATGTGAATGTTTATTCTAAAAGTCAATAAGATATGACTATATAACGCGTTTGGTTAAGTATTGATGTGAACTTAAATAAGATATTATCTATAGCTGCAACATTTGATTAGTCCCCCACCCATCAGTAAGTATCACGTCATCGCTACGAATTGATTGGATTGGATCTATATATTAAACACATGTATTATATTGCTTATTGGTCATTTTATTGTCACGTTGTATGCAATGTCCCGGTCTCTCGTAAAGCTAATGGATATAGGAACCAGTTGGGAGCGTGGCGTTACAGTGACCCAAAAGCCGATTCGTTTTTAAATAAACATGTATGGCCATCTAGTACAGAGCATGTTAGAATTAAGTAACAATCAACCAATCTTGTAAGATTGACAAGTGTAGAGTAAGACAAGCCTGTGTAGCAACCTTTTAAGCTTAGAAACTCCAAATGATGTTCGGTCAGTAGCTTAACATTCATATAATAATCAAGCGACGAGCAAAGGCGCTGATCAGACAGCACGTAAGCGCAGGCTGGTGTGAGCCTTTGCTGGTCGCACATACCACATTGTTGGAAATCTCATGTTGCGGCTCAGTATACAAGTCTGGGTGAGGGTAAGCTTTTGTGATTGTTGAATGTCCGCTGTGCGTCGTGCATCATTCGTCGTCAACAAGTGCGTTAAAATGGTGGATGGATTTTGACCAAACGTGTCAGCAATATGTCCGTAATATGGCCCCTCCGATAATTGTTCATTTATTTTGAATATGGACCAGTCGTTCAGGATGAGATGTCGTTTAAAAATAATAGTCTTAGCTCTTGTGGTCATTTTGTAACGGGGTAAGGGTTTTACTTCCATAATGGAAAGTTAGTTTTTATGCATAATATTTTATCGCAACATGCCTTATTCAGCAAGCTGTGCAGTGGGGTGTTATCTGTTACGTGGTAGAAGTGGGATGGTGTTGGAATATCACGGGTTGGAGTTGGGGATGAGGAGGGTGGAACTGTTTGACAATGTGCAATTTTTGTAGAGGGCAAAATGCCATACATTTCTGTGAAATGATTTGAATAAGGGCCAGTGGTTCAGGAGATGTTGTTTATATATTTCTATTTTAGCTCTGTGCAGAGAAGCGGTTTGTGCAATGTTGGTAAAATACTTTATAAGAAACATTTCTGTGAAATCATGTTTTGAATTTGAACAAGCGTTTTTAGGAGGAAATGGTATTTAAAGTTACTTCATTTTAGCTCTGCCGAACATTTTGTTAGCAAAGCTGAACCATCTGTGCTATTTTGGTAGGGGTTATTATGAGGAACATTTCTGTGAAATTATTTTAAATTGAATCATTGTCTCAGATTGAGATGTCGTTTAAAGATATTTCTAATTTTTATAGCTATGGTGGCCATTTTGTTCAGCGGAGCAGAACCATTTGTGCATGTTTTATAGAGGGCGCTTTGTGGTACATTTCTATGAAATTATTTTGAATTTGGGCATGTGATTAAGGAGGATGAGTTGTTAAAAGATATTTCTATTTTAGCTCTGGTAGCCATTTTGTTCAGCGGAGCAGAACCATTTGTGCAATTGTGCCAGATGCGGGGGCTAGATGACATTATGAGGAACATTTCTGTGATCTTATTTTAAATTTGGACCATTGGACCAGGTGGGAGGGGATGTTATTTAATGTCTAGGTGGTAGGGGATGTTATTTAAATTTCTCTTTTCATTACTTCTGGCGGCCATTTTGTTTGGCGTAGTGGAACCATCTGTGAAATTGTTGTAGAGAGCATTTTTGAGAACAATCCTGGTCCCGGGATTATAAAACTTAAAAAAAACAAAACAAAAAAACTTTTTTTCATACTCAACTCAGCTGAGCACGAAATTAATCCTGCTCATTAATGTTAAAACGCCAACAATTGCTGGCGTTTTAACATTTATTAGCATGATAAATACAACATCTGAGAGACTTAAAGCAAGACACTTCTTTATTTGTCTGTATTTTAGTTTTTATGAGCAGTTGAAATTTCGTGCTCACTTAAGTTGAGCATAAAAAAAAGTTTTATAACCTCGGGGCGTGTACAACTTTTTTTTAAAAAGTAAGCATGAACAAGTAACACCATAATCACAAACTGCATACCAACCCTAAGCACAGTGAAAAAAACCAATACATCAGGCAGACAATTAAAGTAAAGCAACCAGCCCTCTTTGCCTCAGCAGATGATTGCAAAACTAGAAATTTAAAGGACACTAAGCTCTGCATTACATAATAAGTACCAAACACAAAACGCCCACAAACAATGGGGGCAGCAATAAACAGTGAATCAATGACAATGACAGAACCACTGCTTTAGAACGGACAGCAGCTGAAGCCACTGGGGGGGGGGGGGGGGTAGATGTATTTTACCGGCGCCAAATCGTCGCCCTAAAGTCTGCTATTGTAAAAAAGTGTTTATCTTACACAAGGTTGTTTTCAGTAGCTGATAAGTAATGCAGATGCGACAGTTCCTTCACAAATACGTATGTTGTTGTTACGTTGCATTTAAATCAACCGTACTGTAACTTATCCAAGTTTTGATTTCATTTTTTAGGTTTTTTTCTTGTTTGAAATAGCTTCATTTTCCATGGACCTGTTTTATACTGCGGTAATAAGTGCCTATCTTTAATTCTGCAGTGATTCGTGTGTAAAATACTGTATGGTTTTTGCGTATATACAGGAAGATAATCTACGGGCTTTAGCGAGTGAATTATCTACCGTCAATATGCACACCCATACAATAACTTTCTTATTGCACCAGCATGCATGTGCACTTTGTACATTGCGAGATAGTTGATGTAAAATATTGGAAAATAACTCAAAGGTGCAATAACGGATATATTATGTGATTACTGTCGTCGAATATATTAAGGAAGTTTAATATTCTATGTTGTGCCTGGCCGCGTAGCGCAGTCGGTAACGTGTCTGGCTACAGATGCGTGTCTGACTGCAGATTCAGGGGTCACGAGTTCGATCCCGGTCCGGTCCCATACTTTCGTGGAGATTGATCATGAAATGATTTCTACTGTCATTCTCCTCCCTTCCGCTGATTCATTCAAGAAGGGTTGTTGTCAGTTACAAGCGAAAGTATGTGCACGAATTACTGGTTAACCGCTTGTTCAAGCCTGCCCAGGAAAAAAAGTGTGGTTAGGTGAACTGACCGTCCCGCAATGACCATAGCTGTTGACTTGGGACGTTAAGCAACAAAACAAACAAAAAACAAACATTCTATGTTGTGAATCTGTGCATTATTAGCGAAAATATTAGCCCATTTGTGCACTCTTTCCTTAACCGGAAGTGAGTTCAAACCAATGCACGATTGATAGATACGCCATGCTACACGTTTAGGCAAAACTGGATACCTTTTGAACAAGCCCACAAGAACGTCCATCGTTTTGAGCACATACCAGCGTGTATAGAGTGTCTGAACATGATCCTTTGTATACTAATGGATTCGTCATTCTGGTTTAATACAATACACTTTGGATAATCCATTGTACATTTCTGGGGGTGTCATGTCATATTTTCAAAATTTCTTAAGATCTTTTTTTACATGAAACCTTTACAAATAGTGTAGACATTGATGAAATGCGACATTTCATCTGGGTCTTCACTGTTTGTAAATAAAATACCTGTTTAGGGGTTTCCCGTATACAAAGGGTTCACTTTTGTCTTCAACTAGGCCGAAAATGATCACGCGCATGCGTAGCTCTAATACACAACATAATTATGCACCACTCCTAATCTTTAGCCATCAGAAATATTCGGATGTTTCACTTTGTATAAAAATATTTTAGCACTCAACTGTACAGCTATTTACTGCATTGATTTTTTAATAATATGTATGACCCGACATACATTCGAGCAAGATTTTATTAAAACGGTGGGTATTAAATACATGTAGGTGACCAGATAAGACTCGGCGATCATGTGCATTGGACAGACTCGTCCGAATGCGGCCTTCATTGCTCGAGTTATAGCCGCTGAGTGGTTAGATCAAAATCATTGGATAGTCGCTTCAATCGTCAATGAAAGGCGAATACGTGACGTTATCTCATGAAACAACTTAAAAAGGTCTTGTGTAAGTTGATATATCAGCGAGACGGGGTGTTGAAACCTCTTTAGAGACATATACAGGACAGGCAGGACAGGTAAGGATATTCTTGGGGACGGGGTACATGGGATTTTGATACTTACATGTAACACATCGGCGAGTAGCCAAGGATCAGACGAGCCTCCGCACAGTCTCGCCCGATATTTCACTGCTCGCACACAAATTATTGACATAGATAAAGCTCTGTTCAAAGTTTAAGTATATAGTCCCACTAGATAGCTGCGTAAGCATTTATAAATGAGCTGCAACCTGAGATTTCCAACAATGTCGTATGTGAGGCCAGCAAAGGCCCAGATCAGCCTGCGCATACGCGCAGTCTGATCAGAGCCTCTGCTAGTTGTTTGGTTAAGCTACTGACCGAACATAATTTGGGGTTTCTAAGCTGAAAAAGAGGCTGCACAGGCGCGTCTGAGTATACACTTGTCAAAATGCCACATTGTTGGGAATCTCATGTCACGGATTAAATAATAACTTCAATCGTTTTCGATCATTATAAATAAGTCTATATTTTTAGCTAATAACCTTTGTTATGCTGTGCTGAACATATTGTGCTATGGTTCCCTTATTTTATGTGCGATTACATTTAGTCCTATGGATTCATGAGCTGGATTGAAAGCAATGTGGGTCCTGCATGCGCGGATCCAGAGGAGGGGCAGGGGGTCCGGACCCCCACCCCCCCCCCCCCCCCCGGAAAATCACGTTTAGCAATTGAACCCCCCACCCTGGAAAATGCTGGACCCATCTGGAACATTTGAAATAACCGTTGTTCTTCTGTAAAAAAAAGTTGAGGGCTAAACGGCACCCCCCCCCCCCCACTGACGAAAATTCCTGGATTCGCGCTTACCCTGATTAGTTGAACTATGTGCGCTTTGATTCGCGGATATGTTCTCTTGCAACTATATTTTAATACTACATGTACTATAGTATCTATGAATTGCAGTGAAATTCAATCATGAAATCAACACCATTAGTTCAGAAGATAAAGGGTATACATGAACTTTTTCAATAATTTCCAAACAAAACGTATATCTTGGTCCTTAAAAGAAACACCTCTCTGAGACATTTCTTTTAAGCACCCGTAATATATGTTAAGATGGGAAATACCGTAAATAATTATCTTTTTGGATCTATATTATTCAATGTCTTACTTCCTTTAATTAGAATGACTGATAATTTGATGTAAAGTTCTGACGAGAATCAAATGTACATGTATACCGCTGATTTAACTATATTTTCTTGATTCAACTGTATATCCTTGATTCAACTGTATATCCTTGATTCAGCTGTATATCCTCGCTTTAACTGTATATCATTGATTCTACTGTATATAATTGATTTAACTGTATATCCTTGATTTAACTGCATATTCTTGATTATACTGTATTATTATTGATTCATTGTATATCATTAATTATACCTTATAGCACTGATTAAACTTTTTCTGGGAGTGAAATAACGCCATGCAATAACATCGATAAACCACTAGTGGTTTACAAATGTTCGGTAAACGTTATTACGTCCATAACAACGTTGCGTACATAATGACAAAATTATAACGTTTTTACGTCAGAAATGAGATTTCTAAATTAAGGGTGAGGTTGGCGCCGTTAAACCGGTTTAAGCCTTCCAGTAAAATATTTTATTACTGACTGTTCCAATGCGGTACTTCTTTTGTGGATATTTTATGTTTTTGTTCTGTCTTGTGTTTGCTATGTCTTTGTGTGCGTCTGTTTTTATGTGCTTTTTGGTCACCTGCTTGGTAAGGGCTGACCTCTTGGCTCTCGTTTGTGGTGTCTAACTGTGAGTTTGTCACTTTCCCATTGGTATCCTGGGTCAGTTGTGGTTCTTGATTGTATCGATTCCTGATCTTTGCACCCTTACTTACTTTCAGAGTAATCTTAATATCATATGATGAATAGAATTTAGCATTCGTGCTTTTATATCATTGAATTCATTATAACTCGTTGCGAGAAAAAGATAATAATGCTCGGCAAGCCTCTTTTAAGAAATTAACATGAACACTCATGCTAGATCTTCTATGCATACCACAGTTTGATCTGTATATTGGTTCATCTGTATATCATTGATTCACTTGTATATCATTTATCCAACTGTATTTTATTGATACAACTGTTTAGCATTGATTCAACTGTATATCATTGATTCAACTGTATATCTTTGATTCAAATGTATATCATTGATTCAACTGGATATAATTGATTCAACTGTATATCCTTGATTCAACTGTATATCATTGATTCAACTGTATATCATTGATTCAAATGTATGTCATTGATTCAACTGTATATCATTGATTCAACTGTATAACATTGATTCAAATGTATATCATTGATTCAATTGTTTATCATTGATTCAACTGTATATTATTGATTCAACTGTATATTATTGTTTCAACTGTATATCATTGATTCAACTGTTTTCTTCCATTATTAAGGACATATGCTACTAAATATTTTCAAAGTTCAAATTTGTTCAATACTTTCAAATAGTTTGTTTTATGCATGTAATATCAATTTATGAAATATAAAAGGATATGTCACCGTGCTTAGTTTTTCATAATCTCATATCGAAGTTTTATGCATTTTAAGCAGATGAAAGAATAACACTAGTGCTAAATATCAAACTAAAATAGTTGTAATCTTCAGACAGCTTCTTCCTTTTAACTCAAATTATAACTCAAATCATGACCACAAACCTTCTAGAAAATGTGCAAGTTTACTTGTTAACCCAAGCTTTGACAAGATACTGCATGGTATATTTTGGCAATTCGTCGAAAATTGGAACTTGTTTTAGAATAAATGATATAAACTGAAACTAAGTTCTAATCGGTCACTTTTCAGACTCATTATATCTGACCACCCGATAATAAAATTGAAGTGAAATTTCGCCTAAATGTGTGAATTTTAATGGGCAAAGGTTTAGCAGTGTTTTGAACAGATATTGTTCAACAACTTGCAGAGTATCGGCAAAGTATTGCTTCATTTTTACAAACATGAATTTTGTATTCCCTATGTTTTACTTTCTGAACTAGCGTTAAAATATAAGGTGACCGATTAGAACTTAGTCTCAGTATACAAAGAAATCTGATGTTGAAAATCTCAAAAAAATATTTTTATTTCATGGGCTATTATAATACATTTTAGAAAAAAGAATAAAAATCTAGGGTCACCAAACTAATTATCTTTCTGGAGGGCCAAATCTAACCCAGCCCCATAGATTTCATGCATAATTCTATATAAAAAGTTAAAGGATGACATTTTTGGTCAGTTTGGCGATGCCCCTTTTCTATAAAGTAATTAAGCATTAAAATGCTAAAAAGGGAAGAAGATAAAAAAACAGACTGAAAATACGTGCCCAGCCTGGTCATCGACCCGGGGCCTCTGGGTTCGTAGGCCGACACGCTAACCTCTAGGCCACGAGATCAGGTTGAACGCGGCTCAAAATAACCGTACATTTTAGTTACTTTATTTTGTCACGATAACGTCGGAACATCAATCTGAAATATGAGTATCTAAAATCTGTATGAGGGTCTGGATGGAGGGGGGTCTGGTATTCACTATTCATTATAAATTTAGCCCGTTATACATCTCATTAAAATTTTTGGTTATTCATTGAAATAAGACCAATTATTAATTTAAAGTAAGAAAGGTGGCAAAGAAATATGATTATTCACTTGTCATTACTGTTTTCTTCAATTCATTAAAGAAATAGAATTATTCATTATTTTTTAGGCCCTCATTATTCACTATTCACTATTTTTTTGCTCATTATTCACAACTCATTATAAAAAGGCCATTATTCACTAATCAGTATACCCCATCCAGACCCTCTGTATCCAAATTTCAAACTGGTCGGAAGGAGTTTTCCCTGTTTCCCGACGCAGGAAATGTGTGCATGGGAATTAAAGCTCACTCCTATTTTGTCTGACTCGACTCTGTGCATCAGTATATATTTGATACTCCGGACACTTTTAATTCAAAGTCGATCAAAATGATTTCGACAGACACAGTTTAGAGTTGGCTTTTCTGCTCAGTATGATTTTAGATGTAGCACGAACAGTATGTATTGTTTGAGAAATATTCGTTACAACCTGAGTAGACTTGAACGTGCCACTAAGCAGACTCGTTCAATCTTTGATCCGTCTGAGGTCAATATTAACCTGTACTATATTTACCGCATGCGTAAACGTTCCTGTACAGCTATTGTCGTGCCAACCAAGAGTGACAGTGACGTGTGTTTTATTTACAATTGTTAAGTAAAGCATAAACTTTACACTCCACTAAAGCTAATGCGAATCGATAGATCACGTCTGTATTAATCCTATCCTGCGGATAGGATTAATACACACGTGATATATCGATTCTAAGTCCTTGATAACTTTGTAAACAAAACAAGACGTCACTGTCACTCTTTACTGGCAGGACGGTACGAGTCTACTGGAACTAGAGGTGCAATATTCAATCAGCCCCTTTATTAACTTCCATATTTCATACTTGCAAACAGTAAATTAAAAGCTATTGTGACACTTTGCGGATACGCAGGCTCGTCTAAGCCACCTATGGTGACCATCTGTTGCTCAGACAAGCCTGCATATTCGCAAAGTGTCAAAAGAGCTTTGCTGTTCGCGAAACCAAAGTGATACGTACCAAAATATCATGTGTTGACTCAATCGAGATTAGTTGCGGCTCGAGAGAGAGAAAGAGAGAGAGGGGGGAGGGAGAAATCAACCTTACATTTTTTTCATTATTTCAGGATGGCGGAAGCTTCTATTAAAGATTCTTACGTGGTAGACGGTCAGTTGGCGAACTTAGATCAAGCATCAGACCAAGTAATTGACCGCTGGTGTGAGAACTGTTTTGACGACACAAGAACAAAGATTGGTGTTAATGGCTTTTGCTCAGAGTGTAGTGTTTTTCTTTGTAAGAATTGTGTCGACTCTCACAAGAAAGTGATGCGTTTACCAAGTCATAGAATTTTAACAGGGGCACGGATGCCCAAATCATTTGCTGAGAAGCCTGTAAAATATTCGGAGTGTAAACTTCACGATGACAAGGTCAATGATCGCTACTGTCTGGATCATCATAAAATGATATGTAGCGAATGTTTGACACAGGATCATAGAAGATGTAATGTTCAAAAGATATCAAGTCTTTGTAAAGATATTGGTACTTATGATATTAAACGGTTTCAGATGGTGGTGAATGAAATAAAAACTAACTTGATAAACACAAGTTCAGAGTTAAAAGATAACGCTACCTATTTGATAGAGGAGAAAAGCATAATGATAAAAGAAGCAGAACGTACACGAGATATGATGATTTCAAAGGCCAATGAATTGTTTGATAAGTCGGTATCAATAATTACCGAGCAGTGTGAAAAGAGACGATCTGAGATAGATACTACAGTTTCAACATTGGCTGAAGAGATTGGATACCTGGAAGAAAATATTGACAACTTAAACAAAACTCTATCTACCACATTTGATCAAAATATGTTTATAAAGATGCAGCAAATTGTCAACAATACACAAAAATGCAAGCGAGATATAGATTATTTGGTCAGTCGAACTAATAAATCAGAATTTACCTTTGATTCAAGTAAATGTATGAACAATATTCTAAATTGTGAATCCTTGGGAACCGCTAAGGAAATATTAACACCTATTGATTCCAATATAGATGTTGAGGAGTTAGTTTTTCCTCTTTGTTCATTTATTAGGGGGAGACAACTCCCAGGTACTGAAACAGTTGACATAGATCACATACGAGCCAAGAAAATGTCACCTTTGATGATTAATACAGCAGATGATATAGATACACCAAAGATAGCTGGAATGGTCGCTACAGACAATGATATATTAGTTGTTTCTGACGGGAACAACAAAGTACTTAAAGTGTTTTCAGCAGACAAGTTGCTCTCAAGTGTAAAACTGTCCGATTACTGCTATGGTGTTACAGTAACAGAGGACAAGGTAGCAATAGTGAGCACCCTTGACAAGAAACTTCACTTCCTGGATATTACAGAGCCTTCGTCTGTATCATTACAGAAAACCTTATCGCTGAATTACAGGGTTAATGGTACTACCAGTTATAACGGTAAATTAGTTGTTACCAGATTTGATGAACCCCAAAGTGTAAAACTGATCAACATGGATGGACAAGAGGTATGGTCAGTTTCTAAAGGCCCTGATGGCCAACAACTACTTGCCAACCCATATGATGTTGTAGTACAGACGATTGATGGTAAAGATACAGTTATAGTATCAGACTGGGGCAGAAAATCACTTACTCTTCTGGATGCTAGCAATGGCGAGCTGTTGAAAGTGGTTGACACCAAAGGTAAAGGTCCCCATGGCATGACTGTGGATAATTTTGGCAACATCTTTGTGTGCTATTGTTTGGCATCAGAAGTGCACGTGTACTCAAGTGACTTTACCAAATCAGCCATTTTTCTCACAAAGAATGATATACACGAGAATCCAACAGTTTTAGCGTACAACAGATCCACGTGTTCGCTTTTTGTTGGATATAAAGGTAATAAAGAAATTGATAGATTCAAGATTTCACTAGCAGACAAATAAAGTTCCATGAACATTGAAAATATATTTAAAACGATATTTGGTAGAAATGATAATTGGTAGAAATAACGCTTTTGAATATCTAATGTCATCTGATAAAATACTTTAAAAAAAGTTTGAACCCAGATCAGGCCCGACAAAACGTCGGGCCTGATCTGGATTCAAACTGTTTGACACTCAGGGGTTTTCCCTGATGTATTTTTTTTTATGAAAAGTTGACTTTGAACAGAAATCAAGAGACGCTATAAGAGCATGAAATATAACCCAGCATGCACAAATTTAAATAATCTGGAGATAAGATTGATGTTTTTCCGCACATGCGATCTGTGAAGCACCGGCTATGCCTGCGCATATACACAGTGTTGGCGGAGTATTGCAGTTTCACAAACTATATAGCAAGATAAAATAGTTGATAAACTCATCTAGAGGTCTGACGGCTGTGGAAACACACTGGTCATGGGGATAAAGAGTTCCCTATACTTGCCCAGTCGTTTTAGTCCTACTATATAGGGAGATATCCTTTACAAATCAGCTGTTGGTTCATATCAGCTGGTCCCTTAAGACGCCATCTCACCAGTATTCCAAGCTGATATCAATTCTGCTTGTAATAAAATGTAATAAGAAATCATACATCCAAACTGGCGGAAAATAACAAATATAAATCTATTCAGCAGGACAAGGGTAATTACTCACGTGAAGCACAGTGGCGCGATAATTATACTCCGGACTTGTGGGGTGGTTTGAGGTGTTATTTGGGTTAGTCAGAATTGCCAGCAGCAAATCACTTTTTGCATTTTGCTAACTGGCTTCTGGGCTTGATTGTTAGATCCTTGAATATATCATATGACGTTTTGGTTACTGTAAGGTGGCACATCATGAATGCGAAATTATGACTGGTCAATCTCAGACATAGGTAAAAGCTGAAAATGGGGCGTTGTTTTATTCAAAAGTAACTGTAGCATCTTGCGCCATTACCTGAGTACAGACGCACAACACATTTTTTAGTCTTTAAAACGCCAGGAAAATAACTGCATCTAAAATGTCTATTTAACATAAGCATAGAGGCAAACATTGTGGACCAGATCAGACTGCTTATACAGGAGCAGTCTGATCTTGGTCCACACTGTTTGTCTTTGAGGCTTCAAATATTTGAGTAGACAACAAAAAACATAATATTTTGTGATGATGCGCTTTAAGGGTTAGTAAATGTGAGTTCAGTGTGTATACGGTTAGGATTTTCATGAATTACACGCACGTTTACGTGGCCCAAACAACTCACTTATTTTTCACCAAATTATAAATACAACCTGATTTCCTTGTTTAGCAGATAAAATAGCCGAACCACGCCAAGCTATGAATATTAAAGTTGCCGCCTTTACAGTAAGCGAAAAGTATATTAATACATAATAAATAGTACGTGTGCATGAAACTGCCATGAACAAGTGCTGATATTTGTAAATATCTTGTATATTTCTTATGTTTTAAAACATGTTACATGTAAAGGCCTGTTTAAAATAATCATTTTTGTCATATACCGTTACATGTGTTATCACCAATATAATCATTATTAGCCCATATACATGTAAGCCTAGCGTCTTTTTGTGAGACACACTCAATGAGTGAAGACCCAGATCAGACGTCGCCGAACGGGAGGGGGCGTATGATAAGTGTATTCATTGTTTATATACATAATTTTTTATTTAAATGCGAACTAAAAAATACCACCAATCAACCCTTAAAACAGAAAGGGACTGGTCCACTTGATAAGAGTGGGGCATTCCATTTGCTTTAAATGGATTAAAAAGTAATGTTGATGATACTAAACAAAGAGAACTCTGTTTAGTGCTATTTTTTGTCTGTGCCTTAATCAACATCCATCCCTTGAGTATGTGCAGGCCTCCAGATAAGAGAGCGTACCAGAAATTTTATTTTTTTATTTCTCAACCAAAACATATATGTTGTGGGTACTCAAAAGAACCGTCTCGATGAGACGGTACTTTTGAGCACACAAAACGTATGTTTAAACTGAGGGATAGGAAAATAATCAAAACTTTACGCTTAACATATGCTTAACTGGCCACATGTATGTGAACAGTTAAGGCTCAGACAAACCTGCATTGATGTGCAGCAAAGGCTAAGACAAAACTGCATGGATGTGCAACAAAGGCTCAGACAAAACTGCATGGATGTGCAACAAAGGCTCAGACAAAACTGCATGGATGTGCAGCAATAGCTCAGACAAAACTGCATGGATGTGCAACAAAGGCTCAAACAAAACTGCATGGATGTGCAGCAATAGCTCAGACAAAACTGCATGGATGTGCAGCAAAGGCTCAGACAAAACTGCATGGATGTGCAGCAATGGTTCAGACAAAACTGCATGGATGTGCAGCAATGGCTCAGACAAAACTGCATTGATGTGCAGCAATGGCTCGGACAAAACTGCATGGATAAGCGCCAATGGCTCAGACAAAACTGCATCTATATGCATCAAAGGCTCAGACAAAACTGCATGGATGTGCAGCAAAGGCTCAGACAAAACTGCATAGATGTGCAGCAAAGGCTCAGAAAAAATGCATGGATGTACAGCAAAGGCTCGAACTAAACTGCATTGATGTGCAGCAAAGGCTCAGACAAAACTGCATAGATGTGCAGCAAAGGCTCAGAAAAAATGCATGGATGTACAGCAAAGGCTCAGACAAAACTGCATTGATGTACAGCAAAGGCTTAGACAAAACTGCATAGATGTGCAGCAAAGGCTCAGAAAAAACTGTATGGTTTTGCAGCAAAGGCTCAGACAAAACTGCATGGATTCGCAGCAAAGGCTAAGACAAAACTGCCTGGATGTGCAGCAATGGCTCAGACAAAACTGCCTGGATGTGCAGCAGTGGCTCAGACAAAACTGCATGGATATGCAACAAAGGCTCAGACACAACTGCATGGATGTGCAGCAAAGGCTCAGACAAAACTGCATGGCTGTGCAGCAAATGCTTAGACAAAGCTGCCAGGATATGCAGCAAAGGCTCAGACAAAACTGCATCGATGTGCAGCAAAGTTTCAGTCAAAACTGCATGGATGTGCAGCAAAGGCTCAGACAAAACTGCATGGATGTGCAGCAATGGCATAGACCAAACTGCATGGCTGTGCAACAAAGGCTCAGACAAAACTGCATGGATGTGCAGCAATGGCCCAGACAAAACTGCATTGATGTTCAGCAATGGCTCGGACAAAACTGCATGGATAATCGCCAATGGCTCAGACAAAACTGCATCTATATGCATCAAAGGCTCAGACAAAACTGCATGGATGTGCAGCAAAGGCTCAGACAAAACTACATAGATGTGCAGCAAAGGCTCAGAAAAAAATGCATGGATGTACAGCAAAGGCTCAAACAAAACTGCATTGATGTGCAGCAAAGGCTCAGACAAAACTGCATATATGTGCAGCAAAGGCTCAGAAAAAATGCATGGATGTACAGCAAAGGCTCAGACAAAACTGCATTGATGTACAGCAAAGGCTTAGACAAAACTGCATAGATGTGCAGCAAAGGCTCAGAAAAAACTGTATGGTTTTGCAGCAAAGGCTCAGACAAAACTGCATGGATTCGCAGCAAAGGCTAAGACAAAACTGCCTGGATGTGCAGCAATGGCTCAGACAAAACTGCCTGGATGTGCAGCAGTGGCTCAGACAAAACTGCATGGATATGCAACAAAGGCTCAGACACAACTGCATGGATGTGCAGCAAAGGCTCAGACAAAACTGCATGGCTGTGCAGCAAATGCTTAGACAAAGCTGCCAGGATATGCAGCAAAGGCTCAGACAAAACTGCATCGATGTGCAGCAAAGTTTCAGTCAAAACTGCATGGATGTGCAGCAAAGGCTCAGACAAAACTGCATGGATGTGCAGCAATGGCATAGACCAAACTGCATGGCTGTGCAACAAAGGCTCAGACAAAACTGCATGGATGTGCAGCAATGGCCCAGACAAAACTGCATTGATGTTCAGCAATGGCTCGGACAAAACTGCATGGATAATCGCCAATGGCTCAGACAAAACTGCATCTATATGCATCAAAGGCTCAGACAAAACTGCATGGATGTGCAGCAAAGGCTCAGACAAAACTACATAGATGTGCAGCAAAGGCTCAGAAAAAAATGCATGGATGTACAGCAAAGGCTCAAACAAAACTGCATTGATGTGCAGCAAAGGCTCAGACAAAACTGCATATATGTGCAGCAAAGGCTCAGAAAAAATGCATGGATGTACAGCAAAGGCTCAGACAAAACTGCATTAATGTACAGCAAAGGCTTAGACAAAACTGCATAGATGTGCAGCAAAGGCTCAGAAAAAACTGCATGGCTTTGCAGCAAAGGCTCAGACAAAACTGCATGGATTTGCAGCAAAGGCTAAGACAAAACTGCCTGGATGTGCAACAATGGCTCAGACAAAACTGCATGGATGTGCAACAAAGGCTCAGACACAACTGCATGGATGTGCAGCAAAGGCTCAGACCAAACTGCATGGTTGTGCAGCAAATGCTAAGACAAAGCTGCCTGGATGTGCAGCAAAGGCTCAGACAAAACTACATCGATGTGCAGCAACGACTCAGACAAAACTGCATTGATGTGCAGCAAAGGCTCAGACAAAACTGCACGGATGTGCAGCAATGGCATAGACCAAACTGCATGGCTGTGCAGCAAAGGCTCAGACAAAATTACATGGATGTGCAGCAAAGGCTCAGATAAGACTGCATGAATGTGTAGCAAAGACTCAGACAAAACTGCATGGATGTGCAGGTTACTCGGAACCTTGGCTGCTTCAATGTGATAAGAGCCCCGACATGAGATTTCCAACAATGTGGCATTTTGACAATTGTAATTTCAGACGAGGCTGTGCAGCCTCCTTTTAAGCTTAGAAACTCCAAGTAATGTTCGGTCAGAAGCTTAACAGTCATAGAATATTTAAACGACTTGCAAAGGCTCTGATCAGACGTCACATGTCACGGCTCATAAGTACCAAAATCTAAAGTGCAGGTTTAAATGATATGAAAAGCGAATCCTTTCGAAACACTGGGAACCATCAAAATTTGAAGAAAACAAGAAATGTCACAAACAACTGACAAATGCCACCAAAGGAATTGGTCTGGAATAAGACACATTTGAGGAAAGTTAGCTGTAATATAGAAGATATGCTCCAGACACGAAAAACCTAGAAATGAGGCCAGAAGTCAATGTCAAGGTCAAAGTGACCGAAAATGGTATGCACCACTCTGCCATCTCAAGAGGAATCAACACCAAAAATTTGGGATTCCTACATCAAACTAGAAACTAGGTCAGAGGTCAAGTTCAAGGTCAAAGTGACCCAATTATGGTCCCTGACACTTCGTCACCCCAAATGCATCCACACACCAAATTTGAGATCCCTATCTCAAATAATATATAAGAGATATGCTCCGGGCACGATTATTCTTAAAACTAGGTCAGATGTCAAGTTCACAATGACCCTAAAATGGTATGCGACACTCCGCCATCCCAAGATGCATCTACACACCAAATTTGAAATTCCTACCTCAAAGTTTGTAAAGTGATATGCTCCGGACACAATAATACTTAAAACTGGGTCAGAGGTCAAGGTCACAGTGACACAAAAATGAAAGATGGCACTCTGTCATCCCAAGATGCATTTACACACCAAATTTGGAATTCCTATCTAAAAGATAATAGGAGATATGTACTAGACTTAATGCAGTTTCTAGAAACTAGGTCAGAGATCAAGTTCAAGGTCGAAATGACCCAATTATGAAATGCGACACTTCGTCACCGCAAGATGCATCCACACACTATATTTGAGATTCCTACCTCAAATATTATAAGAGATATGCTCCGGAAATGATTATTCTAACAACTAGGTCATAGGTCAAGGTCACAGAGACCCAAAAATGGTACGCAACACTCCGCCCTCCAAAGATGTAACCGCAAACCAAATTTGGGATTCCTTTCTAAAAGAAAGTAGGAGAAAGGCTCCGGACATAATAATACTTAAAACTAGGTCAGAGGTCAAGGTCAGAGTGACCTGAAAATTATAAATGACACTCTGTCATCCAAAGATGCATTTACACACCATATCTGGAATTCCTATCTAAAGGAATAATGGAGAAATGCACCAGACTCATTGCAGTTTCTAGAAACTAGGTCAGAGGTCAAGTTTAAGGTCACATTGACCCAATTATGGTACGCGACATTTGTTCATCCCAAGATACATGAATACACTAAATTTGAGATTCCTACCTCAAATAATTTAGGAGATATGCTCCGGACACGATTATTCTAAGAACAAGGTCAGAGGTCAAGGTCACGGTCACAATGACACGAAAATGGTATGTGACACTCCGCCATCTCAAGATGTATCTACACAACAAATTTGGAATTCCTACCTCAAAGAATGTAGGAGATGTGCACCAGACTCAATGCAGCTTCTAGAAACTAGGTCAGAGGTCAAGTTCAAGGTCAAAGTGACTCTATAATGGCCGCTGACACACAGTCACCCCAAACACATCCACACACCAAATTTGAGATCCCTATCTCAAATAATATAAGAGATTTGCTCCGGGCAGGATTATTCAAATAACTAGGTCAGATGTTAAGGTCGCAATGACCCAAAAATGGTACGCGACATTCCACCATCCCAAGATGCATCCTAACACCAAATTTGGAATTCCTACCTAAACTTATGTAAAGAGATATGCTCCAGACACAATAATACTTAAAACTAGGTCAGAGGTCAAGGTCACAGTGACACAAAAATAATATGTGACACTCAGTCATCCCAAGATGCATTTACACACCAAATTTGGAATTCCTTTATAAAAGAAAATAGGAGATGTGCACAAGACTCAATGCAGTTTCTAGAAACTAGGTAATAGATCAAGTTCAAGGTCACAAAGACCCTATTATGGGATGCGAAACTTCGTCACCGCAAGATGCATATACACACTAATTTTGAGATTCCTACCTCAAATAATATAAGAGATATGCTCCGGAAATAATTATTCGAAAAACTAGGTCAGAGGTCAAGGTCACAGAGACCCAAAAATGGTACGCAACACTTCGCAATCCAAAGATGTATCCACACACCAAATTTGAAATTCCTACCTCAAAGAATATAGGAGATAGGCTCCGGACACAATAATTCTTAAAGCTAGGTCTGAGGTCAAGATCACAGTGACCTGAAAATGATAAATGACACTCTGTCATCCTAAGATGCATTTACACACCATATTTGGAATTCATATCTAAAGGAATATTGGAGATATGCACCAGACGCAATGCAGTTTCTAGAAACTAGGTCAGAGGTCAAGTTCAATACACGTTGACCCAATCATGATACGCAACACTTAGTCATTCAAAGATACAACCACACACCAAATTTGAGATTCCTACCTCAAATAATATAGAAGATATGCGCCGGACACGATTATTCTAAAAACAAGGTCAGATGTCAAGGTCATGGTCACAATGACCCAAAAATGGTATGTGACACTCCGCCATCCCAAGATGTATTCACACAACAAATTTGGAATTCCTACCTCAAAGAATGTAAGAGATATGCACCAGACTCAATGCAGTTTCTAAAAACTAGGTCAGAGGTCAAGTTTAAGGTCACAGTGACCCAATAATGGTACGCGACACTTTGTCATCCCAAGATACATCCACACACCAAATTTGAGATTCTTACCTTAAATTATATAGGAGATATGCGCCGGACACGGTTATTCTAAAACTAGGTCAGAGGTCAAGGTCACAATGACCTGAAAATGGTACGCCACACTCTGCCATCCCAAGATGTATCCACACAACAAATTTGGAATTCCTACCTCAAAGACTGTAGGAGATATGCACCGGACACGAAGCGGGATGGACAGACTGACTGACTGACGGACAGACAGTGCGATTACTATATGCCTCCCTAAGTTCCTTTGTGGGCATAAACATTGGTTTCGATAAGTATGTTCATGAAAGTTAATGAAAAATGTAGCATATCTCACGCCCCTAGCACCGACTTTAGTGCAGCATCACTCACGCTCCTATCAGTGAAAAGTGCAGCATCTCTCACGCCGCCTTATACCGACTTAAGTACAGCATCTCTCATGCCCCCTAGCAATGAAAAGTGCAGCATCTCTCACGCCCCCTGGCACCGACTTAAGTTCAGCATCTCTCACGCCCCCTAGCACCGACTATAATGCTAGAACGCCGCCTAGCACTGATTTAAGTGCTGGAACGCCCCCTAGCACAGACTTAAATGCTATGCTCTTTTCTGCAAGATGAGGACCAGAATATTAAAGAAAAATACGATTATATATCGATTTATTATCAATATTCACTTTTGAGCCAATCAAAGGACTTTTTTCTATACTGACGTCAAGAAAGAACGCCTCATCTAAAAGTAATCGTGAATATGTCTTAGACTGATCAGAATAAAGTTATGCATTTTAGTGCATTATACATGTAACATCCTATCAGCAGACCTGGGGCCAAATACATTGAAAAGTATTCAAATGCATTAAAGTTATTTTCACTGATCAATGATTTCAATTACATTACAGGACCTGTAGAAATGTAATGATTACAATTACAATTATTTTAGTATTTTGTAATCAAATAATTACTGAATATTTTGAAGTTTTCGTATAAAATTATAATGCTATATATAGACTAGTATTCACTTTTAAAGTTATAAAGAGAGTAGGGTATTTGCAGTTTTATTCATATATAATGCAATGTCCTATACTGTTGTTTCTTAAATACATGTACATGTAAATGAAAAATAACCAGCTATGAAGTTTTATTCACATTTTTATAATAGTTAAAAAATATATAGTACATAATGAACAGTTCATACCAATGTGTTTTTAATTTTTTGATTCATCATATACGCCTGCATACTTTATAGATGATAGGTATGTCCAATAGTAAGATACAGTAAAATGGATAATGTCTGGTGCTTCAATATTTTGCTCATTAGGTCAGCTATTTTTTAATTGTTTTCATATTTACTGTGATGATTACTTTAAATCATCATAGGTTTTTCAAAAGTGTCATTTTTGAGGGAACATAATTCAAAATGGCTTAAAACTTGTGCTAACATTGCACAAACATTGATTTATAAATTTTAGTGATCTCATTGAAATACTTGCAACTCATTATTACTTAGCCATTTAACAAAAATGTATTTTTGTATCATAATCTTAATCTAGCTTGTACGCTTTGTAAATATTGTCATATGGATTTGATTGAAGACGAAACCCACTTTTTAGTTGATTGCTAATTTTACAGTGATATAAGATTCAACTTGTTTCAATCTGCTCAGATTATTAATGATAGATTTAAGCACTATGAGTCAATTGATAAATTGGTATGGCTTATGAACTGTAATGATCTACAATTGCAGTTAGCAAACGTTTTATTTGAAATGAATAAGAGAAGATTTTTGGGCACCTAGAATCTATTATTGATATTCTGAGTAATCAATAACATTGTAAATATAAAAACATTTTGTTTTGTATCTATTTATATGTGTGAATATTTTAGTTGTAAAATAACTTTATATAATGCATGTAACTTTTAAGTTAAGATAGTGTCTCATTTGCCTACAATGGCAGGATCTTGAATATTTTAAGGTTTTATTGAATGTTGTATATGAATATATTCGAGATGTGACACTTTAATAAACTATTAAACTACTACTATAGAGGTAGCTATTTAGAGGGTCATAAGTCCTGTTTCACATGCGCTAGTCTTATTCTATAACAAAAGACTTTAACACCTTTGAGATGTCTTTTTATGGTTTGGATTTGAGAATTAAATTTTACCTATGAAATCAGCTAAGCATGCCAGCAAACGAAAGGAGATATAAAAATACTGTCAGAGTGAGTTTTAGCAGGAAAATGTACCTTATATCATGTTACAACATCTATTGAAGCTTTTCAAAAATTATTTTAATTTCATGCTGCCTGTTAATCTCAAACATCTGAATGAAATTGATGCTAATTATGAAAGTGACTAAATCTTTAAAGTGTGATTTTATTTATTTATTGTCCACATTAGGCAATATTGTTTTATATATTAATATATCCACAGTGTACCCTTTCTCAATCATCTGAATTAATAAATTTACCACAGGTCTTCACTCATCAGTTATTTTTAGTGGTGAACAATTTGTTTTAGTAAATAGCAAAATGTATTTCAAAAGTATTTGAAAGTAATTATAATTACAGCTAAAATATTGTCAGTAATGATTACAGTTACATTACATGTATTTGAGCCAACCCATGATTGCAATTACATATGATTACTTTGAAAATTGTATTTAATTACAGATAATTACAATTACGGATAATGATTACCCAAGGTCTGCCTATCAGTCAAGCGTATCTCATGAAATCAAAATTGCTGAAAGAATATTCCAAGCTGCGAAAAGACCTCGGTTTGAGACAGGAGTCACCAGTTTCGTGTGCCGCAGACAATATTTGTATGCGTCTGCTGAACGAAACAACTTACCTCGCCCATCTTTTCGCCATGCATTTTAGTACAAATTAAACTTCATGGCTTTGTAATGTGGGTGAAAATATTGTTATGAATCATTTGCAATAGTCTATAGTCTTTAACCAGCGACGATTGCTGTGGAAACGCATTTTGGCACGTGTTCCAGATGGCTACTTCGAATGAAGTTAACGTAGACCAACGGTCGGCTATTGAGCGTGACAGCTCATTTTAAATGGCGTAATTTGTTGTAGCCATATTCTTTGTACATTTAATTTGAATGTATGACGTTATAATTTAAAAAAAAATTGTTACTCACAAGTACATTTGTTTGAATAATTGATCCAAAATTTGATCAGTGTTTAGCAAAACAATAACGGCACAAACTTAGCGAAAATTCAAACTGAAATCATAAGCGATTGATGCATAATGCCGTCATGTGTAAGTTGAGCCTGTTTGACGTCATCAGAATAACGCGCCACCTGCGTGTCAAATTTAAGTCGTTTTCCAACTTTGTCCAACCTCTACCAATAAGCTGTACGTGGCTGTTCATTTTTGTATACCATCGCTGAGAAATCAGTGATCATGAGTGAGGCGTTTTTGTTGACGTCAGTATATTTATCGCTAGTTGAGCATCGGAGGCGCAGACTATCCTGCACACATGCAGTCTCATCAGAGCCTGTGTTGCTAGCACACAAAAAGTAGAGAAATATAGAACCGTCATTGCCAAGATTTTGGCATCTGGGACAACTCATAAGCTGGCAATTTTATTCCTGTAGGCTCAATGTTATTGCTCCGTTTGGAACGCAACAGACGAGTTAAAATATAATTACTATCTTTTGTACTGTCCTGCCAGCCAAGAGTGACAGTGACGTCACGTTTTGTTTAAAAGTTATCATGAACTTATAATCTATAGATCAATTGTGTATTAATCCTATCCGCAGGATAGTATTAATACAAACGTGGTCTGCTGAAATGAAGTGTGCAAGTTAATGTTTCACTAACATTTGTAAACAAAATATTTCGACACTGTCACTCTTGGTTGGTCCGTAGCCACTCACGAGAAATAAAATTAGGAACTGCATGACAAAATAAGCCGCGACATGTGATTTCCAGCAATGTGGTATTTTGACAAGCGTAGACTCGGACGAGCCTATGCAGCCTCCTTGTAAGCTTAGAAACTCCAAATGATGTTCGGTCAGTAGTTTAACAGTCATAGCATATTCAAGCGACTATCAAAGGCTCTGATCAGACTGCGTGCTTTGTTGGTCGCACATACCACATTGTTGGAGCTCTCATGTCACAGCTCAACTATAAGTTGTCAATATGGATAAAGAACTTAGCACAATATGCCAGCATGGCTGTTTGAAAGAGGCGTTTTCGCGTACTGTAAATTCAGAATTTTTTGCGAGGGTTTTATTTTCGCGAATAACGCTACAAGATGCGACTGGAACACGATTGACATACATCAGTAAATAGCAGACTGATTTCGTCATTTTGAGGTTTTATTTTAGCGAAATATCGAGAAAAAAACTTGCGAAAACTTCTGAATTTACAGTATGTGATGAATAGAGGATCTTACATAAGTTTTATGCTTTATTGAATTTATTAAACGAGTTGGGGAAAAGAGATAAAATGCGAGGCTTGCCGAACATTTTATTGCTTTTTCGCAACGAGTTTAATCAATTCAATGATATAGGAGCACGATTGTTAGATTCAATTATCATATGACATTAAGATTACTTTGAAATCTCATTTCTGACTTCAAACGTCATATTGTCGTTGTCGTGGACGTCATGACGTTTCCCGACAATCTGTAAAACACTAGTGGTTTATCGATTTTATTGCATGGCGTTATTTCACTCCCAGACGTGACGTCATATGATAAAGTGTTGGCTCATATAATAATTTTACCATTCATAAACTTAAGCATTAATTAAGCTATTTAGCTGAATATAGAAATAAATATGTCTTATGTTTTGTCTAAAGAAATTTATTAATCTTTAAAATCTGCTAACCCTTATCTCACCACTATTCTTTTGTCCTGTCTGCTTTTTACATCTGCTGTATGTATTCTGAAAGTGCACATCAGACTAGATTATATCAAGGAAGAAAACAATTTAAACCCTGATCACCTAACTGCTCCTTAGAAGCAGTCTGATCCCAGTCTATATTGTTTGGTATATAGGTTACCTTATGACATAAGCAGACGAACGAAAGCAGACGACAAAAGTTGTGACTGACATAATTGTGAGTAGTACCATAGGCTCACGATGAAACAATATTATGATTATGTTTTGAGAAGACATTCATTTTTGATTGAATAAAATAAATGGTCAAATGTGTATTTGTGTTTACTTATAAAACAGATCAGGAAGCTTTGGAAAGCGAAATAACCCTACAAAATTTGAAACAGCAGACTTGGTCTTAAATATATTTTGGTCATGGGCAACTCAACTCAGCATGAAATTTCAAATGCTCATAAAAACTAAAATACTGAAAAAAGATTTATTTTGCTTCAAATATTCAAATATTGTATTTACCCTTCTTATAAATCTAATAATGCCAACACATGTTGGCATTTTAACATTTATGGACAGGATGAATTCCATGCTGAATCGTTTTGAGAATGAAACAGTTTTTACTATAGTGTAGATTCATTTTCATGTCCTTTGGGATCATGGCACAGGGAAAATTGACAACTTTAAGCTAAATAAGTTTTAGCTTAAAACTGCTTTATGGCATCCCTTTTTAGTTCTTTTACGCAGGAGCTTAAAAGTGCGTTGTTTTAAAGCACCTATCAGCCATTGCGTAAAAGCACTAAAAAGGGATGCCATAAAGTTTTTACGCGTGTGCGTAATGGTGCTTAAATATGCTTTATAGAACTTTTCAGCAATAGTTTTAAGCTATGACATCAAGCTTTTACGAGCGACTTAAAAGTGCTTAATATATATGGATATTGTATTTTTACGCAGATAAATTAAAGGTACTTAAACGTATGTTTTTACGCAGGAGAATTATAAGTGCTTATATAGCTATGCTAAAATTAGAAACATTTGAAGATTTTGGCGCGCGTAAACAGCATATGCAGTGGATTCAGTGCTTATGTAAAAATCAGCTTTTGACAAACATCTGTGCAGTGTTCAGTGAATTTTCTTTTGTGCACCATAAATGTATATGTCTCCAAATTATTATTTAAGAAAATATTTATTTAAATTTCAACGTTTTCAATGCTGTTAGATTTTCCATTAATTACATTGCAACCATAAATTGTAATATAGGACCCTGTCCCATACAGTCAAATGCTGATGTTGCAAAAAATATAACATAGTATCACTTGGTTAATATTCATTAAACATGCATATATTTTTTTTAAATAAAATTCAAACTTTGGAAGGGTGCGTTTTTCACCAAAAGATTACTTTCAGCCCCAGGAACACGCGTTGGTTGTCGTTTTATAAGTCACTGTTTTTAATAAAATAACTGGTGTTCGGGTGAACGTACATGTACAGTAAGGACTGTGTAAAAATGTGATTATGTTTTTTCCATAATGTGTATACACGATTAAGAACACGTATCCACTTATCAGCAATAATTGCAATTATCATGCACATCTGGGGCTGATAAATGGACTGATGCAACGTCTGTAGCAATAATTAAGATTATAACAGGTGGAGACGAGGTCCACATTGTACATATGTCATTATTATATATCTTATAATCAAAAATCAAAATAAATGTAACAATTTAGTAACTGATTTAACCCATGTATTGGGCACAGCGTCTTTATGTGATGCATATGCAGTGCAGATCCAGATCAGATGCCGCATAACGTATCGTCTGACCTGGGTCTCCACAGTGTGCTTGCTAATGCTTTATTAAAAAATACTAGCACGCAACCTGTAATACGGAAATGGACTGGCCCAGTTTATGATAGTGGGAAAATCCAATCTAAAATTATGCTAAAACTTAAAAAATAAGAGGATAAAAAGATGCCGGTAGTCCGTTATTGATTTCGTTTTGTCCCCTTGTCTCAAAATGAAATGCAAACGCAGACAGGACGCCAAAATCCGACCAAATTCAACTTTTCAGTGCCATAGCTGTAAAACGAGTCAACTAAATCAATGACAGCTCGTGTTACTTTCCGGAAAGTGGATACGAAACTATCCACTGTAAACAAAATTACAATCTTGTACACGTACTTAGTCTCTGTAGCTGAGCATGACTTTCTCGCATACCGCGAAGTTATCGTGTTCTGGTCCATGCGAGAAAACATATGCTCTGGGTTAGAGTCAAATCAATGCCCAAACTAACCTGCTCAGCTACATGGGATAGCTAGAAAATGTAAATTTCGGTTATGACAAGCTTTCTAATAAGCGAACGACAAAGGCGTGGATCAGAATGGGCGAGTGCGCAGGCTGGTCCGCGCTTTTGTTGTTTGCAAAACCCGAAGATAGGATTTTTTTCTTGCGTTTGGCTTAAGCAAGAGTTTGGTCGCGACTCACTTTCAGCAATAGTCATTTGAAAATATAATGAATTTTGCCTACCACGAAACCCAGGGTAAGAGTTTGATTGAAATAAACTGTTGTGACCTTGATTTACGGAGTTGATGGCCACACACGTTATAATCATGTTAAATTATAATGTATCTCGTCTACCCATGTATGAAATATGGCCTAGACACGGAAGCGTGTCGAGCAAACGAAAAGTCCGCCAAACGTATTCTAAAGAACATTGTTTATTTCTCCATTAAAACACATTTTATGGCTATAGTTCACATTAATGACACGTGCGAATCAAGAGAGAGGGACAAGGGTTCGGACCCCGCCTCCTGGCTAAAGGATTCATTACCAATTCTGGTCTGAAACCCCTGAAAATCACAAAGCATTCAATGTTGGACCATCATCGGCCCGCCAGCATAACGCCGTTTAAATGGCGTTTCACTGACGGGCCGACGATGGCCCACTTTAATTGGTATTTGGGTTCTCTCTTCCCTCAGCGACTAAAAAGTTGCCAGAATTGGACCCCCTCTGACCACCCTAATTCTGGATGCGAGGAGGTATCCACAACATATTAAAAATGGCTTGTCTGAAATAAATGTATTTCTGGCAAACGGCCCCTTGACCCCCCACCCCACCCTCTGGATCCGCGCATGCTTCAAACAACTGAGAATGGACCGGTTTCTGGAGCCTAATGAGCCAGCACATGAGATCATTTATGAGCACCGAAGGCGCAGTCTCTCCAGAGCATTCGCCAACTCATGGATGAAGACAAAGACTCAAGACAGAATTTCAAACCTCTATAGACATATCAAACTCATATAGTTAAGCAAATAATCGTCCAAAAAACTAATTCAGTCACCAAAAAGCGATACAAATCTAGGATTTCATATGTGACCCCCTCACAAGCTGTCACAAGCAAAAGTTCAATTATTCAAACTAGTCTGATGAAAACGTTCATAGTTTCAATTATTTCAATGAATCTCAATAAACCAAAAGCAAAAAAGAAAGTTTACGCATTTGTAAGAGTCATTAAAGGATAATCTCACATAAACTTTAGTTACAAAATTTATAAAATGAAGCTAAAAAAATCAAATTTTAAAGTGATTTTAAGCAAAATCGCGAACAGTTTTGAATCACATTCAAATTTGCCCCCAAAAACAAGCTACGTTGCACCCAAGCATGCTGAAAACAGCAATTTATACCACTAACTTTGTGTCTGAAGTAGAGCAGCTTCACTGATGAGTGGCTGATGCTGGATGAAACACATCATTTCATTCTAATCATGATCTACACTGCTAGTTCTGAATGTGAAATATTCCGTAATTTACATGCTACCAAAATGGCCAGAGTGGGAAAGATTTGAGACCTAGGTCTAGATTTAATGCCCATATCATAATGGAAATTGCTCATCCTCTTTTTTTGATGAAACTATATCCCAAATTTGAAATTTCTGAAAAGACTGTAAGTAAAGATTACTCATTAGAACGGTCTCGTCGAGCGAGAAATATCACAACCCGCTTAAGCACATAATACGAGTATCTGTGTGAAAGTGCTTCATTGTAGGTTGGGTAACTAAATCAGCTTTAATAACTGTGATATATCATTATCTATGTGAGGCGGTTCTAATGAGTAGCTTCAAAAACAATTTTGAGTGTGAGGCGACTCTTATGAGTACCAAACAATACCACTGCTTGCGTGGTCGAAATAAGAACAAAATTTGATCTCGGGTGAAGCTGGAGGGGGGGGGGGCAGCAGTTGATTTGTTTAGCTGAAAAAGTTAAAGTTTGTGTTCAAATTAGTACAGCCTCAACTGGGTGAGTTGAACAGCCAAATACAATTAAATTTTATTGGTCTAAGCAATGAGGCCAGGGAACTTGCTTGGGGGAATGGTCCCGACCAGTCCCTGCGGATCCTCATCATTATGCCTTTAAGTTTCATCTCTTTGAGGCGGCTCTAATGAGTGTAAGTATCCTAAGAGTGTTTTAATAAATACCCATATGCTAAGTCACCATACTAGTACAGGTAAAGTGAGTAAGCACTCATAGCACATTTCAGTAGAAAAGGGAATACAATCACAAAAATCAACTTGCACAGCAGTGCTAGCCAGTCTGCAAAAACGGAGTATCACGGTCAGCCTGCTCGGATTGATTAGTCAAATCCTGGTCAAAACTGTCAATGTATGGCCATTTAATTGCATTTTCTGGTATATAATGCAAATTGAGTCTTTCCTCGAGAGAACCAGGCTTTAAAAATGATTTTAAGAAAAATTTAAAATTTAAACTAAAATTCAATAAAATTTTAAAATTTAAATTTAAATTTCTTCCAAAAATACTTTCAAATTATTTCTATTTTGGTTCTTGATCTATGTGCAAAATTTCATTTGAATTCATTAAAAAATGACTGTTTTACAAAGATTTTCATTTTTTTCCCCTTCTGTCTTATAAGAATCTGCAAATTTTCGAATTTTTAAATTTTGTCTCTGTGACATATCAAACTCATATAGTTAAGCAAATAATCGTCCAAAAAACTAATTCAGTCACCAAAAAGCGATACAAATCTAGGATTTCATATGTGACCCCCTCACAAGCTGTCACAAGCAAAAGTTCAATTATTCAAACTAGTCTGATGAAAACGTTCATAGTTTCAATTATTTCAATGAATCTCAATAAACCAAAAGCAAAAAAGAAAGTTTACGCATTTGTAAGAGTCATTAAAGGATAATCTCACATAAACTTTAGTTACAAAATTTATAAAATGAAGCTAAAAAAATCAAATTTTAAAGTGATTTTAAGCAAAATCGCGAACAGTTTTGAATCACATTCAAATTTGCCCCCAAAACCAAGCTACGTTGCACCCAAGCATGCTGAAAACAGCAATTTATACCACTTACATTGTGTCTGAAGTAGAGCAGCTTCACTGATGAGTGGCTGATGCTGGACGAAACACACCATTTCATTCTAATCATGATCTACACTGCTAGTTCTGAATGTGAAATATTTCGTAATTTACATGCTACCAAAATGGCCAGAGTGGGAAAGATTTGAGACCTAGGTCTAGATTTAATGCCCATATAATAATGGAAATTGCTCATCCTCTTTTTTTGATGAAACTTTATCCCAAATTTGAAATTTCTGAAAAGACTGTAAGTAAAAATTACTCATTAGAACGGCCTCGTCGAGCGAGAAATATCACAACCCGCTTAAGCACATAATACGAGTATCTGTGTGAAAGTGCTTCATTGTAGGTTAGGTAACTAAATGAGCTTTAATAACTGTGATATATCATTATCTATGTGAGGCGGTTCTAATGAGTAGCTTCAAAAACAATTTTGAGTGTGAGGCGACTCTTATGAGTACCAAACAATACCACTGCTTGCGTGGTCGAAACAAGAACAAAATTTGATCTCGGGTGAAGCTGGAGGGGGGGGGGGCAGCAGTTGATTTGTTTAGCTGAAAAAGTTAAAGTTTGTGTTCAAATTAGTACAGCCTCAACTGGGTGAGTTGAACAGCCAAATACAATTGAATTTTATTGGTCTAAGCAATGAGGCCAGGGAACATTCTTGGGGGAATGGTCCCGACCAGTCCCTGCGGATCCTCATCATTATACCTTTAAGTTTCATCTCTTTGAGGCGGTTCTAATGAAAATCTCATGCCGCGGCTCAATTACACGTGTCATACTGGCGGGAAGTCAAAGCTGCTATCACTTGCACACGGGATGTGGTGGCGCGCAGATCATCTTTAGATCCAGTCTCCAGCAAGATCTTCAGAAACTGACATGGATTACTCTGAGCATGGATATTAGTATGGATGTGAAAGGGGGGGTTCTCTGATATTTTCATACATACGTAGGCTCTGGCCAGTTTCGGGGTCCAAAATTTGTTTGACATTTTGTGAAGAATCCCAAGAAGGCAAAACGTCATAGAATATAATATTTTTAATCTTATTTTTGTTCGTACCACATAGATGAACATCAAAGGCTCTGAAGAGCCGCAAATATGCCCAGTCTCTCCAGATATTTCGGAAAATACCTGTATGATCAGATCAAATAGCATCTGCAGTCCCGCTATTACTAGATGCGCACCTTGAACATGTCGGCTTTCGTGGTATGGTTCATATTTGTACCGTATTCAGCACACGCACTCACGCGCGCATGCAGCTATCTCGTCTACTTTTTGCAGCGAAAGAGTGTTAATACTTAGTATTCTTGGTTTGATGAAACTTCATGTGGATACACATGTTATTCATGCATTGTCTTTAAAAATGAATTTGATTTTGCTTGCTTGCATTGTAGATTGCAGTTACAATTAATGCCTTGACCAAAAAACAACATGGAACAGGACATAAATTTTATTTCGACTTAATCTTTACTAGCTCATCGTCACTATGTATAATATACAAACATAGTATTTACGCATGCATTTAGTTTTATTAATTTCCCATGTGTAGTTCGAGAATGAAACTATTTAGGCTCGTTCATTCATATTCTGCTGTAGACCCATGCCCTTACATCATAGGGGGTGAATGTATACAGTTCAATCGCAACATCGCCATCTGCATATTTTCCGTATGTCACGTAAGAGCACAAAACCAGGCCTTAAACCGACATCGGACAAGGTTCTGCACCCTTTGCATTTCGCCAAAAACTATATCTTTTTGAACGCACATTGACAAGATGTGAGCTCCCGGTCTCGCTGGCTCTCTGTGTATCTCGACATTCTTGAAATGATTTCATTTGTTTAGGGGCATCTGTGAACAGTATAGACTCCAACCAGACGCTGCATGGTCAGCAAACAGACCTAGTGAATAGCAATGAAGAATGATCCCACGCCGGGTCGTAACAGTTTTGTCCGCTGTCAAACGACCTGGGTCCAGATCGGTCGGATGTTTCTCGTGTGTGACCTGGGTCCAAACTGTTTGCTTGTGTCAAGTCCCTACCAACGAGGGGGGCCAGCATAAATCAAAGTGAAAGAGCATACATGTAGATGCATCATATGCGTCAAGCCTGACCACACGGTAGAAATATAATGTAAAGTGTTCTCATGATATTAGCCTGTTACGTATACGGTGAGTATCGAACTGTTGACCTTCAATCCCAAGTCTAACACTCTACCAACTGAGCCACTGCGTTTCCATAAGGATACTTTGGTGGCATAAACATGTATGCCTGAGAGAAAACAGACTAAATGCCTTTCAAAGGGAGTGTATTTTCAAAATGTACTTGCAAAATGTCACTGGGGGCCATATTAAGAAATCCAAGTACTATATCATGACACGTTACCCTGTGCCACCTTAAGAAAAATGAATCCGGCAATGCATGCTAGGGAAACATTATTTCTTTTAGTTAAACATCATATCAGAGTACCATCAGAGTGTCAAACAGTTTGGCTCCAGTTCATAGTTCAGGTCCGAAGTTTGTTGGGCCTGATCTGGGCCCAAACTGTTGCGAAGACACAAACAGATAAAGACCAGGCTAAAATGTTTCATTCTGCAGGCATTCTATTTATTTTCAGAAAATAATAAACTGCACCTGGGCATATCATGTGTATGCGGCAAATCGTTTCTATCGACATTTTCATAATTTGTGATGCGAAGAGTAAAGACTCTGGTGAAAACGTATACATGCACATGCTACAGGCTTGCGTGAAACCCAAAACACTGCTCCTCGGCATCCTTCCCGAAAATCTTTCCCAAAACCCATGATTCTGTGACCGCACGTATCCGTGTGACAGTAGCTTAATTGTTTGTTTTGTGTTGTTATGAAAACTTTCATCTAGCTGAAGCTGGTCAATTTTATTGAGCATTTCTGTAATAAATTAAAATGGGAAATCATGCAGGATTCGTTTTAGGAACCTAAAACATAATACATGCGTCTAAAACACATGCTGTTTCTTATTGCAATATGCGTCTATGTAACCTGCGTGAGTTTGTCTCGGTCAAAGAAATTATATAACCATGTAATCGGAAACAACACTGGTCGTCTCTCGCAACATGGGTAATTAATAATTTCAAGTGTCGTACTGGCGGGAAGTAAAAGCTGCTATCACTTGCAAACGGGATGTGGTGGCGCGCAGATCATCTTTAGATCCAGTCTCCAGCAAGATCTTCAGAAACTGACATGGATTACTCTTAGCATGGATATTAGTCTGGATGTGAAAAGGGGGGTTCTCTGATATTTTCATACATACGTAGGCTCTGGCCAGTTTTGGGGTCCAAAATTTTGAATTTCAATATTTTGGGGGTTTTCAGAAAAATGAATATTTTTGAGGGTACGAACATTTTGTGGTTATCCTTTTTGGGTTATTACAAAATTGGACTAGATTTAGAGGTAATATCTATGTATTTTAATGTCAAGGTACTGAATGGTTGACATTTTTTGGGGGATGCTAAAATTTCAAATTTTTTTTGGTTGATTGAAATTCTTGATATTTTGGGTGGGGGGTGAATGGTAGATGCTGGGTCCAAGCTTACGTATGAAGAAAAAATGAGAGTACCGCCACCCCTGGGGCCAAGATCCAGATCGAGCACATATGAAGGCGTTTTTGACAATCTCTAGATCCAAAACGTTTCTGGAGGAGTTAATCTACATGACGACAAAGCAAACAAGTGAAAAGGCAGAGGCATGCAAACACACACAGATGATACAAATGCTCGAAATGAAAAACAAACAACTAGCGCCATGCTTATCAGCTTATTGGTCCATTTTGCCCCCGTCTTAAAATAATTTAATGTTACGAAACGCATTCTTTTTATAAGCGTATTTATGCTTTTATTTCGATGCTTAATGCTGATCAAATGCTTAAAACACATAAGCAAAACGCGACTAATACGTTTATTTGCTTATTACCATATTAGTGCTTTATCAGATGCTTAAAAGTGATAAATATGCTTAAAGTTGAGTGCCAGGAAGCAAATGATAAGCATATTGCTTATTATCGTAAACGCGCTTTATCAGCAATTTTAAGCGTCTGCTTAATGAATACCAAAAAGGGATGCCGGTGCCTTAAAGGTGCCTTAAATATGCTTTTTAAGCATTTTGCCGCTGCTTAATTGTACACATAAGGCACTATTACGGTATATTTACGCATGCTTAAAATTGCTTATAGATGTCTTTTTGCCCTGTGTGGGTTTCATTGTGGAACTTTGAAACTAAAAGAGGGTCACTGATGAGGCCAAAGTGGCAGAAACAAGCTAGTCTGGCCCACAAAATATGCACACTCTAGTTTCAGTTCTTTGGTGCATTCTTTGCTTCCAAATGATACCCATTTAAGACTATATTTATTACTTGGTAGATAAGATCTTTAAAAATTATCTTTTGGAAGCAAATAATGCACAAAAGCTACTGTCCTGCCAACCAAGAGTGACGTCATTTTTTGTTTATAAAGTTAGCAGGACTCAGACTAGCTACTGTCCTGCCAGCCAAGAGTGACAGTTACGTCATGCTTTGTTTACAAAGTTATCAGGACTCAGACTAGCTACTGTCCTGCCAGCCAAGAGTGACAGTAGCGTCATGTTTTGTTTACAAAGTTATCAGGACTAAGACCAGCTACTGTCCTGCCAGCCAAGAGTGACGTCATGTTTTGTTTATAAAATTATCAGGGCTTAGAATCGATAGAGCACTTGTGTATTAATTATATCCATAGGATAGGATTAATGCACAAGTGATTTATCGTTTCGCGTAGCTCAAGTGGAGTGTTCAAGTTATTGTTTTACTTAACACATGTAAACAAAACACGACGTCACTGTCACACTTGGCTGGCAGGACAGTAGTTTCAGTAATGAGAATTCATGAGAAATGTAACAACCCTAATGCTCGATTGAAATTGTGAATGCCGTGCTCTGATTTCCAATGGCTGAATCATATACTCACTTTTCACAAAAAACAGACATTGACTTTTCTTAATTCTTAGCCCGCCACTCACGACTTTTGTCGTCTGCTAATCCCGTCTGCTTAGTATGTTCTTTATATTGCAAAACAATATGGACCTATTGGTAAAATTTCACTGTTCACAAAATAACCAGATATTGACTTTTCTTATTCCTTAGCCCGCCACTCACGACTTTTTTCGTCTGCTAATCCCATCTGCTTAATATGTTCTTTATAAAGCAAAACCTATTGGGAGCAGTCTGATCTGGTTCAAATTGTTTGCTTTCATGAACAATGTAGACCAAAGGGCATTTGAATATATGCAGCAGATGTAAAACAGACGACAAGAAAAAAATATTAGTGACGGGATAAGGGTAAAACGTATCCTCATTGTATTTTGTATTGTTAGCTGAAATGTGGAATAAAACAATTGAACACAATGATTTCAAAATTGTAATATTTTCGAAATCAATACAACAATGATACATATACAAATATATACTGAGGGAAAAAATTTAGCAATTAACTTTGAGGATTCACAGTTTAGAACAAATAATATTTTTAATTTCATAGTGTCAAAAATATATGTTGACAAACGTTCACAAGTACGATGACATTAACAGGTTGATATTTCACATTATGTAAAGTCTGGTTTTATGCCCCCTTGTTAAAACAGCTTATCTGGCAATAGTGCGAATAGTTTTCGACTAAAAGTTTCATTTTTATGTCCAATGTTTAGATCCAAAACCAAGAAAGTGAAAACCGGTTTAAAATTGAATGTTATGTTCACCCTTTTCATACAGCTTTTAGTTGAAAAACGTATTTTTCCAAATTACCTCCCTTTCAATTGAATAACGTTTGAAATTAAAATGCTCAGCAGATCAAATCCTCACTATGAAGTCGGATTTTGTTTCTTTTGACCACTTGCGGGTAGCCATCAGGTCATTTTCAAACAACTGACATGTTTGCGAACCTGCCAATTAAAAAAATCTAATGCTTGGAAGATCACCTATGGAAAAACCCATTATAAATAATTGCTAAACTATTTTCCCTCAGTATATATGGACCTGCCATTGGATCGTGAAATCAACATTGTAACAGGAAAATGGTATGTACAAACATAAGAACGCAAAAATACAGTTCAGCCTGCGCTATTTTGACTTGGGTTTTTCGTCAAAAGCAGTATAGGCTTTGTTGAACACAAACGTGAAACATATTGTTTTTATTATAACTTTACATAGGCTAGCATCCCGCTTCTAGAGAGGAAAGATACTGTATACTATCTTAATAGAAACAAGACAAGATACCTTAGGAAAAGATATGAACAATTACGAATAAAGTTATTTATCTCTTACAATAGCCTACAAGTCTCACTCGTAGATAACGATAAACCTCCCCAAATGAAGACTTTGAATACAGTTATCCCCTAAATGTGATGTTATTTTGATATCAGGTGTCAACTTCAATATACCATTAACTAGTGCTTTCGAAAGTGTGCTACATTTGCAGGACTTAGATAATCATTGCGGGTTGCATTTGCATATTCTCTGCTTGAGTCGTTTGCATATCCGGTATATCCAGTACCAAACAGATTGACATATTCATGTGTATTCCTATCCGTAGTAGTACTGTCACCACCTGGGTTATTTATAACTTTTAAATATGTATAGCTTCCTTTGGCCGATTTGGCATCCTCGCCATCACGTTCTAATTTACTGGGATCAATATAATCATACGGAGACACGGAACCAGATTCAGTCTTATCACCATGGACACTAGTTTCAGTAATAGTTTTATTGTCATATGGCAAGTCGTAATTTGCATTGTATCCAGGATTAGAAATTGCACTACCTATCTCATGATATTCATTATCACAAGTTAATTCCACAGTATCGGAAACACCACTTGCTGGTCTAAATGTTGTTAACTTTGGCTTCTTGCTGTTTCTACAGTCAACTTTTGGAGATCTGTCTATTCTTGCATATTCTGGTTCCATTTCTGGTAATTCCAAACGAGGCAGCGCAGTGTCACGTGTACCTGGTAAACCACCAATGAAAAGCTGATTCATCGCTGTACTAGGTTGTTGTCTGTCATATAAGACATTTTCACTTATTTGGACATCATCGGAAGAATTATATCTGACAGACCGAGGCCAACGTTCACTGTCTTGTTCCTTACTTTTTTCTTTCCTCCTTCTGTGAAAAATTAAAACAAAACATGAAATTAAATTAAACACATATTATAGGGATCACACATGTTTTTTCGTGCATTAACATTTGCCGGGTCCCGAGGAGGCTGTTTGAACACGAGGCCAAGGCACCCGGCAAGTGTTGATGCAATGAAACGAACATGTTCGATCGTTATTCTTGCATAGTTTACCTTGTTCCAACCCAATTCGCACTAAAAACGCTGCTAAAACATTAAATTGTTCATTTTCTTACACTGGATTTCTCAAAACAAAATGGCGTTGGCTGTGTACTTTCGAACGTCATAACGTCGTCACAACGTCATAACCGTAAGCAACGTTTTCGCGAGCTAAAATATCGACGAAATGATCAGTCTGGTCTGCAACGTTTTCCGTATATAACGTCATGCAAATAATACAGGGCTCATTTTAAGTATTTTCAAGTTCAGACCCATGTTCAAACAGCACGCGAATCTTCTGATTTGAACATGGATTTTCGTTCATTTGACAATGAGTGTAAACAGCTGTAACGAATGGATATCGATACAAGAATGAAAATTTGTACAGAAAAAAACTAGATAATTCGAATCTCCAGTTTCTCGAGTTTGAGCTGCTCGCATAAATACAGTATGGCAGCAGATTAAGGTTCAGACCGAATATTATACTTCTAGCTTCAACAGATAACAGACAAAGTATGCTTGTTTAAAGAGTGGTTTTGCGTATATGCAATAGGTACCAAAATCTCATGAGCTAACCCATGTAAACCTTCACTACCAATAAAAGAAGCAATGTCATTGTGCACCAACAATATGCGCTTTTTTAAATAATTGAGTGTTTGTCACCTTATTTTTTCTCATAATAATCTACACGTATCTTATATTTTAGTGAAACTGATAGGCACAATGTAGAAATGAACAAGTGTTCTTGTAGTTTGGTATGCACCTTGGATGAAAACAAAACCCATGGCTAACCTCGAGTTTTTTTTCATTAGCATGGAATGTTAATGTGCTTTTTGTGGTTCACTTGTAAATGATATTCCTCTGGAAGCCGTTGTCTGGCATTACTTTATGATCGTGGTGTTCCCTTGGTAATGCTTGCCACGCATAGATAAATAATTTTGTATCTTGTGGTTTGAAGGCATCAGTAAAAGAGCGAACTATAATTCACTTACCCTGTGTAACATATCAGACATACAACAACAGCGATCAGGACAGCGAGACCAACTATGCCACCAGCAATATCCCCGACTAGAGCCGCTGAAATAAAAACAGGTACATGGCTTTACTGTCGTGCCAACAAAGAGTGACAGTGAAGTAATATTTTGTTTACAATTGTAAAAGTAAAATTTTAACTTACAATTTTACTCAACTTGACCTAACGCGAATCGACAGATCACTTGTGTATTAAACCAATGATTTATACACAAGTGATCTATCGTATATACGTCCCTGATTACTTTGTAAACAAAACATGACGTTACTGTCACTCTTGGCTGGCAGGACAGTAGAATTATACTCATTGGAGGCATGCTGTTTGTCCACCTGTAATTGGAGATAATCCACCAGCTTTAGAGAGTGTATTATCTCACTTATACTTTCACAAAACGCTTTGAGGCGTGACTTTAACGGTAAATGAATTGAATGAATCGAGCGTCATTACTTAGAGTTCGTGGTAGAAGTATACAGGCCGTAAACTCTGCCTCTTATAAATAATAACATAATCTAATGTAATATATCAGCGATGGTAACGCATTGTCAGTCGCATGCTTATCCGTATGGTATTTCCATTAGGCTTAACATGAAGATTTGGATTGTACTCGTATAAGCATGACATACACGCCTTAAAAACATTAAAACGAATTCCTCATACTTTGATATGCTTATAATGGCAATTTTCAACTAGAAAGGGGAAGTGGCTTTAAGATTGTGGTACTGAGCAGTAACACTGTACATGAAGAGCGGTAGAGCCATATTAAGGCATTGTGCAAATTGTCTTTAGGATCCAAGGTTAGTCGTTTTATTTTATTTTTTTGCTTCATTTTTACATGTCAGTTTGAAATTTTAAATAGTCAATTTCACAAGTCGTCTAATTTACAACACCAAGTCTGGATCCAAATCTTGCCTTTTATCATTCTAGTTTATTTTTACACATAGACATTTTTTAAAGAGTTCAGAGCTGATTTAGGACTGTGAGACTATTGTAACCCGTTGTAGCATCAGATTGGGTTGCGCGATCAGTACAGATACAACTAGCTCTTTGTGTGAAAGAAGATTATATCGGTATCAGTCCTTTAGTTTAGAGTGCGTATCACAATTATTTTTTTCTTATTTCACAACCAAAATAAATGTTTTGGGTACTCAGAACCGTCTCAATGAGACGTTTCTTTTGAGCACCCAAAACATATGTTAAAATTAATGGGTAAGAAAATATTTACAATTGTACGCTGAAAAAAATGTTTCTCTAAACCTATGCATACACAAAGTATGGATGCAGATTAAACCCAGATCAAAACTTAGACATCTAGTCACACTGGATACGTCAGCATGGAAGTTCATTACAGGCATAGTGCATATGCGATAAGTACCAAAATCTTGCGTACTGGCTCAACTCAGTTATAGAGAATACTAGGTGAGTGTCTTTTAATATCAAGTTTACCAGGCAAGGCTTTGAGAACGCTTGTAGACATCACGAGGCTTGCCGAGATATAGAGAATTCTAGGTGAGTGTTTTTAGCTCACCTGAGCCGAAGGTCCATGGGTGAGCTAATAGTATACCAGTCACTCCGGCGTCCACCGGGCCGCGTAGCGCAGTCGGTAACGTGTCTGGCTACAGATGCGTGTCTGACTGCATATCCAGGGGTCGCGAGTTCGATCCCGGCCCGGTCCCATACTTTCGTGGAGATTGATCATGAAATAATTTCTACGGTCATTCTCCTCCCTTCCGCTGATTCATTCAAGAATGGTTGTTGTCAGTTACAAGCGAAAGTATGTGCACAAATTACTGGTTAACCGCTTGTTCAAGCCTGCCCAGGAAAAAGTGTGGTTAGGTGAACTGACCGTCCCGCAATGACCATAGCTGTTGACTTGGGACGTAAAGCAACAAAACCAACCAACCAACTCCGGCGTCCGTCCGTCGTCTGTCGTCCGTCCACAATTTCAAACATCTTCTCCTCTGAAACCCCTGTACTCCTTAGGACGCGGGAACGAAAGTTTGTTCAAATGGTCCTGGTCACATGACCAAGATGGCCGCCACGCCCATATATGGTAAAAACATTTTAAAAATCTTCTTCTCCAGAACCAGAATGCCGGTGACCTTGGGACTTGGCATGTAGCATTGGGGTTGTGGGGTCTACCAAGTTTGTTCAAATGATGATCCTAGGTAAACCTTGACCTACTTAACATCAAGGTCAAATTTGCTTCCTAATGCATTTTAATGGGAAAATTTCTGAAAAGTTGATTTTTTTTTTAAAACCGTGGAAGCCTTAGTCATTATTCTCACTTGATATGTTTAACCTAATGATACAATGGCTATAAATAAGTTCCAAAGGTCAAGGTTGACCTTTGATCTTTCAGCTTAGGTCACTCATAATGGAGTCCCATCAATATATTAAAACATAGTTTTCTCACAAACCATTGGCCCAATTGAACTCAAATTTCATGTGAAGACTCTTTATGATAAGTTAAGTAAAATTTATGCAAAATATTTTGGTCAAATGACCAAGATGGCTGCCACGCCAAAATATGGTAAAAACCTGTTAAAAATCTTCTTCTCCAGAACCGGAAGACTGATGACTATGGGACTTAGTATGTAGCATTGGGGATGTAGGGCCTACCAAATTTGTTCAAATGATGATCCTAAGTTGACCTTGACCTGCTTAACGTCAAGGTCAAGTTTTCTTTCCTATGCATTTAAACGTGAATTTTTGAAACGTTGATTTTTGAATACTGTTGAAGCCAAAGTCATTATTCTCACTTAATATGTTAATCCTAACAAGACAATTGTTATAAATACGTTTCAAAGGTCAAGACCACCACATCCATATATGGTTAAAACCCTTGAATATCTTATTCTCTGGAACAAAGGGTCAATGGCCTTGGGACTTGGTATGTAGCATTGGGGATGTGGTCTGTACCAGGTTTGCACAAATGATGAATCAAGCTTGACCTTGACCTACTTTATGGCAAGGTCAAATTTGATTCCTAATGCATTTATGTGGGGAAAATCTTGAAATGTTCATTTTTCTATATCTGTTTAAGCCCAAATCATAATACATTCGAGAAATGTTTAACCTCATGAGACAATGGTTTTATATAAGTACCAAATGTTAAGCTTACCTGTGACCTTTTATCTAATGTCACTTATTTGGACGGTCACAAACCTAACTAAACAATGGTTTCTCTGAAATCACTGGGCTGTTTGATGGAGTATTCATTAGATTGTTTTAGGTCACTTGATCAAAAAAGCTGCAACCCCAATATTATTATATGGTAAAACAAAATATGTTTTATTAATATAAGTGGTTGTTGACCTTATCCTATTTTAACATTATTAAAGAGATCGGGTAAGCGCCCAAGGACCTTCAGGTCCTCTAGTTTGATATCAAGTTTACCAGGCAAGGCTTTGAGACCCCTTGTTGATATCGAGAGGCTTGCGAAAGATAAATATAATACTATGTGAGTGTCTTTTGATATCAAGTTTACCAGGCAATGCTTTGAGAACGCTTGTTGGTATTGCGAGGCTTACCAAGATATAGAGAATACTAGGTGTCAATGTCTTTTGATATCAAATTACCAGGCAAGGCTTTTAGAACGCTTGTTGACATCCCGATATCAAAAGACGCAAACCTGTATTCTATTTATCAGTTTACTCATTGTTTCACTCTTTTAAGCTAACGATTACGACGTAATTTTCGATTTTTGTATTGATTCATCGTCATTAGCGACGTCATTCAAAAAGTGCAACTTCATCATATTCTGATAAAGGCGAATGCATTGAGAGAGACCCTGGATCCGCCACTGAAATTATATCATATCCTTTGGATCACTGAACCATATAGCTATTTTAACATTCACGTATGTGTATTTAAGAGCAGAATTATTCAATAGTTTATTGATTATTTCGCACAACACCAACAAAAACAGCAGCAAACATCATCATCATCAACAACAACAACAACAACAACAGTAAAACCATCAAATACAAAAACAATAATAACAAAGAAACCCTCTCCCAATATTTTGGACAATCATTCCAAATTTCACATCAGCGATATTTGACTGCACTATCATGATATGTCTTATAAGTTCTGAGCTCGTTCTTGTATAGATCTACGGAAGCAGTTTATATTTCACATCAGTAATATTTGACTGCACTATCATGATATGTCTTATAATTCTGTCATCAATGGTTCTGAGCTCGTTCTTGTATAGATCTACGGAAGTAGTTTATATTTCACATCAGCAATGTTTGACTGCACTATCATGATATGTCTTATAATTCTGTCATCAATGGTTCTGAGCTCGTTCTTGTATAGATCTACGGAAGCAGTTTATATTTCGCATCAGCAATATTTGACTGCACTTTCATGATAGGTCTTATAATTCTGCCATCAATGGTTCTGTCTCTCGTAAAACAATCTTCCCAGAAATCCACACATTCTCTATAATAATGCATCCCTAGAATTAGCATCGGGTCCTTCCAACTGTAAAACAACCAATGAAAACTCAATCAGAGCATGCGTCCAGATAAGAGTGCGTAATTGAAATTAACTCTCTTATTTGAGCCATGACATGTAATTTCCAACAATGTGACATTTTGACAAGTGTAGATTCAGACGAGTCTGTGCAGCCTCCTTTTAAGCTAAGAAACTCTAAATGATGTTCGATCAGTAGCTTAATATTCATAGAATATTCAAGCGACAAGCAAAGGCTTTGATCAGACTGCGCGTATGCGCAGGCTGGTCTGAGCCTTTGCTGGTCGCACATACTACATTGTTGGAAATCCAATATCACAGCTCATTTTTCAACTAAAACATAAGTTGTACGTGTTCTCTTATGTACAAAAAGACCATGTTTAAATTGATGGATAAAAAAAATCAAACAGAATTTACGCTCAAAAATACTGCGGTGTACACAATATGGCTAGTCTACCCTTTAGGCACAATACCAACATTTAAATGTCAAAACTTAAAGTGAACAGCATTTTATTTATCCTAGCATTGAAATCATTGTTTAACCTGATTTAACAGAAACGCATATTAATTTTTCAAAAATAAAATGCGCCCAGCATAGACAAATATCACCCGCTTTAGAATGTATGTGAGTGTGTTAGTTATTTGTTAGATTTGATTCTTTACGTCCCAGTCAACATTTTTCCGTCATGTCGGGACGAGCCTTCCTGGTTTGAACCAGTACGAAGCAGTGGTTAATGTTTCTTGCTCAGGGACACAACGCAGTGCCGCCAGTGCGGTTAGAATCCGAAACCCTTAGATCTCGAGTCACTCTACCACAGAGCCACTGCGCTCCCATTATTGTGTTTTGTTCTGAACGCAGTAGCAACAACAATACAACAATTAATCCCATACCTCTAGAAAAAAGAAAGAATCTGTATTCTTCAAAAATGAATAGTTTTGTGACACAATACCTGACTTGCCCAAATAAGTGAATATGACCAGGAAATCACATATAACTGACCAACCCATGACATATAGAGAAAGAGACAGTTATGTGGTCCATTTTCTTTGTAACATTACAGTTATTTAACATAAGTTGATTGATTCTCCGTGATGTCACACTGTGTAAGTTACCAAATCTTCAGACTAAATAAATTTGCAAACAGAAGACCTGGGGCCAATTTCATCAATAAAATTCGTACGATATATCTTAAATTGTGCGTACGTTGTTTTCTGAGAAGTGCGTACGTCAGTTTCATCAAAACATCTTAAATTGTTCGTAAGAACAAAAATGTGCGTTTCACTAAAAACGTCGTATATTTAAACATTGCCTAACTCCAGTCTCCAAATTTCATGTGATTGGTCACGTGCGGACTTTATTTAGCCGTGTAAAGTGGTTTAACACAGAGTGAAAAATACGTAGGTATGTGAAGAAAGTTTTAAAGAAGAAGCATGTGCGGATCCGAATGAATGCAGGGGGTCCGGACCTTCATCCCCTTGAAAACCACAAGTTGTATAGGTTTCCATAGAAATTAGCAATTGGACCACCTGGAATATAATGGATCCCCCCAGAACCTTGCAAACTTGAAGTTTTGCGGACAAAAATTCCTAGACCCGCGCATGAGAAGACGAGCAGGCGACAGCATACCCCATTAAGAAATCAATTTCTTTAACTTGGTGCATAGGCCTATACTTATGTCAATCGTCGGTCTGATCTGGAGCCAAACCCTTTGACACTTAGATGACGGATTTCCCGAAATCATAAGAAACCATGTCCAAGTAAGGCACAAATCAATAAGATTACCAAAAAAACAGAGAAATATATTGAGAGGAAGGGTTTTTTCTAACATGTCTGGATGAAAAAAATAATTCAAATTCATTACTTTTTATGAAATTTGATATCCTCAACATCCATCTAACAAATACAATTTACAGAATTAATGATAGCATCAAGAACCAGTCCTATACTGCCGACGAATTTCGTATGCTCATGAAATTTGGTCCTGAGTCGTGGGCATTGTGGGCGGTTGTCTTGGCTTTCTTCACACCTCGATGATTGCTTGCTGTAATGCTCAATTACAGATCCCTAAGAGGGACATACTATTATCATTTGAACATAAAAGAGATAGATCACATAGTATTCATAACTAAATGGTACATGTAATGTTTCATGAAACTGCGTCCCGAAAATTACTCGTATTCACACTTTATGTTAAATGGAGTTTCTCATTTTAATCTTTTGGACGAGCTCATAACCTGATCCGACGCCAACGTGGTAAAGTGGCGTCTGATCTGGGTCTACACTGTTTGCCAACGTCACACGAAATGGCGGCAAGGCTTAAATGAGTTAAACATCACACCCCGGGTGCTTGAGATATCAAGTCGAAATTTTTGAAAATGTAAAAATCTAGAATGCAACTTGTAATACGGTCGGAATTGAGATTGTGCTAACCCCGATGTATGTCCCTTCATGGAGAATGTAAAGTTCTACTGAAAGCTATTGTGAACAGCTCCCACATGCACATACTCATACAAGTACATACGTTTTGAAAGTTTATCGAATGTTGAACGTATGGTTATTGACGAAAGCCCCTCATCATTGTCGTCCCAGGCAGTCATGCAAATGCACGATGACTAACCCGTACATTTGAATGTGTATATTAGTATGTTTAAGCAATGGTGACATGTGAAAAAGTACAAAAAAATATCCTGTTGGTTTTACTACAGAATTCCTTTCCTTAGACGTGATAGTTATGCATAAATTCAGCCACTGACGGCATGGTGGTCATAGGCGAATCTCTTGGTGACAGTAAACAGCGTGGTAGGGGAAGGGGTGTGACAGCTTACATGGAATAATAAACAACTCATAAGCACCAAGGAAAGGGGGTCTTATTTTTCTCATTTTGGTAAACCATATGGTATGTAAAGGGTGGTCTTGATTGTAGTACTTTCAAGGTATTTAAACCTTTGTCGATTTTTTGCAGGCTCTTCAGCCTCTAAAATCGTGTGAAATGCAGCAGCCTTCGTAGCTACATTTGTACTTAGTAAGTTAATAATATTTGAGACAAAGATGTCAGCTGCGACTCCTAAATATTTGTCTTAAATATACGACAAAAAGTAAGAAGTTCGCAAAGTTCAATAGTTTGATGAAACCTGATTTTCAACGTACAAACTGCGTTCGATGTTTTTAAGACAAAAACACGTCGTAAACTCGTTGATGAAATTGGCCCCTGGGTTTAATAAGGCTACTTAATATCAGATGTACTCTGCATATATGTCGGCGTCGGCGCTCATGCATTTGATGGTTATGCCGTTGCTGCTCGCATACACAAAGTTTTGGTGTAGATGAAAGCTCAAACAATATTTTGGATGATACGTCAGTATCGGTGTTTATAAGGAGCGTTTGTGCATATGCGATAAGTACAAAAACCGCGTGTACTGGCCCACATGTGTTTCAAAAGCAATTATAGCATTATGGGCGAAGATATAGCCAGTCAATTATATTTAGGCTCCCTGCAGAAGCTTTCACCGCTGTTGTTGTTGGTCGTTGTGTAAGTTCAATATTTCCTATTGATTCCAATATGTTGGGGTTTTGCGTAAAGTACTGGCCCCAAAGTTATAAAACTTTTTATGCTCAGCTTACCATGCTCATAAATTTTGGCATTGTTGTTGGCATTTTAACGTTTGTTAGCATGATAAATGTAACATCTGAGAGTTTGAAAGCAAGATTAGTATATTTCAGCATTGTTGTTGCTATGGGCAGTGTTGTAAATCATGCTCAGTTGAGTTGAGCATGAAAAAAGTTTATAACCTCAGAACATGGTTTCATGATATCGTGCTTTGGTCCATTCTAGTTTGGCAATAATCTCGTTGGGGACGACAGAATGGGTTGCTTTGTTTTTGCATTCACGTTTGTGTATATTTCTTGTCTGTCTGTCTGTCTGTGCGCTGGTATCTTTTCCACTACGTGCCAAATGTTGGTACATATTGGTTGCATATGGAATTTTCTGATCATATTCATATACAGTCAAATCAGAAGTTCTCAGGACTAGAGGGTTTATTTCAAATTATAGGGAGAAAGACATAAAAGTGTCTATTCCCCTCCTAATCAATGATAATATTCAATTTTCCCTAGCAAGCATATATTGTTTAGGGAGACGCTTCTTTTAATCATACAAAACATCTTATAAACTGTTTTTAAACTACTTCAGAAATAGGTCATACTCTCTTAATCCATTGTGTCACAATATTTTATTCGAATTAGCGAGTATTTCGAACAATCGCATCTTAAAATGTTGCGATTTTACTTAATTATGCATATACACTTAAGCTAACGTATAAACGAACACTTACACAAACTCATTTTTTCTGACTAAGGCACCATAAACTATTGAATTAATTTTAACTAAATCATGAGCATTTCAATGGACCATAGGTTGGAGGTGTTTAGAAATAGTTTTCATTAATTTTGCACTTTGGTGGTCAAAAATGTTAAGATCAACAACGTTTTGGTGAAGAAATATTTGTGGGATTTCTTTTAATCAAATTGAAGTGCAGGTGTTAACGAACTGGCCCAGGTGACTTAAAAAGCACCAACCATTTGAAGTTTGATATACAGCAGATTCTTATCTTTAGGAAAATTGAAAAAATCTCATTTTTTGAGATTTCTAACAATCGTCAGTAGCACATGTTAAAATCGTTGTATGAGTTTTGTTTTATCTGAACATGGTAAAGACAAAACCCAACAAAACTCGATCAGTCTATTCTGCAGTGGTAAACCTTTCACGACCATTCCACACTTCTGGTTTCATTGTGAAATTTTAACAATTAATTTGACACAATTTGTCAAAGATTTTTTTACTTTTTCAAAAAGTAGAATAGTGACTTCTAGTAAAAATGAATAATTGCTGAAAATGGCAATGACGTACAGCAGATAATAAGACTACATAGCAGGACACAATGTGTACCTAAAGTGAATACTTAAAGCCAAATTTCTTAGATTAAACTGCTGATAGCGCCTGTCTTCATGTTATTAGGGAAAAGAAATAAAGAGTCCTATTGTGTCAAACATTTGCTTCATTTTCATCTTAAAGCATAGCAGTCAGTAACATCTTCAAATATTCAGACATGTTAATAGGTAATGTTACTGTTGAATATTTTAATATTTTTGTAAAATGTGTTAATTTTGGAAATGAGGGTACCTTTACTCGATTTTAGTCTTTTTCAAGAAATGAAATGACGTGTTCAGTCTTGGCATAGCCTTGATTTATTGATTGAATTAACATATGTTTAACAGATTTTTACTTTATGATAAACTATCATAAAAATGTAATGTGTTTGTTGATACGTTTGCTTCAAAGTTCATTCACTCAAGTAAGAAGTAAAGCCCGATATGCCATAACCAAATGAAATGAAACAATTTATGAGATTTTTGGTACTTATCGCACATGCGTTAAGTCTTTATTTAAACGCACATGTACATCTTTCTTTATATGTGCTAGAAACAAAGGCTCTGGCGAAACTACAAGACTGCAGATGTGCATCTGATCCTTCTCTGCCCACCGATACAATAAGTGCCAAAATCCCATGTGCTAGCTCAAATATTGAAATCGAAGCATACGTTTTATATTCTTCTTTGATGGTGCATCCATGGGTAACGACACTACCTCGTTCTACTCGATTTGGCAAATATATCACCTTCCTCTGATTGATTTCTATAGGCTGTCGTGACGTGGTTCGATTCTGGTATTGTACTACATGCAGACTATCATCTCTCTTTGTTGGACCCCAGTCTTTAACATAAACCTCTCCGTAGAAATCAATTACAGCAGCCTCTGGGATTAGATGCATCAGTCTCGCCTAGAAAGAAAAATGAACACTGTACATTAACCTTTTTTAAACTGGAATCACTTGAATGGTACTTTGACAAATAGTGAAGACCGAGATGAAAAGCCGCAGGATGCGGCATTTCATCTGGGTCTTCCCTGTTTGCTAAGATAAAGTCGATCTTCAAAGAAAGAGGCGCATTTGTTTTGGAATTATCACCTGTGACACCTCAAAATATACAATGGACCATCCGGACGTTACAGTATCAAACTTTATAAAAATTCATTGGTTTGAAAAGGGTTAAACCAGACGTACATATGGTATCTAATCATGTCTAAACATAAAGCACAATTGCATGTTAAATATAGTCTAATAAGCTCAACCTTTAATAATCACACGTAACCACCATTTTCCTCTTCTATAATAGTGTGCTTGCTGCATGCTGAGGATTGTCTACATAAATGTAGAGACGTGTATCGTCTGGAATGTCTGGTGCATGAATGCGTGCTTTCAATAAAATCAGGATTCATGATGGACCTTAGATATAGCATTTAGACACAATACTGTTTTGCTGACATTTTAAATAATGACAACGTTTCCAAGGTAAGGTTGTAAACAAAACAACACAGTTGAATCATGCGCGGATCAAGAAATTTTCTTCAGGGTGGGTGGGGGGGGGTCCTGACAACTTTGTTTAGTCGTCAACGTATTTCACAGCAAACTCTCCGGTGGCGCCCCTAGCTAATAAATTATGTGAGGGAAGGATGACCGCTAGGGGACTTCACTGCTGGGGAGTTTAATTTCACAGAGGTACGTACCCCCCTCAAGAAGCAAGGGATCCATTGGGTCCAATTGCGGACCCCTTATATCCAATTACCTCTCGAGATGGGTATGTACCAGTGTTTTTAAGGAAACCAGTCCCCCTGCCCACATCTCGATCCGCGCATGTAAATGAATTGCTTCAAAAGGAATGTCGCCTTGAAACAGCAATGTCTGCTTAACCGAGATGCATTATTTAACCAAAACAACCTTACATTTTTTCCTATTGCTTTGCTCATTGCAGTATTTTGCTCCACAGTTTACATGAAGAAAGAAATGGTACAAGGATATGGGTATCTATGTACGCGTAAAACGATAATTAACAGACAAATAAATGGTTTGTGTTCTTATGAATACTCACTATCATCCATTCAAAATTTTTGTCTACCATAGGCACGAGGAATTCGTCAAAGTCCAGAACAGTTACATAGTTGTAGCCGCTAAGTCTAGCTTGACAATCATGTACCACAACTTGTTCATCATTCCAGGCCTCAGGAATTTTCTCTCCAACATACCGCTTTACATTCTCTGTAAAGAAAATTAAGTACAATAAAACCTGTGTAAAACGGCCACATTTAAAAATAGACAAAACAAAGATCTTAATAACAATTGGTATATATTAATGAATGTCGAAAGTACTTTTGACCTGCATTAAGCAACACCAATGCTTGGTTTTTCTGCGAGTGGCCGTTTTCCACAGGTTTTACTGTAGATGGTCAAATTAAGACAGTGTGGATTGACATGTGGTATGTGCCTCTGCTTGTTGAGCTATCATGCACTTCTTCGCTCAAACGTTTGATACACATTTGGAAGATCAATTGATTATTAACTTAGCCATTATCAATATACTCTTTCGTTAATAGAATACAAATTGATTCAATTGATTCAATCCATTGATTACAAAGAACCAGCTCGTCCCGAGGTTATACAACATTTTCATGCTCAACCCAATTGAGCATGAAACTTTAACTACTCAGAAAAAATAAAAAAATGTAAAATAACGATATTTATTGCACCTTTGTGTGTTATTCCAATGTTTTACATCAAATATCTCACAATGCACAAAGTGCACGTGCATGCTGGTGCAATAATGCAGTTATTGTTTGGGTTGTGCGTATGTACTGGAGATAATCCACTCGCTAAAGCTCATGGATTATCTCCCCGTATATAAGCACTAACCAAAAGTAACTTAAACTTATCGCATTAAACTATCAAATGCTGTACTTATGAATGTCACAATAGTTGGCATTTTAACATTTATGAGCAGGATAATTTTCATTCTCATATGAGTTAAGCATGAATGAAAATTTTTAACCTCGGATTCAGGATGAAATCACGCGACTTTTATCAATATGATACCTCAAGAATTGACCTTTTAAAGTTTAGTGTCCAATGAAAGATCGTCAATAAAAAGAAAGCCATAGATAACAACGTTTGCATGACACCATATTTTCGCTATCGCTTTATATCAACATGTATTTTCAATGTACAATGAACAATCAACCATCATTATCACTCTTAATAGTATTGTATTTATTATGCGGCATTTCGTCATAGTATACACTATCAGACAAAAACGATATTCAGAGCAGACATGGGGTCGATTACATGCAAATGTAATCGATTATAATTACAATTACTTTGGAATTTCATGATTACTGATTACATTTACAATTACTTTTTTCTTAATGTAATCGATTACAATAACAGATTACATTGTAAAGTAACCATGATCACTTTTGATTACATTTAATGAATTTTATTTTATTTGAAGACTAATAATTAGAATGTTATCCTGAAGATAAGACAACTTAGCAATGTTTCTCATTTCTACCTTCAGATATAATAAAGCTACAAGGCTGACTGAATGAAATATATAATAAATCAATAGCATTTAAAAGTCCAATGTTATTCTTAATATAAACAAGGATACAAATTTGTGCATCTCAGTTATCTTAGATGTGTTTGCAAGATTTCCCCCCTTACAGTTTGGCTGTTTTAAATTCAGTAAATTTCAAGGTAAAATATTTGACCACTGTTCTTAACACAGTTCCATCGATGTGCTTCAGATTTATATTTCTGCTGAAGAAGATAAAATAAAAACTATTGAAAATATCTTTCCAGTAATGAAGCAATAAAATGCATATAGCTGTGTGAAGCACAATTAGTTGTTCAGAGAAATGCAATCTTTATTTGTAAATTATAACAGTATGACCCCTAGATATATACAATGGGCTACCCTAAAATAATTGTATTTATTCAGAAGGAACAATTCGTTAGTGTATAAAGGGTTAAAGTGAAAATTCACATTTTCTTTTCCAATGCATTTATTTTAGAGCTTACAATATGGTAGGAATAATCATTCATTTAATGTGTGTGACATCGCTTCATCTAGCCTGTACTTAATTGCTCTGCTTGCCTCTGGAGGATTGTCATGTTTCAAGTCAATCTGCTCAAAACAAGTGGACAGGAAGCACTATAATCTGCCTACAGACTACCAGAGCAGATTCATAAATCTTAGATAATGGCAAAAATTTACAATGTTACAGAGTATTATTTTCTGCAGTGTGTATATTGATGAGTATATTTTGATACATGGATCGGTGTTTAATAATTATTTCTAAAAGTTAACATTTAGGCTAAAAGCACTAACTATTGCTGTAGCAGACGACATATTTTGTGACAACTTTCTTCATTTTGGGAACAATAAGACATAGCAAAATCAACTGAAACTTATTGAAAAAATAAAATGTTTTTCTTTCGGTTAAACATAACATTTTTCCTTTGAATTGATTGTACTTGTACAAATAAAGAATTAACCATTATCCTTTATTAAAATGAATGGCAGAATTTGTACAAGGTACCAGACAATCTGCTGCCATGAATTAGAAACTGATGAACACAGAGGCTTTATTTCCTGCTGTTTAATCCTGATAATTGAAAAATGTCTGTCCCAAAATGTTTGGATAAAAGCAATAAATACTGCTATAATTACCTAAGCACGTAAAAATATCTTTGTAAATTAAATTGTTGCATAGTGAAGTGTTTAAGTCCGTTCAAAACCGTGAACATACAATTAAAGGTTGTATATGACAGATAAAAAACAGCTAGGCTACAATATCTGTCAAACGTGCTGTTAGGAGAAAAAAGTTAATCAAAGCGTACCTTAATTTGGTAAATCAAATTTTCGTAACTCCAGAAATCCCGTCTTTTCATAGTACCACAATACAGTGAGTGCCTGTTGGGTGAGGTTATAGGTGTACGCCAGCACTTTCTCAACTTTCATCGCCTTATTGTATTCCATCCACTCTATAGTCAGGGCTGTGTTGAGGTCTCCATAGGCTATTTTGGCACAAATTGCCAAGCTGAACTGTGAATTTGACTTCATTGCAAAGTCTGGTTTTACATATGCTGTCGCATTTAAGGGGCACTCCTTTGACGTTGTCAGTAAAACACCGACAATAAAGCTTGATGCCTGTGAATTGGGATTCAAACATTCTATCTGAGCTGTCCGATTGAACATTTCACTTCTTTGGTTGATGGCAAAGGCTGTGTTAATTTCAAATAGTTGTGAGGTGTCACGTGGCACGGTACCTTAACGCTATTGCAAAATGCAAATGGATATGCTACATAGCTTGCACTGATCGAATGGGAGTCTGTCACGTATCCATACAGATGTAATATTTAGCGTATTAATCAGTAATCCATAACGGCATTTATTGCTTAGAACTGATCCTTGATTCCTGCCCCTTTCCCACTCAAAAATATTAAAGTTATCGAAATATCGTGCATTACACTTTTAGTCACTGGCGATTTATTTTGATGATAGTGGCACGGTGCACTTTCAATGTATTATAATTATGTTCTGATTCGACTCTTCTCATACGAACATAAATCATTTATATTTTATTGCAGCGTTGTTTTACATTTCCTCTTAAAATATAAAGAAGCATCATTCACCTGTCAGTTTCTTCAGACCATTTAGCCTATCTTCACTGCGCATGCTCAGAAGCTTCTTATTTGCAATCAAATAAAACTAACAAGAATATAGTATGTGCCAACAGCCAGCTGATCGGCGTGTATTTTGTATATTTCACGACAAAAGAATAGCATATATGAGTTTATTATTCGGAAACTCCGCTACAGCCATATACTAGGTCCATCCGTCGTAGTCTTGGTTTGCCGTCCCCAAAGAATGGAAGAACTTTACAAGTTAAACCTGAAACCAACTGATATAATATTATCTTCAAGTATTGTCACGAGTTAAACCCGTAAACGAAATGATTTGATATTATCTTCAAGTATTGTCTTCTAGTCTTATTTATTTTTATTTTATATATATAATTTTGAACAAATTGTTACAGTAACTACTACAATTGAACTTTAACATCCTTTTTAACTTAAAGGTTGAAATGCACTGATGCCATTACAATTAATCTGTAAACCTGCTAAGTTCTGAAAGGAATGCCTTGATGCTCTTGATGAATAAAGCATAAACTGCTTTAATTTTATTTATGCTATACTACGAAAAAAGCTACAATAAAACTCATAAACTCAGATTGTTCAATCAGAATATATATGTAAGTTGTTAACACAGTAATCTAATTCGATTAGAAGCAACCGACTCTAATGCATATATGTAAAATTATGCGTGATAATATTTCTATGGATAGACAAAACACTTTGAAGCGTGACAACGCTTACAATATGAAACATAGTTCTCTTAAAATGAATGTTTTAAGTCTTTTCTCTTTTAACATGAAATATTTAACAAGAACAGGTGTTCATGTCCAAGTGGGTTATTACATGGGGTCTGCAATAGAAATACCCAAAGTTCATTACTCAAAGGTCATGGTACATCTGTATGAAATACTTTGTGAGCATCTGCTTACCATAACCATGAGAATAATCATTTGTTTTAAGTTTTATTATATGCTTTTACTTTATTATTATTATAAGATAAAAGCGCAGATATATTTACCTTTAAGTGCATCTTCCTTAAATCTATACTTGCCAATCTGTATTTCTCCAGATATTCGCAAATTTCACCATCTGCTTGCCATCTCTACCACTTCTTTCCATTCCTTTATCATGAAATTCTTCCTGCCTCTAATGCATACCAATTTGACTATGATGTCCAGTCTTTTCAAACACCTCAAAGAACTAAATACTTGTGATAAATATAGTACATTCATACTTAACAACAATGGGATAGACGAAACCAGAAATTAGGTAGCATTCGTGCTTAATTAGCCCTTCTAGACTCAAATTCTAATCTATTCAAACAACCCCAATATTGTAAAATATCCCTAATATATATTCCTTGATGAACATGGCCACGATAAAACTGAAATACTGCATTTCATTTGTTCGTCAGTATATGCTTAAATATAAGGAATAAATTTCCAAATCATAAAAAATACATACTCATTTCTCGAAAGATCTTTCTTTCATATTCCAATAGTATTTGCAAATCATTTTTTTTTTTTTTTTTTTTTTTATATATAACTTGTAATGCAATGTGGCATAAATTAATTGAACATGCCGCATAAAATAATTGACCACTTAATGTATATATTATGCTTCTAATACTGTTGGCCAATGTTTCCAACATCATTCTAGAAACATATGTGCTTAAAAATAGTATATGATGTGAATGCTTTATCAAAATTGTGGGTGGGTGGGTGGGGTGAAAGCACGTTTGAACGATCTGCTGGCTAAGGCTTCGATAATTCAATATTAACCTATCTTCTCTTTATACACCTGTCGTCACGTGCAATTAAAGCTTCACGTGGAAATTCATTTTTCAAATGAATACAACTCCCGTGAAACTTAACTATTTAATGCTTTTTCAACTTAAACTTGATGTACCATAAAACTGCTTACAAGCGCCCATTCACACCTTTACCTTAAAACGCCCTGCAAACAAATATAAATTTCATTATGTTCTGATTCGACTCTTCTCATACGAACATAAATCATTTATATTTCATTGCAGCGTTGTTTTACATTTCCTCTTAAAATATAAAGAAGCATCATTCACCTGTCAGTTTCTTCAGACCATTTAGCCTATCTTCACTGCGCATGCTCAGAAGCTTCTTATTTGCAATCAAATAAAACTAACAAGAATATAGTATGTGCCAACAGCCAGCTGATCGACAATAAAGAACGGGCAACCAAATTGCTATAAACAGCCATAAATGAAAAATACAAATGTATTCTTTTATCATATTTGTTAGCAACATTTTCTGAGGTAAAGCTCGTGTATGTACCTGTTTTTGGGGCTCTCTACCTTCCATCTGCCATGTTTTTGGATCAATCTCTCAGGAACTTCGTTCCCTGCTGCTGTAGCTCCGCCTGATCTGAGGCTGTGTAAGCCGAAACTGCCTTCAGGCAAACCAACTTTTTCCAAATTTCCCAGCAAAATCTCTCTTGCTCTAGTGTATGACAGCTTCCTACTTTTACGGAACTTACAACCAGACTTAGTTTAACACTTGCCTGAAAAATATAATTACTTAAATTATCATTAATATTAGTTAATTTCATATAAACCAAAAGATGAGTTTTGGGACACACTGTGATTCCCGTAGGGGATATGACTATCCACGTGCATTCCTTAAAATTATCAGTTTTGCTTTGCTTGATAAAAAAAATTCTAGTCTATCTAGAAAAATCCTGGTATCTGAACGTATTAAATTTGCCAATTCAGAATATCTCAGCAATCCAAACTATCCTAACATGTACATTAAGACGAATCTCAAATTAATAAGATTTTTACCATCTTTACCAAACATTTGTACAATTTTTAGCAACATATGGGGAGTAAAAGGTTTTTGTTTTTTTTCAATAACTGGCTTAGACAAAATTCTTTCAGCCTCTTCATTCATTATTACAGTGCTTGACATAGAAGAATTAAGCACCTTTGGCATTTTTTTTAGCTAAATTGTTTCATTCTGCAATCGCCATGTCCATAAATTCTGTGACCATTTGGGGTAAATCTTTATTTTTTTTTTTAAATTTCATGTAATTTTCAATAGGAATCACACTAATAACAATCTATGGAAAATTATCTCCCGACAAAAAGCACCAATCACATTCTTGTTCACGTGATCTCATGAAATTTCCTAAATAATTCCATTCAAATACACCTAGATGCAACCAAGAAGCGTCACGCCCTTTCTTGTTTTATCACGATATAATTCACACCAATTACAATCTATTAACATCATCTCAACAATTAAGAAGCTCTAAACCTATTCTTGTTTTATATGAATTTATAAATTTAATCTTATTGATCTCAAAACTGAGAATACTAAAACAACTAAGAAGCGTCACACACATTCTTAGTCTATCACCTTTGGAATCTCAACAAAGACTAACTATAAACCGCATCTCGCCAAGCAAAAAGCGCCAACCCCATTCTTGTCTCATATTAGTTCTTAAAAGTTTTTTTTTTATTTTTGTAATCTCAAATCTGAGAATGCTAAAACAACCAAGAAGCGTCACACCCATTCTCGGTAAATCACTTTGGAATCAGCCCAAAGGCAATCTATAAACCTCATCGGGCCAAGCAAGAAGTGCAAAGCCCATTCTTGTTTCGTATGAGTTCTTAAAAGTTTATTTTAATAACCTCAAGTCTGAGAATGCTAAAACAACCAAGAAGCGTCACATCCATTCTAGATTATTCATTTTTGGAGTCTGACCAAAGACAATCTACATTGTATAAATCACATCTCACCAAACGAGAAACGCCAAGCCCATTTTTGTTTCGTATAAGTTCTTAAGTTTATTTTAGTAATTTCAAATCTTTGAATGCTACAACAACCAAGAAGCGCTACCATGCCCGTTCTTGATTAATCACTTTTGGAGTCTGACCAAAAACAATCTAGATCGTAAAAACCATATCTCGCCAAACAAGAAACGCCAAGCCCATTCTTCTTAAAAGTTTATATCAGTAAATTCAAATCTTAGAATGCTAAAACAACCAAGAAGCGTCACATCCATTCTTGTTTAATCACTTTTGGAGTCTGATCAATGCGTCTCGCCAAACACGAAACGCCAAGCCCATTATGGTTTCGAACAAGTTTTTAAAAGATTATTTTAGTAAGCTCAAATCTGAGAATGACAAAACAACTAAGAAGCGTTACACCCATTTTTGGTTAATCACTTTGGAGTCTGACCAAAGACAATCTGTAAACCTCATCTCGTCAAACAAGAAGCACCAAGCCCATTCTTGTTTCGTATGAGTTCTCAAAGTTTAATTTAATAACCTCAAGTCTGAGTATGCTAAAACAACCAAGAAGCGTCACACCCACATTGTATAAACCACATCTCACCAAACAAGAAGCACCAAATCCGTTCTTGTTTCGTATTAGTTCTTAAAAGTTTATTTTAGTAATCTCAAATTTTTGAATGCTAAAACAACCAAGAAGCCTCACACGAATTCTTGGTTAATCACTTTGAGTCTGACCAAAGACACTCTAAATTGCGTAAACCACATATCGCCAAGCAAGAAGCGCCAATCCCATCCTTGTTTCGTACGAGTTCTTAAAGGTTCATTTTAATAATCACAAATCTTAGAATGCTAAAACAACCAAGAAGCGTCACACCCATTCTTGGTTAATCACTTTGGAGTCTGACCAAAGTCTTCTCGCCAAACAAGAAGCGCCAAGCCCATCCTTGTTTCGTACGAGTTCTTAAAGGTTCATTTTAATAATCACAAATCTTAGAATGCTAAAACAACCAAGAAGCGTCACACCCATTCTTGGTTAATCACTTTGGAGTCTGACCAAAGTCTTCTCGCCAAACAAGAAGCGCAAAGCCCATCCTTGTTTCGTACGAGTTCTTAAAAGTTCATTTTAATAATCTCAAATCTGAGAATGCTAAAACAACCAAGAAGCGTCACACCCATTCTTGATTAATCACTTTTGGAGTCTGGCCAAAGTCTTCTCGCCAAACAAGAAGCGCCAAGCCCATCCTTGTTTCGTACGAGTTCTTAAAAGTTCATTTTAATAATCTCAAATCTTAGAATGCTAAAACAACCAAGAAGCATCACACCCATTCTTGGTTAATCGCTTTGGAGTCTGACAAAAGTCTTCTCGGCAAACAAGAAGCGCCAAGCCCATCCTTGTTTCGTACGAGTTCTTAAAAATTCATTTTAATAATCTCAAATCTTAAAATGCTTAAACAACCAATAAGCGTCACACCCATTCTTGGTTAATCACTTTTGGAGTCTGTCCAAAGACAATCTACATTCGATAAACCTCATCTCGCCAAACAAGCAGCGCCAAGCCCATCCTTGTTTCGTACGAGTTCTTAAAAGTTCATTTTAATAATCTCAAATCTAAGAATGCTAAAAAAAAAACAAGAAGCGTCACATCGATTGTTGATTTATCACTTTTGTACTCTTCCCAAAGACAATCTACATTGTATAAACCTCATCTCGCCAAACAAGAAGCGCCCAGCCCATTCTTGTTTCGTGCTAGATTTTAAAAGTTCATTACAATAATCTCAAATTTGAGGATGCTAAACAACCAAGAAACGTCACACAAATTTCTTGTTTAATCACTTTTGGAGTCTGTCAAAAGACAATCTACATTGTATAAACTACGTCTCGCCAAACAAGAAGCGCCAAGCCCATTCTTGTTTCATGTGAATTGGTAAATTTTATTTTAATAATCTCAAAATCGAGATTGCTAGCTAAAACAAGCAAGAAACTTCTCACTCTGTGATTGAATCGCGAAGACCATGTATGAACATCAACTATCCAAACAAGAAGCGCCAAGTCCATTCTTGTTTCGTATTAATTCATAAGTTTATTTTATTAATCTCAAACTGAGAATACTCAAACTAATAAGAAGCGTCTCACCCTTCCTTGGTATATAGCATTGGGAATCTCACAAAAAACAACAATTTAAATTCAAGCAAGAAGCGCTAAGCTCAATCTTGTTCAGTATAAATTCATCAAATTTGAAATTAATCGCCATAGTAGATGCAACCAAAAGGCATCTCAACCTTTTCTTAGGTTAACTTATAGGGAATCACCCTAAAGATCGACTTTATAAATGATGTATCTCCAAACATAACGCGCCAAGCACATACTGTTGTATTTCAAACGAATGAGAAATTTTTTAAAGCTAGAGATGCGGAACACTCACTCTAGATTCCTGATCTTTGCAACCTTACTTACTTTTACTATGCAAACCAGCAAATAATCCATATCCAAGCAATATGTGGACGAACCCATTCATGTCAGAAGTAAAACTTTACTATTTTTGATATTTTAGAAACTCATCGCCCATTCTTGGGAAATAGCAGAATTCAACAAGCCGTTGATTCACACAAACCAAGTCTTAAGTATATGCCGTTACATGTGTCTGTATAATGAGCTGTACATGCTTAAGTTGTGATTAAACTACTTACTTACTTAAATATGAAACCTGCATGTATTAGCAAATATTTGAATACCCCTAAGCGACAAAGGTGCAAAATACTCTTATTGCGTCGCTTAAGTTGCTGTTTATGATAACTATAGATGTACCATGACCTCTGACCAATGGCCTTTGGGTCTTTCTATTTCCCTGGTGTAATGCTCATGTATGAGCGAACCAGTAAAGACAGAAAGAAAAAACGATTGATGCAGAATGCGTAAAATGAGCCTGTCTGGCTGGAACATATATGTATGTCAAAGCTTTTATAGTAAATGTAAATAAATGCCTGAAACCATTTTTTCTAGAACAACATATCAATATTGTAAATATAGTCACGCTTCAAAGCGTTTGGTTTATCTGTAATCCTGCTTTACACAATGGTAACCAAACTAAAAACATGCATATGCTTAGTTCATCATGTGCATTGTACGTCAACTCACAATAATAATTTGCTTTTAGGAACTAAATTGCTACTTATTCCCGAATAACTTAAGAGCTCAATGTATCCAGGAATCTCACCCTTTTTAGAAGAATAATGTTCGTCATAATAGAAGTCAAACCCAAAACAATATCTCACCAGACAAGAAGCGCCACACCACCTGTGAAGCATGCAAATTCAGAAGAAAAAAAACAATTTTATCTAGTTATTTTAACATTTTCCGAAAGCTTGCGCTAAGAGGGAGATAAGCATTTGCTTCTTCGTATGCTTAAAATATTAAGAGTAGCCTCCCTTATACCGAAAATAATAATTTCTGACCTAAAATGCTCTAACGGCGCAAGTAAAACTTAACGTGTTATAAAACATAAGTACCATATTGTCAAACCTGTCATAGCCTCTATGCATCGGACAGCAAGTACTTTACTTTTGAAACAGCTTGAAACAAAAAAAAAAAGAGCGGCCTTGAATAAAAATGTTTTGACCAGGCTGAAACTATAAAATATCAAGTTAAATATCTAGCTTGACTTATCAGCCTTCGTCATGATAAACGAATTCCGCTAGATCTGTATTGCACTGGTTATAAAAAGAATACTTATCATTTAGAGTCCTCTCTTAGTCCAAGTGGCCCCTTAAGCTAACGGAAGGACCTCCAATGTCCAGGCTCTCCACATTGAAAAACGCCTGTCAGTTGTACCTCTTGTTGTAACAATGCTTGTATCCGGATAAATGTCCCATTCACTCATCTATGAAAGCACGTTTGAACGATCTGCTGGCTAAGGCTTCGATAATTCAATATTAACCTATCTTCTCTTTATACACCTGTCGTCACGTGCAATTAAAGCTTCACGTGGAAATTCATTTTTCAAATGAATACAACTCACGTGAAACTTAACTATTTAATGCTTTTTCAACTTAGACTTGATGTACCATAAAACTGCTTACAAGCGCCCATTCACACCTTTACCTTAAAACGCCGTGCAAACAAATATAAATTTCATTAACACGTTGTAATGGAACACATTTTACATTTGACAAGGGTGCCCTCAATATTTATTTTGGTGCCCAAAATAAGCTTTTAAAGATTATACCACATTTCTCCATGCATTGTCTATAAAAGCACACACAAAACATTTGCTGAACGAAACAGCTGAAGTACTGTACGTACTATACTAAACTAAATATAATAAATTCATCAAATGGAATAGCTAGTTTCTTATATGAGCTTTGGGTCCAAGAGGAGACCCAAACCATGCTTAATACATGTGGTAATTTTCAAATCAGCCGCTATATAAGACAGATAGGATAGACTTAATTGAAATTTTCAAAAGGTTATAAAGCCCATGAGGATGTAGTAGTAAAGAATAACTTTAATGGCGTGAAAGACGATGCCAAACAAAAATATATCAGTTTTCCTTTTCTTTCATAATTCTTTAGTCCTGTATTTGGCAATGACGAAGAATTAAGGCCCAGACCAGACTACGCATACGCATGCGCAGTCAGATGGGCTTTAGCTCTTGGCATGGACGTTAAGATATCCTTTCGCATGACAACATCCCTCTTGTATAGAAAACAGCACCAGAGGCTATCAGAAGACAGATACTGATAAGTCCACACGTTCACAGTAAATATATCCCACACGTGTTCTTCTGTAGAATTAATTGCAACCACAGAAAAGATGTAGATATTTGAGGAAGGAACTCTTGTATAAATCCCAGAACTCGTGCGTTGAAAGTTATTGCGACCAGTCTCATCTTCACCTACAAGCCTTTCAGTCTGTAACAGGAAATGCCAAGTAACCATACAATAGCCGGCCAATGGCTCGCCAGCGAATCTCCATTTTGAGTGGAGTTTCGTTGATGGACCGATAGTGGCCTGACATTGTATGTTGGCTGAGTGTTGCTATATGTCATTAACAGCAATGTACTTGCAGTTTGTGGACCGATAGTGACCCGACATTCTATGATAGCTAAGTGGTGCTATATGGCATTAAGGGCAATGTACATGTATTTGGTGGACCGGTAGTTGCCTGGCATTGTATGCTGGCTGAGTGGTGCTTTATGGTATTAACGGCAATGTACATGTAGCTGGTGGACCGATAGTTGCCCGACATTGTATGCTGGCTGGGTGGTGCTATATGGCATTAACGGCAATGTACATGTAGATGGTGGACCGATATTATCCCGACATTGTATCTTGGCTAAATGGTGCTGTATGGCATTAACGGCAATGTACATGTAGTTTGTGGACCGATAGTGGCCCGACATTGTACATGTATGCTGGCTGGGTGGTGCTATATGGCATTAACGGCAATGTACATGTAGTCGGTGGACCGATAGTGGCCCGACATTGTATGCTGGCTGAGTGGTGCTATATGGCATTAACGGCAATGTACATGCAGTTGGTGGACCGATAGTGGCCCGACATTGTATGCTGGCTGAGTGGTGCTATATGGCATTAACGGCAATGTATATGCTGTTGATGGACCGTTAGTGGCCCGACATTGTATGCTGGCTGAGTGGTGCTTTATGGTATTAACGGCAATGTACATGTAGTTGGTGGACCGATAGTGACCCGACATTCTATGATAGCTAAGTGGTGCTATATGGCATTAAGGGCAATGTACATGTATTTGGTGGACCGATAGTGGCCTGGCATTTTATGCTGGTTGAGTGGTGCTATATGGTATTAACGGCAATGTACATGTAGTTGGTGGGCCGATAGCGACCCGACATTGTATGCTGGCTAAATGGTGCTATATGGCATTAATGGCAATGTACATGTAGTATCATAATTACAAAGACGTATTGTGAAACGTGCACTCGAGAGAGTAAGACTATTTTAATGAAAATGCAAAGGAGTATGACCTGGTCCAGAGGTAATAAAACTTGTTCATGCTAAACTCAACTGAGCATGAGATTTATCCTGCTCACAAATGTTAATATGCCAACAATTGTTGGCATTTTAACATTTATTAGCAAGATAACGACAACACCTGAGAGTTTTAAAGCAAGAAATGTAGATTTTTTTTTCAGAAATTCAATTTTTATGAGCTGTGGAAATACCATGCTCAGTTGAGTTGAGCACGAGAAAAGTTTTATAATCTCGGGGCCAGATAATACCACGATCACAGACCGTAGAGCAAACATGGCACCACGAGGAAGAAACGCAGAATACAGACATCAACACGACAGCAAGCTTGTGCGGTTCCAAAAAGTTTGTCAGAGAGGGTCCAACACTGACAGCGTTTTGACGTTTGTTGTTGTTTGTTTAGTTGAGGGGGTGGAGAGAGGAACCAAATGCCACTAAACTGAAGTGGGCCATCATCGGCCCATTGAAATGGTGTTTCGCTGGCGTGCCGATAATGGCCCACCATTTAATGATGGCTTGGTAGCTGTGTGGTTTTAAGGGATCCGGATCCAAAATTGATCGGAACCCTATATTTTTGTGATTTTTCAGAGGGGAGGGGTCCGGACCACCTCTCGCCCTCCTCTGGATCCGCACATGACAAGAACACAATTAAAGTAAAGCACACGGCTCTCTTGATTGCAAAAATAGACTTAAAGGACACTAAGAAATACACCACACAACAAGGATACAACACAAAAACTCACACTCAAGGGGAGCAGCATTAAATAATGCACATGATAAATCAGAGGTGAAAACTTTACGGAATTCGAACTTGATCGATGTGCCATAGCTGTCCAGTTCATCTGCTTGTCTCCTATTTTTTAATGAATTGAAGAAAAATTAATGAATAGTGAATAATCAGATTTATTTGCCACCTTTGTTTCTTTTAATGAATAATTGGTCTTATTTCAATGAATAACCCAAAATTTTAATGAGATGAATAATGGGCCAAATTTTTAATGAATAGTGAATAACAGAGCCCCCCCCCCCATCCAGACCCTCGTATATGGCAAAAACGCGATTTCAAAGTAGTTTTAGTGTACAATAATAAATAGAACCTAACATTCGTGCTCCTGTATTATTGAATTTATTAAACTAGTTGCGAATATATATAAATGGTCGGCAAATCTTGCATTTTATCTCCAATTTGTAACTCGTTTAATATATACAATAAAACATAAGCACTTATGTAAGTTTCTCTATTTTAACACTCAGTGACAGGATTACAATGCAACAGTTGCCTTTCTTCCTTTTCAAATAAACTGTCCACTCACTATAATTATGTGAACTCTTATATCTTTATTACTTATTTCTTAATTTTTTTTGCATTTTTTTTGTGGGGGGGGGGGGGGAGGGGGTGTTTTCTATGTAGTGAATGTAAGGTGCTGATCAGCCTGCTGCGCAGACGCGCAAGATAGTCTGTGCCTTTGTTGTTCGCATGCGTCGAAATCAAGTTTTCTCACAGAGTCTGAGATGGTGTTTTTGTTTTGTTTTTGTTGCTTTACGTCCCATGTCAACAGCTATGGTCATTGCGGGACGGTCAGTTCACTTAACCACACTTTTTCCTGGGCAGGCTTGAGCAAGCGGTTAACCAGTAACTTGTGCACATACTTTCGCTTGTAACTGACAACAACCCTTCTTGAATAAATCAGCGGAAGGGAAGAGAATGACTGTAGAAATTATTTCATGATCAATCTCCACGAAAATATGGTACCGGGCCGGGATCGACCCCTAGATCTGCAGTCAGACACGCATCTGTAGCAAGACACGTTACCGACTGCGCTATGGTGTTAACCCTTAATCTGCAAATATCTTTTGCCCTGAAAATGCTGTTTGTGTATAACGTCTGCGCCATACATTCAAGTGCACTTCAGACTGGATTTTATCATGAAAGCAAACACTGTGAACCTGGAACTGCTACCTTGAATCCATATTGTTTTTTTTCCGAAAAGCGACCTAAATGCCTAAGCAGGCGACAAAGATCGTGATTGGCGGAAAGCACGTTAACGATTGTAATTTCCAAAAATGTGGCACACAACCAGGGGCGTAGCTAGGCTAAAATGCAATGTACGCAATTGTGGGGAGTGGTAAATGCATCAGTAAACAACAGAGTAATTTCGTCATTTCGAGAAATGTTTCGAATATACAGTATCACGTGACGAATAACCGACATCAGTTTACCTGGAGATGTAAGTAAATTAGTGCCATCGCTGTGAGGAAGCCATAGACTTGGAGCCAGCGCTTTACTTGGAATCGTCGTGACAGCCTCATGAAGAGGCCAAACCTGAAAACAAATCAGTAAACTGTAATACTACTGCTTAAATCGGTCGTACGAGAACGTTCATTTAGTTTCTGGCACTTATGTGCCTCCAAACCAGATGGCACGTGGAATTTGCGTTTATTTCATGGGGGAGTTGTTTTGAATAATGAAGCGAAATTTTGTTTGAATCCGTTCACTCTTTCAAAAGCTATTGAAAGTTGAAACATGCGCAGTCGTAATACACTGGCTAAAATAGTATGGGTTTAATGAAAACACATGAAAGTTTTAAAATAAGCACTTATATTAAAGGTCACGTTACTCTGAGCATTTAAGGTTAACATACATTTTATGAAATGTGTCAGCTACATAGAACATATGCAGTGTCCAAAACATAAAGTGTTTAGGTGGCGAAAGCAATAAAGATGGTTTCAATAACCACAAAGATGGTTCCCATCCTAATCGGCCCAAAACTATTTTTACCAATGCTTATATTGCTGCTGTGGCAGGCCAGATTAAACGAGACGCTAGAGGCTCTGTTCTGTTCTATTCGTCTGCAGCACGAAGGCCTGATTTCCATTCTGTCTTAGAGTTCCGGTTTCTACACAGAGTCAATTAAGATCCAATTAAGAAAGTAAGTAAGGTTGCAAAGATCAGGAATCGATACAATCAAGTACCAAACCTGACCCAGGATACCAGTGGGAAAGTGACAAACTCACAGAAGACACCACAAACGAGAGCCAAGAGGTCAGCCCTTTCCCAGCAGGTGACCACAAAGCACATATAAACAGACGCGCACAAAACATAGCAAACACAAGACAGAACAAAAACATAAAAGATCCACAAAAGAAGTACCGCCTTGGAACGGTCAGTAAAATATTTTACTGGAGGGCTTAAACCGGTTTAACGGCGCCAACCTCACCCTTAATTCAGATGTGGATCAAGACACATAAATATTTGGTTTGCATGAAAGACCCCTAACTTATCAATGCATCATCTCCTAAAACATATAAATCAAGATATAACAAGGAGATAAAGCAAGGATAAGGACTCAACAGTAAATTAAACTGAATACCGGAGCAAAAGAAATCCAACAGGTAAACCCCGGTGGGCCCGACAAACAGCCAAAGCATCAGGCCCCTACCATCTCATCAATAGATAAGTCTTTAAGTCGGAACCATCATAGAGTCTGAAGTCCGACCCACCGGCGTGCAATTAAAGAGGAAAGCAAAGTTGCCAACCGTGATTGGGTTGACTACCAAGCATGCAGTCTGTTGCAATACATTAATGTTATAGCCATTTTTTTTATAATGGGAAATTATTTTAATGAACTGCGCTGAAAAATTATTAGAGCCAACAATCTTCTTCAACTTATACACCAAGTCACCATAGAAATCAGGTTCCGAAAGTCCTTGGCGCAAGAGAGATTTAAGTCCAACTTGGAATTTAGAAATCAAATCATAGTATCGTCTATAAAATTTTGAAAATGTTTTGCGAAGTTTATGATACCGATAGCCCTGTTTAAGAAGTTTCTGAGTTAACAACCTTATTCTACTGTTGAAAAATGTGCCATGATCATTTTGACAATACAATAATATAATAAATAAAGCTGAATCGCGAAGGCACCGTTTTTTATTGATACACTGAAAGTAAGTAAGGGTGCAAAGATCAGGAGTCGATACAATCAAGTACTACACCCGACCCAGGATACGAATGGGAAAGTAACAAACTCACAGTTAGACACCATGAACGAGAGCCAAGAGGTCAGCCCTTTCCCAGCAGGGCTGACAGAACAAAAACATAAAAGATCCACAAAAGAAGTACCGCCTTGGAACGGTCAGTAAAATATTTTACTGGAGGCCTTAAACCGGTTTAACGGCGCGCCAACCTCACCCTTAATTCAGATGTGGATTAAGACACATAGATATTTGGTTTACATGAAAGACCCCTTACTTATCAATGCATCATCTCCTAAAACATATAAATCAAGATATAACAAGGAGATAAAGCAAAGATAAGGACTCAACAGTAAATAAAATTGAATACCACAGCAAAAGAAATCCAACAGGTAAACCCTGGTGGGCCAGACAAACAGCCCAAGCATCAGGCCCCTACCATCTCATCAATAGATAAAACTTTAAGTCGGAACCATCATAGAGTCTGAAGTTCAACCCACCGGCGTGCAAATAAAGAGGAAAGAAAAGTTGCAAACCAAAGTAAATTTATAAACAAACATGTGGGCAAAGTGTTTCACAGACACATTTTTGAGTTTGGATCTAAGTTAATATTCCCGTACACAATGACAAAATTATAACGTCTTTACGGCAAAAATGAGATTTCAAAGTAATCTTAATGTCATATGATAAATAGAATCTAACATTCGTGCCCTTGTATTATTGAATTTATTAAACTCGTTGCGAAAAAGAGATAAAATGCTCGGCAAGCTTCGCATTTTATCTCTTCTCCCCAACTCGTTTAATAAATTCAATAAAACATGAGCACTCATGTAAGATCCTCTATGTAATATAAGAATCTTTAATGAGTGTGAGGTTGGAGAACTCGGCTACTTCTTTAATGCTGCTACGTTCTGTTCAATCATCGAGAATGGTTAAGCAATAGCAGGTAGTTGTTTTGTAAAAATGTTGAAGAAAGGTTTTCCTCCAGTTGTTTTGGAAAGAAAATTAAAAAGGGGTGGCAGTTAATCTGTCACCACTTTTGATGTAAACAAACACACGGTTTTACAGTGTACAAATAAGTGTTTACACATTATTATGATGGGCCTAAAATGATGTTTTCATTGTGTAACTTTGGAGTAATATTACATAATTCAGTATTTTGCAAATAAGCATTTTTAACAAACACAGGATTGCATAATTAATAAGTTGACAAACAGAATATATCCGGTTAGCAGAAGTTATATTTTTAGACGAGAGAATTTAAACAAACCAGCGCGATTTTCAAATAGTCATATATGTTATAGAATTTTACTCTTCAAAATCAAGATTCTTAAATGTTAATTTCAAAATATATCTATATGCACATCATTTTGTTTGGCATAAAGTTAGTATCAAAATAAAGCCTATGATGTGTAGATTTTGAATTTGAAAGAAATTATTTAAAAGTCCGGTTGTGCAAAGTTTTATTTTGTAAAATATAAATGCAGAAACTTAAAAATTCAGAACATTGAGAATTAAATATGGCTGCCAAGTAACGCGCTTGAGAAATCTGTTGGTCAATATTTAATTTTGGTGTTCTTTGTTAAGCAATCTTGTTTTGCGTCGTTAAGCTGCCAAAATCCCTTAGAGCGCCATCGTAAGTAAATTGTGGCATCCTTGGGACAAAGAGTCTTAACACTTATCACATACCTGGTTGATTAATACTTAATCAGGTTATGTCATGAGTGCGCATGCGCCGGCCACTGCTCCGCGGGGTTAAGGCAGGCAATTTTCCCACCACGTGAGCAAAATCCTGGAATGTGATTGGCTGGGGTTAAAGAAGGACTGCGCGCCTGATCTTTAGGGTCTAGCAGTGAAATCACTTCTGATTCTACTGCTAGACAATAAAGACACGCTATTCATTCAAGTTCTTCTTCATCATTTTCCAGGGCCAGGAACTTCCGTTGTGAAATTGTGTAACCCCTGCACCTAACCAGTGCAGCATAAAAACACGCAAAACCCCAACATATAAGCTTTTGATACGCACATGAAGCCCTTAAAAGTAAACGTTCATGTTATTAACTATAAAAGCTGTTCGTTATCCAAACATTGGTTCTCTTTCAGATATTTGCAAACCTCCATTTATATGAATAAACATATTTTTATTTTATCCGCCACTGTTCTGTCAAATACCATCATACACCGACATCAGAATTCAGTTGCAGAAGTAACCAAACTAAGTGAATCTACTCATCCAAATCGTTAAGGATGTTCGAATACACAGATCTCGCCAGGATGCCTTTCAAAACTTATAAAGTAATCATGCTTTCGTTGGTGTAATTGAGCCGCGACATGAGATTTTCCAACAATGTGGCATTTTGACAAGTGTAGACTCCGATGCCCCTGTACACTTTCTTTTTAAGCTTAGAAACTCCAAATGATGTTCGATCAGTAGCTTACAGTCATAAAATTCTCAAGCGACTAGCAAATGATCTGATCAGTCTGCGCATATGCGCAGGCTGATCTGAGCCCTTCCTGGTCGCACATACAGTACCACATGGAAATGTCATGTCGTGGCTCAATTTATTATGCTCTAATATTTGGGAAAACAGCAGGGAAATCCATTACACAGTGTACCTATTTATAAACCATGAATACAAGTTTTTTTTCGTGACATGATGTTTTCATTTTTGATATCAAGCATAATGCATATATCACTCTCAGCTGCTAGTCTACTTTAGGAAGGACTGGGAATCGTGCACCAATTGGTGTCGAATTGATATGCAAAAATATGCCCTTCCCAATTGAATGGGTTGGACGATGAGAATCATACCAGACCCCGAGGTTATAAACTTTTTTATGCTCAGCTGAACGTCCTGAGCATGAAAATGCTCTGCTCAACGTTCTGAGCATGTAATATATTCTGCTACGCCAACAATTGGTGGCATTTTAATATTTATTAGCTGGATAAATGTAACATCTGAGTGTTTTAAGCAGGCAAAAAACTTATTATCAGCATTTTAGTTTTATGAGCAGTTGAAATTTTATGCTCAGTTAAGTTAAGCATGGAAATATGCCTACAGTAGGTGAAGGTTGGAGTGAGTCTGCTATACTTGAAGAAGATAAAGGAGAAGATTGGAATCAGAGTTCTATTTTGGGGGTATTTAGTGTTTATACCCTGTGTGTGTGTGCGCGTTTCGTGTTGAAGCCTATATTATAGGGGTTAGCGAACAACAAAGGCGCAGACCAGCCTGCGCATCCGCGCAGTCTGATCAGCGCCTTTGTTATTCGCTTATTCAAAAGAACAATATCTAGATATGCTGCGAGCAAGAATTTCAGTTTTGTAGCTAGTCTCTGTAGCTAAGGAGACTAGTTTGAGTCTTGCTTTGTCGGCCTTTAACCCGAAGACAGGTTTTCACACGTCGTGGCCCAGTTATAAGCAGCAATATTTATGATGTGGATGTTTGGATGTCCAGAATAGTATTCTCCTTTGTGTTCACATACAGCAACAGTTTTTCCCAAGATATGACTCAAATTTGAATCCTATCTTTTTCAGGGTCAATAGAATATGTGACTAATTTACTCGGTATGAAAACGGTCTAACTAAGGCGACAATGTAGACGACAAGTACGACAATTCTCACAGTTTCACCAGAGCCACATATGGCACATAGTATAAAAGGAGAACTTAAAAGATAAAAACCCCCATTAAAAACAGCAATAGAGACCTGGGATTATTTAAAGAAAGCAGCATTAACATACACAGTACCATTTTTCATAAATCGACACAAAATGACTTGGACAGGTAAAAGATTAAATTGAATACACATTGCATGGTTTTATGGAAAACCATCACTTCATTTTGATGGTAAACTGTATTTTGAACGCACAGCATTATAATTCTCGTGTAAGTGACTTCAACAATAGAACCAATTTTGACTGCTATATTAATAAAAAAGGGCTATCACTATCATAAACTTTGTAAAGCATCATCTAAGCTAGAACACATTTGATGGTGCGCCATCGTAAATTTTCACGCTCTCAAAGAAATCTTATGGTATTTAACCTTTTGACCCCACCCAAAGGTCACCAGTTTGATTCTAGGGTAAGAACATTTCAGTATATCCTGGTCTACCGATCATCTCTTTTTAATTTGATATGCCACATGACTTTGTTTTGACCCCCAGCACCCCCAAGTCTCACCCTTGGGACATGACCCAGGCGACGGAATGAAAATACTGTCTGATGTGTTTACATCTACACAAAGTCTGGTGAAAAAAGATGAAATTGACTTTGTAATTGCAATTTAATGATATTTGACTTTTTGGCCCCTCCCCAGGGTCCCAGAGGGCTGGGACCAAAAAAGTGTGCCGCTGCACGTCACATTCATGTGAGTAACTCGAACACCAAATTTGGTTGAATTTCAAAAGCAAAATATTTTTGAACCTCAACCCCCCTGTAACCCCCCAAGTCCTACCCCTGGGGCATGTCCCAGGCGACAGAAAAAAATGCCGTTTGATATGTTTCATATATCTCGTTTGTGAGAAGATACACAAAGTTTGGTGTAAAATATTTGAAATCGACTTTGTTATTAACATTTAATGATATTTGACCTTTTGGCCCCTCCCCAGGGCCCCAGGGGGAGGGCCAAAAAAGTGTGCTGTTACGCGCCCAATTCATGTGAACAGCTTAAACACTACATTTGGTTGGATTTCGTCTAAATGGATTAGGAGGAGATAGCGTGATGGAAGGACAGAAGGACGGACGTCCGGACGGAGGGAGGCGATTGCAATACCCCCATCTCTTTTTTTTAAAAACGCGTGGGCTGGTGCAGCAATTATTCCATGGTCGTTAAATACAGTGCTGGTTTGAAAACTCTTCTACAATATGGCAATCCAGGACCTGTATTTTATGGTGATTTAGTTTTAGCAAGTTCAAAAGTATAGCGAGCAGGGTTTTTTTCCAGATCAATTTAAAACTATTATCAAACATTATCAAAAAAAGTAAGTGAGTATGATCAGGAAATAACACAATCAACAGCTGCAGACAAACCTATGGCGTTGTGAGGAAGAGCCACACAGCAATCACAAGACAACAGGAAGACAAACAAAGTAAAGCAACCAGCTCTCTCTTCCCCATCACAGAAGTCCTGTGGTTGCTGGTGCAGACTCACGACATCATTCGCTGTTCACATAAACGTTACAAAAATCGCCATTTCAACCAGCACATGATATTTTGATACTGTGAAGAAGGCTCAGGCGAGCCTGTGCAAACATGCAGACTCCCAAGAGCCTTTGCTGTCAGCACAAGAGATCTTGATATTTATTACAATGTCTAGTGACTTTGCCTGCGCAAATGTGCAGACTCACCAGAGTATTCGCTGCAGGCGTGAATAGCACACAAATCGCCATTTAAGGCAGCACAAGAGATTTTGTACAGTGACGAAGGCTAAGGTAAACCTGTGCAAATGTGCAGACTCGTCAGATCCTTTGGTGCTCGCACAAAATGGCATTCAATCGCCATTTGAGTCACCACATGAGAATTTTGAACTGTGACGAAGGCTCAGGCTAGACCAAGCAAATGTCAAGCTCACCTGAGTCTTCGTCTTGGTACTGAAATATCATGTGCTGGCTCAAATAAAGATTTATGTACCGTTTATAAGAACAGTGAATGCTGTTGTGAGGCTGCACCAGCAACCTTGGCGCATCTGGGCAACCATCAGTGCGTTGAATCAATGCTTTAAAAAATGCTCCCAGTGCGTTGCAATAAATTCCTCAATAAAACATTTGCTAGTTTACCAAGAAAACAAAAACAACAAAGTAGTAATCGTTTTTTGGATGTTATTTCATGGGAATATGACAGCAGCTGCGCTTAGACATGCCGATTTCCCTCAATTTAGGCATTTCTCTAGAAAAAAGCACCTGTCACGGCAAAACTCAAGAACTTTGTTAGATTTGCAGTCCAAACTATGAATTAAATCACCAATTGCTTGGCAGAGCCATTAACTGCAATGTTACCGGTGGTCTGTGCGCCAGGTGTCATCACAAATAAAATAAATGCACGTTTATAAATAAATCATAAAGTCAACAGGTATAGATTTTTTTTACCTTTTACGCCACCACCTGTGCTGAAAAATGCAACCACCAGCTCGTTGTAGCTACCACCGGTGCGTTTACATTGACCAGTGTGAGAAAACTCAAGTCAGAACGAAAATAATATGCCCTGCGCCCAAATGTTGCATATTTAAATTTAGTCCATGGGCCCAGAGGGGTCACCATGCACCCCACTAAGGGCTCTCTGGGAGTGGTATATTATTGTTTATTGGACACCCCTGATTAAGAATCAAGATGTTAACACTCGATATCTTGGGTCCCACTCACCATTTTGGATGGTTTCAAGATGGCCGCCATGAAAATCGACAAAATGACTATATAGTGTAATATTAGCCTCCTCCTCGTACCATCTGTTATGCTTACGTTTATGAGCAAACCATTTATATTTAAGATCCTAAACTCCATTTCGGTTAAAAATAAACGTTAAATATAAGGTCTTTACATACTATATTTAATATGGCGGCCAATATGAAATAAAAATTCGCATATTTTTGTTAATCTTAAAATAGTTTCCATGAGTTTCTACAATACAGATTATAGTTACATGTTTAAGTCATTTTTAATTTTGGAGATATATTTACTGGCAGCATTATTTTAGTCATGAAGTATTTTATTTATCGCAAAGTCATCATCTTCGGCTGTATACAAGGTTACCCCACTCATTTTAATAAGTAGACACTTTTTCTGTAAATAAACATAACTGCACTTCTGTATGCATTTTTCTCACTGACATTTATATTAATTTTACCTTAGTTATATTCAGATTCATCATTTTATTGCAGCATACATTTAAGAACAACTTTTTGGACCATTAAGGGTGTAGCATACTATACATGTTACATCAAACCAAACAAAAAGACATCTGAGTCCAAATTAGCCACTGTAGAAGCTGTACAATATATTATTTACGAATGGGCCCATGCTTTAAATTTACTTATTAGGAAATCGATTTGTCTTTTACAAACTGTGGTGATTATTTTGCATTAATGCAAAGTCCTTTCATAATCATTGTCAAACTCCTCTGAATCGGACAGGTCATCATTGTCAATAGACAAATTTGGCATGCAGTCTCCATCAAACCAAAGGGGCATCATATTGCTATCACCATCTGTCAGCCATCCATGATCATTTGTTAGACGTAAACTTACATTTTTGGGGTATCTGTCCTCCAAATAGCCACGTTGTGCATGTTACTTTTGAGGGTCGTGGTACATGCACTACAAATTGGCTATATTTAAATCAAATTCCAAAAGTTGATAATTTTTAGATCTCTTATTAGTCTATTTTGAGTGTGTTTTTTTTATCAGCAATGAGATGTTTTCTCCTCAAACATTTATTATCCCATCGAAAAAAATCGATAAAGTAATAGTAGCTAAGACAAAGACAATTATTAATACTATTACCATACAATCATCAAAACCACCATTATATCTAACTTTCTAATTAATTCTGTTTTCACCATCAATATTATGCTTTATTATGGTTTTAATAGAGTGCAGAAAATATTTCACAACACCCTCATATTTGTGGCAGCAGATGGGCATCTTGGCATTTCATTGATATTTATATATGCCCATAAGTGTAAATGTAACGTTCACACCAAGCTTCCTACTTACGCATACCCTATCCATACATTTGGCTATAAGTAAGGGTAGGGTTGGCTCTTATTTGTGACGTTTAATTGTGATTTTGTCACTTTCCCACGTGGTATCCTGGGTCAGGTGTGGTACTTGATTGTATTGATTCCTGATCTTAGCCGTCTTTCTTACTTTTTTAGAATAGTTGGATTTGCGTAGATAGCCCAACTTTACCCAAGTCTCTTCCATACTAATTCAATATACATACACTTATCATCCCCATATTGAGTCATATCATCTACCCATATTGCATATGGAATATTAGATATGTGTGGAGGTAAGGGTAGGGTTTGCATTGGGACAGGGTAGGGGTAGGTTAGAATTATGTTAATGGGTAGGGTATGAGTATACGTTTTGGTAGTGTCACTCTAATGGATGAGATATCCTACCCTTCGCCCTACCCTAGTTTCTACTCAATGTAAAGTCATGTGTACTTAATGTATACCACGACGTCCGTAGGGGCTGCACTTATGTCGATTTTACCATATGCGCGCTACAGTTTTAATAATAAGATATTTGCATAATATTTAAGGCATGTTTAAAAAGATCTGATCTTAACCTTGTAGCTTTGTCCAGAGATATTTTTGAGAGACGTATGCACCATTCAAAAGAACTAACCTTTACCTTTTGCTTTATAGCAATGCTAATATTTTCTCGCTGTAGCGTTCGGTTGAATAATTACAGCATATTATACATCGCCCACTCCATACCACCGACCTGTTTTCATGTTATTGAATTATAATACTATTTGAATCTGAATCTTTCAAGACGTGCATCTTTTAAACCACATGATAAAAATGCATTGTAATTTTAATTTTTCCTTTCAAATACATGTATTAGAATGGCAACAGCTTGTGTCGATTCAATATTTAAAGAACAATGCGCAATTCGTATGACGTCATTTAAATTGACAACTACGTCATTTCGAATGCATTGCTCAATTTTTATTTCCGAGAATATTCTATTTTTTGTCTATCAAGTTGGGCTTTAAAAATGCCAAAGCTTATATTGGCAAAATATTTAAGACGAACATTATTTTGATTACAAAATATCTTAATCTTATTTGGAATATTGTAAAAAGTGTTTTTGTTAATGTTTGATTTTAAATGAGAATTTCCGAAATTGTTATTGGTTTCAGACGTATGCTTTATCCCAAACTGCATCATTTTACGATATAGTACACCAAATTAATTATGTTTTAATTAAGACATACACATGCCGCGTATTTGTATCTCCGACTATTGACCTAGTTTGTGGACTCGTTTTAATTTTCTAATGTGGATTACTATCAGTCACTGACAATATCGACTAATCATAACTGCTTCAGACAAAATTCAGTTCATTTAACATTTACCCCATTTCTATCTGTAATACAGCTGTTGTTACGACAGTACAGGCTGGTTTAAACTTCAAGTGGTCCAGAATTAGCTTACACGTGTTATAGCTGAATGTTTCATAGCCATACATTCAAGGGCCTAGGAAACCCATACGATACAGAAAATTCACCATTTGTACAAGATGTATTGGCTTATGGATGAACATTGAGCAGCCATCAAAACACATTGCCGAGACTGCTCTTGTTTGAATTGTGAGGTTTCTAATATGCACAATCTGCTTTTCGGCCAGTGCAATAAGCGTATGGCTGTTTCAGGATAAATTTCCAGTCCCTTCTTTAAAGCTGCATAGTCTGTAACTTTTGATCTTTTAATTTAAGAACTAATGTTTCTATTTTTCAAGAACACAGTAAAAAAACTAAAATTCAGGTATACATTTTACCAATTTCGTAAATCTTAACAACTTATCAGTATCAAAACAGCGGTCTTTAGGTTAAAACAAGCTGTCTATAATTATTGGAGGGACGCAAATAATTACCAACAAGAGAAAAACACACCTTTTTTATAAGATAATTCACTTTTCCGTGCAGTTTTCAGCTATAGTGAACAGATTTATTGTGAAAACATAACTTAATTCTACTTTTACAAATGATTTAAAAAGAAAATAAACAAAATCGAAAAATGTTCAAAGTTGCAGATCTAGTCTCTTTAAGTTACATAAAACTTGTCAGAGCTGTGTATAGACAAAGAATATATTTTTATTTGTGATAATGTTCAGGCATGCTGCGTTGCTGGTTACAGAGATATATCATGCCAGGATCAGAACTTTCAGAACACCCCTCGTATTTGAGGAAAGTAAAAGGCTTGGCGAGACTGCACAAAAATGCAACGTTAAAACCAATGGGATAGTACATGCATCCACCACCCTGGTCGGTGAATCTGCTATCACAATGTTTTAACGTTGTATATATGGATAGCAGATGCTAAAAGGCTTCGTGAGACTGCACACATTTAATGCAACGTTAAAACCAATGGGATAGCAGATTTATCGACTACCTTGGTCGATGCAACTGCTATCCCATTCGTTTAACGTCGTATATATAGAGAATACTAGGTGAGTGTCTTTTTTTATATCAAGTTTTCCAGGCAAGGCTTCAAGAAAGCCTAATGAAATGCGAGGCTTTCCCAGTTATTCAACTTGCGTTCTCGAAGCTGAGCCTGGTAAACTTGATATCAAAAGACGCAAACCTGCTATTTTATTTATCAGTTTATCAGTTGGTTCGCTCTTCAAACTGACTTTGACGTACTTGTCGATTTTCATGTCGATTTAACGTCATAGACGAATGCAATTCAAAAATTGAAACGTCATGATGACCTGATAAAGGCACATGCCGTGGGATAGGCAACGTTTATCAGTGCAACAATGTATTTACTATGAGAGGTAACTGATAAATGGTTTTACTGTATCTGCCTCTGTTTTTCTGGTTTTGAACCAAGCCAGTTTGAGGACAATAAAAGATGAACAAACTATCTATTTACATGCCTTATTAAAGCCTCTATTGATAAATAACAATGGATGAAAAAATATGGAAAGCTTCCTGCAAACGAAATCTTTGGACACACTCCCAAGAAGAGGCCCCAGCGGACATGCGGGGTTGGAAATTCCTCTGGTTAACGTTGACGCGATGCAATTGTTTGTACAATCTGAGATGTAAGGAGCACAGCGTTGTTTCAATGTCTGTTGTATGCTTTGCGAAAATATGTTATTTTTCTTGTTCAATCGTTTAAAATATGATAATTATTTGATTTTTTAGATATTCAGATTTTTGTAACTTTAAAAATCACATAACTTTTTAAAAAATGCCCTTTTTTATATATAATAAACAGTGTTCAGAATACAAATAAACATAAGCTCATATACAATATTATGTGAACATAATAATATGGAGATCATTCGAACAACTAGCATTAATTTTAAACTATTAGAGAGACGATGGGAGTATTAGAGAGGAGCAGGGAGAGAGCCTGTATCAAGCAGGATTGTAGAGTACTATACATTTGTAGATCATGCGAGAAATCGGATATATTGAAATGTACCAGCCCCTAGACTTTCTTGAGTTTCTCATTGAAACCTTATGGTAAAACCAGCATTTAGCCTAACAAGCTAATTTTGAGTGCATCAGTCAGTTGCAAACGACTGGCAGGCCTAAATATTGTAAATAATGATCTTGGTGTGTTAATCGTTTGGGTTATAAAGCTGAGAGTTGCTAGAATCTATTTTCTAAATCACTTCCGCATTTCACGGAAGGTTGTTGACTTGTTTCGACATGTTGCGACCCGCTCCATCGATTGATTTGGCTTTGATGACGAATAGTTCATCGACAAAGAGATAAATATGTTTACAAACTAATTCAACTGCATCTGCTTGTGGTAAGTTAATCTAACGGTAGAAAATCTCTTTGTTTCAGTCACATATTTCTTGAATCGATGTGCAATGCCTTTCGCCATTAAAACTGTTTAGCGAGTTCTGATTGGTGTATCCATGGACGCTTTAGCAAATTGAGCCAATCAAATGACTCGTTATAAAGCTGTTCACGTGATCGCGTGTTGGTTACTAACAACAACCAACTTCTATGAAAAGATGGAACACGCGAACGTCGTCTGTCGCAGCCTCTGGGCTTCGAAAGCGACAAATCGAAAACTCGTATTTGAGAGGCTAAGAAAGACCTTGAGAGAGGTACACATTCGATAGAATCGAATCTAGTAGCTATAGGCTTTAGAGATTCACAGGTTCTCGAATTTGTACTCGAATTTTGGCTTTTGGGTGGCTCAAGCTTTGGGCTTTCCCAGTGTTTCGAATTTTGCAACCTTAGCCTCGTTTCGAATTTGAGTTAGGCCTCGTTTCGAATTTGGACTAACGAATGCCTCGTTTGCGCCTGGTTGTTCCTCTGCTGCTTTGCGAATTTCGATTAGATTTTAGACTACCCATTTCTAAGCTTTATCAGATTTGATAGTGATCAAAATTCGCAATGCTTATAGTTTGAAAACAGAGCTTAAGGCCTTTTCATTTTTAGAACTTTAACTCTTTATAAACATCTGTAAGAGATGGCTAGTTCAAGAAATGTGCGAGACGTTGTTGATCTACTTTAAACTATCTATAGGCATATTATGCCATACATGTAACTTGTTGACTGATCTAATTTGTATGTAAATGTCCATTAAAAGCTCATCAGTTTATGTGTCATTGATTGTCTTTTTATTTGAATAAATATGTATTAAATGCCATTAAATCATCTTTGTTAATGAAACCACTCTACAGAATCAGAGTCTATCAGAACGAACCCTTGTAATATTTAGACTCATTTGCCTCGGCCTATCCATAAAATATCCTGACTAAATTTACACGAAAGAGTTTACATTTAGCAAGGGGGTCGGGACGTTACAATATTTTATAGATGTGGACAAAGGTCCAGCACAGGCCTGAGCTCTTGTATAGATTCTATTCTAAAGCAAAGTTGCCGTTCATGATAAATGGCTGGAAGAATGAAAACAAAATAGAATAAAGAAAAACATAACGACAATAACAAAAACCAACAGTGATAGCGAAAATCTCCCTCTTCTGTCACATTTGGGAAGAAATATTTATTCACGCGAGACCTTTTCTTAAAGAACTAATTTGATCTTGTTGTTAAGGAAGGAAATATATTAAAAATGCCCTTAAGATTGTGTCCTATGTGTGCTAAATTATTAAGTTTAAGCTGTTTTAAAATTATTAAAAGAAAACATGTCGATAATTCAGGTACTACCTAAAGTGGCCAGTGTCATAAATTCTCTGAATTTGCTTGTTCTTTTTATACCTGTTTAAACATGGGGTGACATTATCAAAACTTCCTTGATACTACAGTGATCACCCAAAAATAAAATGAGAACATTTATTAATGTGAATGTTTATTCTAAAAGTCAATAAGATATGACTATATAACGCGTTTGGTTAAGTATTGATGTGAACTTAAATAAGATATTATTTATAGCTGCAACATTTGATTAGTCCCCCACCCATCAGTAAGTATCACGTCATCGCTACGAATTGATTGGATTGGATTTATATATTAAACACATGTATTATATTGCTTATTGGTCATTTTATCGTCACGTGGTATGCAATGTCCCGGTCTCTCGTAAAGGTAATGGATATAGGAACCAGTTGGGAGCGAGGCGTTACAGTGACCCAAAAGCCGATTCGTTTTTAAATAAACATGTATGGCCATCTAGTACAGAGCATGTTAGAATTAAGTAACAATCAACCAATCTTGTAAGATTGACAAGTGTAGAGTAAGACAAGCCTGTGTAGCAGCCTTTTAAGCTTGGAAACTCCAAATGATGTTCGGTCAGTAGCTTAACATTCATATAATAATCAAGCGACGAGCAAAGGCGCTGATCAGACAGCGCGTAAGCGCAGGCTGGTCTGAGCCTTTGCTGGTCGCACATTCCACATTGTTGGAAATCTCATGTTGCGGCTCAGTATACAAGTCTGGGTGAGGGTAAGCTTTTGTGATTGTTGAATGTCCGCTGTGCGTCGTGCATCATTCGTCGTCAACAAGTGCGTTAAAATGCTGGATGGATTTTGACCAAACGTGTCAGCAATATGTCCGTAATATGGCCCCTCCGATAATTGTTCATTTATTTTGAATATGGGCCAGTGGTTCAGGATGAGATGTCGTTTAAAAATAATAGTCTTAGCTCTTGTGGTCATTTTGTTACGGGGTAAGGGTTTCAGTTCCATAATGGAAGGTTAGTTTTTATGCATAATATTTTATCGCAACATGCTTTATTCAGCAAGCTGTGCAGTGGGGTGTTATCTGTTACGTGGTGGAAGTAGGATGGTGTTGGAATATCAAGGGTTGGAGTTGGGGATGAGGAGGGTGGAACTGTTTGACAATGTGCAATTTTTGTAGAGGGCAAAATGCCATACATTTCTGTGAAATGATTTGAATAAGGGCCAGTGGTTCAGGAGATGTTGTTCTATTTTAGCTCTGTGCAGCGGAGCGGTTTGTGCAATGTTGGTAAAATACTTTATAAGAAACATTTCTGTGAAATCATGTTTTGAATTTGAACAAGCGTTTCATTTTAGCTCTGCCGAACATTTTGTTAGCAAAGCTGAACCATCTGTGCTATTTTGGTAGGGGTCATTATGAGGAACATTTCTGTGAAATTATTTTAAATTGAATCATTGTCTCAGATTGAGATGTCGTTTAAAGATATTTCTAATTTTTATAGCTATGGTGGCCATTTTGTTCAGCGGAGCAGAACCATTTGTGCATGTTTTATAGAGGGCGCTATGTGGTACATTTCTATGAAATTATTTTGAATTTAGGCATGTGATTAAGGAGGATGAGTTGTTAAAAGATATTTCTATTTTAGCTCTGGTAGCCATTTTGTTCAGCGGAGCAGAACCATTTGTGCAACTGTGCTAGATGCGGGGGTAGATGACATTATGAGGAACATTTCTGTGATTATATTTTAAATTTGGACCATTGGACCAGGTGGGAGGAGATGTTATTTAATGTCTAGGAGTTAGGGGATGTTATTTAAATTTCTATTTTCATTACTTCTGGCGGCCATTTTGCTTGGCGTAGTGGAACCATCTGTGAAATTGTTGTAGAGAGCGTTTTTGAGAACAATCCTGGTCCCGGGATTAAAAAACTTTAAAAAAACAAAACCAAAAAAAAAAAAAAAAAAACTTTTTTTCAAACCCAACTCAGCTGAGCACGAAATTAATCCTGCTCATTAATGTTAAAACGCCAACAATTGCTGGCGTTTTAACATTTATTAGCATGATAAATACAACATCTGAGAGACTTAAAGCAAGACACTTCTTTATTTGTCTGTATTTTAGTTTTTATGAGCAGTTGAAATTTCGTGCTCACTTAAGTTGAGCATGAAAAAAAGTTGTATAACCTCTGGGCGTGTACAACTTTTTTTAAAAAGTAAGCATGAACAGGTAACACCATAATCACAAACTGCATACCAACCCAAAGCACAGTGAAAAAAGCCAATACAGCAGGCAGACAATTTAAGTAAAACAACCAGTCCTCTTTGCCTCAGCAGATGATTGCAAAACTAGAAATTTAAAGGACACTAAACACTGACCCACAAAACAAGGACCAAATACAAACCCCACAAACAATGGGAGCAACAATAAACAGTGAATCAATGACAATGACAGAACCACTGCTTTAGAACGGACAGCAGCTGAAGCCACTGAGGGGGGGGGGGGATTTTTGCATTTTACCGGCGGCAAATCTTCGCCCTAGATTATGTCATTGTTAAAGATTGTTTAACTTACACAAGGTTGTTTTCAGTAGCTGATAAGTAATGCAGATGCGACAGTTCCTTCACAAATACGTATGTTGTTGTTACGTTGCATTTAAATCAACCGTACTTTTTGATTTCACTTTTTAGGTTTTTTTCTTGTTTGAAATACCTTCATTTTCTATGGACCTATTTTATACTGCGGTAATAAGTGCCTAATCTTTAATTCTGCAGTGATTCGTGTGTAAAATACTGTATGGTTTTTGCCTATATACGGGAAGATAATCCACGAGCTTTAGCGAGTGAATTATCTACCGTCAATATGCACACCCATACAATAACTTTCTTATTGCACCAGCATGCATGTGCACTTTGTACATTGCGAGATAGTTGATGTAAAATATTGGAATATCACTCAAAGGTGCAATCACGGATATATTATGTGATTACTGTCGTCGAATATATTAAGGTAGTTTAACATTCTGTGTTGTGAATCTGTGCATTATTGGCGAAAATAATAGCCCATTTGTGCACTGTGCAGCGGCATATTTGCCTTGACCGGGTTTGAATTTAAACCAGTGCATGATTGGTGGATACAGCATGCTACATGCTTATGCAAAACTGGTAACCTTTTGAACAAGCGCATGAGAACGTTCATCGTTTTGAGCACATACCAGAGTGTAATATGTGTCTAAACATGATTTTAACATTTTGTAAACTAATGGATTATTCCTTCTGTTTGATACAATACACTTGGGATGATCCATTGTACATTTCTGGGGGTGCCTTGTTATATTTTCAAAATTTCTTAAGATCTTTTTTTACATGAGACCTTTACAAATAGTGTAGACATTGATTAAATGCGACATTTCATCTGGGTCTTCACTGTTTGTAAATAAAATACCTGTTTAGGGGTTTCCCGAATACAAAGGGTTCACTTTTGTCTTCAACTAGGCCGAAAATGATCACGCGCATGCGTAGCTCTGGCACACAACCAACATAATTATGCACCACTCCTAATCATATTCGGATGTTTCACTATGTATTAAAATATTTTAGCACTCAACTGTACAGCTATTTACTGCATTGATTTTTTAATAATATTTATGACCCGACATACATTCGAGCAAGATTTTATTAAAACGGTGGGTATTAAATACATGTAGGTGACCAGATAAGACTCGGGCGATCATGTGCATTGCACAGACTCGTCCGAATGCGGCCTTCATTGCTCGAGTTATAGCCGCTGAGTGGTTAGATCAAAATCATTGGATAGTCGCTTCAATCGTCAATGAAAGGCGAATACGTGACGTTATCTCATGAAACAACTTAAAAAGGTCTTGCGTAAGTTGATATATCAGCGAGACGGGGTGTTGAAACCTCTTTAGAGACGATATACAGGACAGGCAGGACAGGTAAGGATATTCTTGGGGACGGGGTAGATGGGATTTTGATACTTACATGTAACACATCGGCGAGCAGCCAAGGATCAGACGAGCCTCTGTGCAGTCTCGCCCGAGATTTCACTGCTCGCACACAAAGTATTGACGTAGATGAAGCTCTGTTCAAAGTTTAAGCCTCTAGTCCCACTAGATAGCTGCGTATGCATTTATAAATGAGCTGCAACCTGAGATTTCCAACAATGTGGTATGTGAGGCAAGCAAACGCCCAGATCATTATTAAAGCTCACTCCTCTTTTGTCTGACTCGATGTTGTGCATCAGTATAGATTTGATAATCCAGACACTTTTTATTCAAAGTCGACCAAAATTATTTTGACAGACACAGTTTAGAGTTGGCTTTTCTGCTCAGTATGATCTTAGATGTAGCAAGAACAGTATGTATTGTTTGAGAAATATTCGTTGCAACTTGAGCAGACTTGAACGTGCCATTAAGTAGACTCGTTCAATCTTTGATCCGACTGAGGTCAAAATTTACCTGTACTATATTTACCGCATGCGTAAATGTTCCTGTACAGCTATTGTCGTGCCAACCAAGAGTGACAGTGACGTGTGTTTTATTTACAATTGTTAAGAAAAACATAAACTTTACACTCAACTAAAGCTAATGCGAATCGATAGATCACGTCTGTATTAATCCTATCCTGCGGATAGGATTAATACACAAGTGATCTATCGATTCTAAGTCCTTGATAACTTTGTGAACAAAACAAGACGTCACTGTCACTCTTTACTGGCAGGACAGTACGAGTCTACTGAAACTAGAGGTGTAATATTTAATCAGCCCCTTTACCTACTTCCATATTTTATACTTGCAAACAGTGAAGCTATTGTGACACTTTGCTGATCCGCCGGCTCGCCTAAGTCACTGATGGTGACCATCGGTGGCTCAGACAAGCCTGCGTCTTCGCAAAGTGTCGCAAGAGCTTCGCTGTTCGCAAAAACAAAGTGATACGTACCAAAATATCATATGTTGGCTCAATCGAGATAAATTAGAGAGAGAGATATCAACCTTACATTTTTTTCATTATTTCAGGATGGCGGAAGCTTCTATTGAAGATTCTTACGTGGTAGACGGTCAGTTGGCGAACTTAGATCAAGCATCAGACCAAGTAATTGACCGCTGGTGTGAGACCTGTTTTGACGACACAAGAACAAAGATTGGTGTTAATGGCTTTTGCTCAGAGTGTAGTGTTTTTCTTTGTAAGAATTGTGTTGACTCTCACAAGAAAGTGATGCGTTTACCAAGTCATAGAATTTTAACAGGGGCACGGATGCCCAAATCATTTGCTGAGAAGCCTGTAAAATATTCAGAGTGTAAACTTCACGATGACAAGGTCAATGATCGCTACTGTCTGGATCATCATAAAATGATATGTAGCGAATGTTTGGCACAGGATCATAGAATATGTAATGTTCAAACGATATCAAGTCTTTGTAAAGATATTGGTACTGATGATATTAAACGCTTTCAGATGGCGGTGGATGAAATAAAATCTAGCTTGATAAACACAAGTTCAGAGTTAAAAGATAACGCTACGTACTTGATACAGGAGAAATGCACACTAATAAAAGAAGCAGAACGTACACGAGATATGATGATTTCAAAGGCCAACGAATTGTTTGATAAGTCGGTATCAATAATTACCAAGCGGTGTGAAAAGAGACGTTCTGAGATAGATACTACAGTTTCAACATTGGCTGAAGAGATTGAATACCTGCAAGAAAATATTGACAACTTAAACAAAACTCTATCTACCACATTTGATCAAAATATGTTTGTAAGGATGCAGCAAATTGTCAACAATACACAAAAATGCAAGCGAGATATAGATTATTTGGTCAGTCGAACTAATAAATCAGAATTTACCTTTGATTCAAGTAAATATATGAACAATATTCTAAATTGTGAATCCTTGGGAACCGTTAAGGAAATATTGACACCTATTGATTCCAATAAAGATGTTGAGGAGTTAGTTTTTCCTCTTTGTTCATTTATTAAGGGGAGACAACTCCTAGGTACTGAAACAGTTGACATAGATCACATAAGAGCCAAGAAAATGTCACCTTTGATGATTAATACAGCAGATGATATAGATACACCAAATGTAGCTGGAATGGTCGTTACAGACAACGATATATTAATTTTTTCTGACTGGAGAAACAAAGTACTTAAAGTGTGTTCAGCGGACAAGTTGCTCTCGCGTGTAAAACTGTCCGATGGCTGCCATGGTGTTACAGTAACAGAGGACAAGGTAGCAATAGTAAGCACCCAAGACAATAAACTTCACTTTCTGGATATTACAGAGCCATCTGCAGTATCTATACAGAAAACTTTACCACTGAATTACTGGGTCAGGGGTATTACCAATTATAACGGTAAACTAGTTGTTACCAGATTTGATGAACCACAAAGTGTAAAACTGATCGCCATGGATGGACAAGAGGTATGGTCAGTTTCCAAAGGCCCTGATGGCCAACAACTATTTGCCAAACCATATGATGTTGTAGTACAGACGATTGATGGTAAGGATACAGTTATAGTGTCAGACTGGAGTAGAGAATCACTTACTCTTCTGGATGCTAGCAATGGCGAGCTGTTGAAAGTTGTTGACATGAAAGGTAAAAATCCCCATGGCATGACTGTGGATAAGTTTGGCAACACCTTTGTGTGCAATAGAATGTCATCAGAAGTACACGTGTACTCAAGTGACTTTACTAAATCAGCCATTCTTCTCACAAAGAATGATATACACAAGAATCCAATAAATTTAGCGTACAACAGATCCACGTGTACACTTTTTGTTGGGTATAGAGAAAATAAAGAAATTGATAGATTCAAGATTTCACTAGCAGACAAATAAAGTTCCACGAACTCTGAAGATGTATTTACACGATGCTTGGTAGAAAAAAATGTTTTGCATGCTAGTGTCATCTCATAAAAACCTTTAAAAATAGTTTCGACCCAGATCAGGCCCGACGTAACGTCGGGCCTAATCTGGATCCAAACTGTATTTTATACTCGAGTGGTATCCCTGGTATAAATTTTCAGGAAAGTTGATTGTGAACAGAAATCAACAGAAGCTATAAGAGCATGAAGTATAACCCAGCATGCACAAATTTAAATAATCTGGAGATGAGATTGATGTTTTTCCGCAAATGCGATCTGTGAAGTATCGGACATGCCTGCGCATCCACACAGCCTTGGTGGAGTTTTGCTGTTTTACAAATAAACTATGTAGCAAGATAAAAGACCTGATAAACTCAACTAGAGATTGACGGCTGTGAAAACACAATGGCCATGGGGATAACGACTTCCCTATACTTGCCCAGTCGTTTTAGTGCTGTTATATAGGGAGATATCCTTTAACGAGTCAGTTGTAGATTCGTATCAGCTGGTCCCTAAAGACGCCTTCTGCCCAGTAAACCAAACTGATATTCATTTTGCTTGTAATAAAAAGTAATAGTAAAGCATACATCCAAGTTGGCGGAAAATAACAAATATATCTATTCATTAGGACAAGGGTTACTCATGTGACGCACAGTGGCCCAATAATTTTGCTCCAGACTTGTGGGGTGGTTTGAGGGGTGGTTTGGGTTCGTCAGAATTGCCAGCAGCAAATCACTTTTTGCATTTTGCTAGGTAAGCTTCTTGGCTTGATTGTTAGATCTTTGAATATACATATTAATATATGGTACATGTGCATGAAACTGTCATGAAAAAATGCCGATATTTGTAAAGATGGTGTATATGTCTTATGTATATGTTTTATGTTACATGTAAAGGCTTGTTTCAAATGATTATTTTGTCATATACTGTAATTACATTTGTTATCATCAATATACATGTAATCATTATTAGCCCATATAAGCCTAGCGTCCTTTTTGTGAGACACACGCAAACAGTGAAGACCCAGATCAGACGCCGGGGAGCGGAGGGTGGGGGGGCGTCTGATAAGTGCCTTCATTGTTTGCATTACATAATTTTCTATTGAAATTCGAATTGAAATATACCACCAAACAACCCTTAAAACAGAAATGGACTGGTCCACTTGATAAGAGTGGGACATTCTATTTGGTTTAAATGGATTAAAAGTAATGTTGATGATACTTAACAGAGAGAACTCTGTTTAAGGCCTGAACTAAAAGACATTTTAATTGGGTTCTTAGTTGTGTGGATATTTAGATATTTCACCGTTCTACTCCATGCAAAGTGCCGATTTCTGTAAATGAGCCTGTACATATGATGCGGGAACCTAAAGCACATGCAGACGTACATGTAGCAAGAAACGTTAACGGGCTACATTTTATGTCTGTGCCTTAATCAACATCCCTTTGTGTATGTGTAGGCCTCCAGATATGTGTGCGTACCAGAAAATCATTTTTCTTATTTCTCAACCAAAACATATATTGTGGGTACTCAAAAGAACCGTCTCGATGAGACGGTTCTTTTGAGCACCAAAACATATGCTAAAACTGATGGGTAAGAAAATAATCATAAGTTTACGTCTAAAATGCTAAACAATAAAGGCTCAGACAAAACTGCATGGATGTGAAGCAAAGGCTCAGACAAAACTGCGTGGATGTGCAGCAATGGCTCAGACAATACTGCATGGATGTGCAGCAAAGACTAAGTCAAACTGCATGGACTTGCAGGCTCATCGGAGCCCTGCCTACTTCAAAATGTAATTAGAGCCACGACGTGTGGTTTCCAACAATGTGGCATTTTGACAAGTGTAGACTCAGACGAGGCTGTGCAGCCTCCTTTTAAGCTTAGAAACTCCAAATTATGTTCGGTCAGTAGCTTAACAGTCATATATTATTTAAGCGACTTGCAAAGCTCTGATCAGACTGCGCATATGCGCAGACTCGTCTGAGCCTTCTGGTCGCACATGCCACATAAATATTGTTGGAAATCACACGTCGCTGCTCATAAGTAACGAAATCTTATGTGCTGGTTTAAGTAATATGAAAAAGACGAATACTTTCGAAACAGAGGGAACAATCAAAATTTAAAAACAAAAAAAATAGTTTCGATAAGTCTGTTCATGAAAGCTAATGAAAAGTGCAGCATATCTCACACCCCTAGCACCGACTTAAGTGATAGACCAGAATATTTAAAAAAAAATACAATAATATATCGATACATTATCAATGTTCACTTTTTAGCAAATCCAAGGGATTTTTTGTATACTGACGTCAAGAAAAAACGCCTCATCTTAAAGTAAACTGAGTGATTAAATCCCCGTTCTCACTGTCCCGGTTTAAGGTGCCGGTTCATCCCGGTTTGATGATCCGGGATGAACCGTGGTGAACTGTGTCACAACCGTGGCGGCACCGTGGACAACCTTGGAGATCCGGGATGAACCGTGTTGAACCAGCTCATGTCCCCGGTTGTTTTAACCGTGTCTCCACCGGGACGGCGCCGGGGCGATACCGGTGCATTCCGGGAACATCCGTGTCTCCGCCGTGATAAACCGTGCGCGACGAAGACCCTCGGTATGCCTGATTTTTCAACAATGTGGTCTGTGTCAACAGCATACCTCAGATCAGCCTGCGCCTAGTCGCAGTCTGATCAGAGCCTTTGCTAGTCGCTTGATTATTATATGACTGTTAAGCTACTGACCGAGCAACCTTTAGAATTTCTTAGCTTAAATGGGGACTGCACAGGCTTGTCTGAGCCTACACTTATCAAAATACCACACCGTTGGAAATTACATGCCGCGGCTCATACATGTAGTGTTTATATATTTTACTAAAAAGCAAGACAATCTGGGCCAAGAATTACAATGCACCATTAAAGTTAAGGAAGACTTAAGTAAAGTATTGAATTTTCAGGATGCGAAAAACAATGTTTTCAAACTGATTAAAATCAAAATAGTTTCTTTTTTTCTATAGATCACAATGATATCTTTGACTACAAGAAATGCATCGGTCCTGGCAATTTATTAAGCATTTAATGTTACATGTTGAAATATCAATACTTAAATAAGTTTTCCTTAACTTTAAGGAGGCATTATATTTCTGGGCCCAGATCAAAAACATTTGAACTCGTCGTAAGAAAACAGGCCAAAGTTTATAAAACTTTTTTCATACTCAACTCAGCTGAGCACAAAATTTATCCTGCTCGTAAATGTTAAAATGCTAAATTGTTGGCATTAACATTTATTTACATGATAAATACAACACCTGAGAGACTTAAAGCAAGAAACTTCTTTATTTGCCGGTATTTTAGTTTTTATGAGCAGTTGAAATTTCATGTTCAGTTGAGTGAGCATTAAAAAAGTTTTATAACCTAGGGGCCAGGTCTGCTTCTGCTTGTACGACAATATCCATGCAAATGAGCTGAGAGGATACTAGGCATTTGTTTTCGCTACATAGATCATGATTCTTCTTGTAACTTAATCTGAACTCAAGTTCAAGTCTCCATCTACCGTATGTGGCTGTGCAGTCCAATTTGTGTTTGTTCGATGTTTTTTTTTTTACTTTGAAGACATAACTGTTATGCAAAAGAGACAGAAGAAAACTTATGTTACTCAACAGTTTTATCCTGGTTTTATAGTGTAGAGAAACACCGGGACGCAACCGTGGCGCCACCGGCATGTAACCGTGGTGCAACCGGCAGTTACCCGGACATCACCGTAAACAACCTGGGTAACACCGGGGTATACCGGTGTAACAGTTTATCTTGCCCCCTGGACAGCTTGCCCCCCAGGGGGCAAGCTGTCCCGGGATATCTTGCCCCCCACCCTGGTTATCTTCACCCCCGGGGGGAAAGCTGTCCAGGCCGGTTTATCTTGCCCCCCCCCCCCCCCCCCCCGCCAACACAAGTAAAAATATATATATGTTATTTTGTTATTTTTCTGTATCATTTTAATGAATTCAGGTCCTCCATAAGTCATAAAGTGAGAAATTGGTGCCTGTGGGGTATATATTGGTAAAACTTTAACATCATCCTGAATAAAAATATCAAGATTAAGTGATTTTAAGCTTAATTATTTTGCTAATACTACTTATTTTAAACTATCTGAATGTGAAGATGTATCAATTATAAATAATTCAAGTCAAATTCAGCTGTTTTTATGTCAAATTGTTCTGTATGCTTAGTTGCAGGGATGGGGGTTAGCTGTCCAGGCCAGTTTATCTTGACCCCCACCCACTTGGGTATCAAAGTAAAATTATTTTGCTACTTCTACTTATTTTAAACTATCTGTGAAGATGTATCAATTATAAACATAATTCAAGTCAAATTCGGCTGTTTTCTTTGTCGCAATGTTCCATATACTTAGTTACAGGGGTGGGGGGTAAGCTGTCCAGGCCAGTTTATCTTGCCCCCCACCCTCTTGGGTATCAAAGTAAAATTATTTTGCTAATTCTACTTATTATAAACTATCTGAATGTGAAGATGTATCAATTATAATCATAATACAAGTTATATTCATCTATTTCTTCGTTGCATTGTTCCATATGCTTAATTGCAGGGGTTGTGGGCAAGCTGTCCAGGCCAGTTTATCATGACCCCCACCCACCTGAGTATCAAAGTAAAATTATTTTGCCAATTCTACTTATTTTAAACTATCTGAATGAGAAGATGTATCAATTATAATCATAATTCAAGTCATATTTAGCTGTTTTCTTTGTCGCATTGTTCTGTATACTTAGTTGCAGTGGTGGGGGGTAAGCTGTACAGGCCAGTTTATCTTGCCCCCCACCCACTTGGGTATCAAAGTAAAATTATTTTGCTGCTTCTACTTATTTTAAACTATCTGAATGTGAAGATGTATCAATTATAAACATAATTCAAGTCAAATTCAGCTGTTTTCTTTGTCGCAATGTTCCGTATACTTAGTTGCAGGGGTTGGGTAAGCTGTCCAGGCCAGTTTATCTTGCCCCAACCCACTGTGGTATCAAAGTAAAATTATTTTGCTAATTCTACTTATTTTAACTATCTGAATGTGAAGATGTATCAATTATAATCATAATACAAGTCATATTCAGCTATTTTCTTCGTTGTATTGTTCCATATCCTTAATTGCAGGGGTGGGGGGCAAGCTGTCCAGGCCAGTTTATCATGACCCCCACCCACCTGAGTATCAAAGTAAAATTATTTTGCTAAGTTTTCTCATTTTAAACTATCTGAATGTGATGATGTATCAATTATAAGCATAATTCAAGTCATATTCAGCTGTTTTCTTTGTCGCATTGTTCTGTATACTTAGTTGCAGTGGTTGGGGGGGGGGGGGGTAAGCTGTACAGGCCAGTTTATCTTGCCCCCACCCACCTGGGTATCGTTGTAAAATTATTGTGCTAATTCTTGTTATTTTAAACTTTTTGATTGTTAAGATGTATCAATTATAAACATAATTCAAGTCAAAATCAGCAGTTTCTTTTGTTGCATTGTTCCGTATGTTTAGTTGCAGGGATGGGGGGCAAGCTGTCCAGTCAAGGCCAGATTATCTTGACCCCCCACCCACCTGAGTATCAAAGTAAACTTACTTTGCTAAGTCTACTTATTTTAATCTATCTGATTGTGTAGATGTATCAATTATAAACATAATTCAAGTCAAATTCAGCTGTTTTCTTTGTACATTGTTTTGTATGCTTAGTTGCAGGGGTGGGGGGGGGGGGGGTAAGCTGTCCAGGCCAGTTTATCTTGCCCCCACCTACCTGGGTTTCAAAGTAAAGTTATTTTGCTAATTCTACTTATTTTAATCTATCTGATTGTGAAGATGTATCATTTATAAACATAATTCAAATCAAAGTCAGCTGTTTTCTTTGCTGCATTGCTCCGTATGTTTAGTTGCAGTGGTGGGGGTAAGCAGTCCAGGCCAGTTTATCTTGCCCCCCACCCAACTACTTGGGTATCAACGTAAAATTCTACTTATTTTAAACTACTGATTGTGAAGATGTATCATATATAAACATAATTCAAGTCCAATTCAGCTGTTTTCTTTGTCAGATTGTTCTATATTCTTAGTTTCATGGGTGAAGGGTAAGCTGTCCAGGCCAGTTTATCTTGACCCCCACCCACATGGGTATCAAAGTAAACTATTGTGCTAAGTTTTCTCATTTTAAACTATCTGAATGTGATGATGTATCAATTATAAACATAATTCAAGTCGAATTCAGCTGTTTTCTTTGTCGGATTGTTCTGTATGCGTAGTTGTAGGGGTGCGGGGTAAGCTGTCCAGGCCAGTTTATCTTGCCCCCCACCCACCTGGGTATCAAAGTAAAATTATTGTGCCTATACTACTTATTTTAAACTATCTAAATTATAAACATAATTTAAGCCAAATTAAGCTGTTTTCTTTGTCAGATTGTTCTGTGTAAGCGTAGTTGTAGGGGTTAGGGGGTAAGCTGTCCAGGCCAGTTTATCTTGCCCCCTACTCACTTTGGTATCAAAGTAAAATTATTTTGCTAATTCTACTTTTTTTAATCTATCTGATTGTGAATTTCACTTGAATTATGTTTAAAATTTATACATCTTCACAATCAGATAGATTAAAAAAATTAGAATTAGCGAAATAATTTTACTTTGATACCCAAGTGGGTGGGGGGGCAAGATAAACTGGCCTGGACAGCTTACCGCCCACCCTTACAACTACGCATGCAGAACAATCTGACAAAGAAAACAGCTAAATTTGACTTGAATTATGTTTATAATTGACACATCTACACAAGTCATTCAAATAGTTTAAAATGAAGAAAATTAGCAAGTTATGTTTAAAATTGATACATCTTCACAATCAGATAGATTTAAAAAAGTAGAATTAGCAAAATAATTTTACTTTGATACCCAAGTGGGTGGGGGGGGGCAAGATAAAATGGCCTGGACAGCTTGCCCCCCACCCCTACAACTGCGCATACAGAACAATCTGACAAAGAAAACAGCTTAATTTGGCTTGAATTATGTTTATAATTGATACATCTTCACGTTCAGATAGTTTAAAATAAGTAGTAAAGGCACAATAATTTTACTTTGATACCCAGGTGGGTGGGGGGCAAGATAAACTTGCCTGGACAGCTTACCCCCCACCCCTGCAACTAAGCATTTAGAACAACCTGAATAAGAAAACAGCTGAATTTGACTTGAATTATGCTTATAATTGATACATCATCACATTCAGATAGTTTAAAATGAGAAAACTTAGCAAAATAATTTTACTTTGATACCCAGGTGGGTGGGGGGCAAGATAAACTAGCCTGGACAGCTTACCTCCCACCCCTGCAACTAAGTATACAGAACAATCCAACAAAGAAAACAGCTGAATTTCACCTAAATTATGTTTAAAATTGATACATCTTCACAACCAAATAGTTTTAAATAAGAAAACTAAGCAAAATCATTTTACTTTGATACTCATTTGGGTGGGGGCAAGATGAACTGGCCTGGACAGCTTACCCCCACCCCTGCAACTAAGTATAGGGAACAATCCGACAAAGAAAACAGCTGAATTTCACTTGAATTATGTTGAAAATTGATACATCTTTACAATCAGATAGATTGAAATAAGTAGAATTAGTAAAATAATTTTACTTTGATACCCAAGTGGGTGGGGGGCAAGATAAACTGGCCTGGACAGCTTACCCCCCACCCCTACAACTAAGTATACAGAACAATGCGACAAAGAAAATAGCTGAATTTGACTTGAAGTATGTTCATAATTGATACATCAGCACATTCAGATAGTTTAAAATGAGAAAACTTAGCAAAATAATTTTACTTTGATACCAAGGTGGGTGGGGGGCAAGATAAACTGGCCTGGACAGCTTACCTCCCACCCCTGCAACTAAGTATACAGAACAATCAGACAAAGAAAACAGCTGAATTTCACCTAAATTATGTTTAAAATTGATACATCTTCAAAACCAACTAGTTTAATATAAGTAGAATTAGCACAATAATTTTACTTTGATACCCATGTGGGTGGGGGTCAAGATAAACTGGCATGGACAGCTAACGCCCCCCACCCCTACAACTAAGTATAGGGAACAATCTGACAAAGACAACAGCTGAATTTCACTTGAATTATGTTTATAATTAATACATCCTCACATTCAGATAGTTTTAAATGAGAGAACTTAGCAAAATCATTTTACTTCGATACCTAGGTGGGTGGGGGCAAGATAAACTGGCCTGGACAGCTTACCCCCCACCCCTGCAACTAAGCATACTGAACAATGCGACAAAGAAAACAGCTGAATTTGACTTGAATTATGTTTATATTTGATACATCTTCACGTTCAGATAGTTTTAAATAAGTAGTAAAGGCACAATAATTTTACTTTGATACCTAGGTGGGTGGGGGTCAAGATAAACTGGCCTAGACAGCTTACCCCCAACCCCTGCAACTAAGCATACAGAACAATCCGACAAAGAAAACAGCTGAATTTGACTTGAATTATGTTTAAAATTGATACATCATCACATTCAGATAGTTTAAAATGAGAAAACTTAGCAAAATAATTTTCCTTTGATACTCAGGTGGGTGGGGTCAAGATAAACTGGCCTGGACAGCTTACCCCCATCCCTGCAACTAAGTATACGGTACAATCTGACAAAGAAAACAGCTGAATTTTACTTGAGTTATGTTTAAAATTGATTAAAACTTCACAATCAGATAGATTAAAATAAGTAGAAATAGCAAAATAATTTTACTTTGATACCCATTTGGTAGGGGGCAAGACAAACTGGCCTGGAAGGCTTACCCCCACCCCTACAACTACGCATACAGAACAATCTGACAAAGAAAACAGCTGAACTTGACTTGAATTATGTTTATAAATGGTAAATCTTCACATTCAGATAGTTTAAAATGAGAAAACTTAGCAATATAATTTTACTTTGATACTCAGGTGAGTGGGGGTCAAGATAACTGGTCTTGACAGATTACCCCCCACCCCTGCAACGAAGTATACGAACAATCCAACAAAGAAAACAGCTGAATTTCACTTGAATTATGTTTATAATTGATACATCATCACATTCAGATAGATTTAAATAGGTAGAATTAGCAAAATAATTTTACTTTGATACCCAAGTGGGTGGGGGCAAGATAAACTGGCCTGGACAGCTTACCCCCCACCCCTGTAACTAAGTAAACAGAACAATCCGACAAAGAAAACAGCTGAATTTTACTTAAATTATGTTTAAAATTGATACATCTTCACATCCAGATAGTTTAAAATAAGTAGAATTAGCACAATAATTTTACTTTGATACCCAGATGGGTGGGGGGGGGGGGCGAGATAAACTGGCCTGGACAGCTTACCCCCCACCCACGCAACTAAGTATACGGTACAATTCGACAAAGAAAACAGCTGAATTTCACTTGAATTATGTTTAAAATTGATACATCTTCACAATCAGATAGTTATAAATAAGTAGTATTAGCAAAATAATTAAGCTTGAAATCACTTAATCTTGATATATTTATTCAAGATGATGTTAAAGTTTTACCAATATTAACCCCACAGGCACCAAGAATTTCTAGCGATAAGGCGAGCAATCTCCCTAAAAGAGACGTTCGTTTTATTTTGTTGAAATAACGACTAGAGAATTTTGGCACATTCAACAAATATATATAGACGAGCCGTCGATGCACCATTGCCCCCAATTTGTATATTTAAAACGGGGTTTCCTTCATGCATGTAATAACTCTACTTCTTATTGAATGATAATTTATTTCGATCATCACCTGTGCTTGTTATTCCAGTAACATATATGGGAACTAGACCGTTAAACAGGGAACCACGCTATGCACAGTAAAACTATTTATACAGTTGATGTACAATAAAAACGACCATCTTGCAAAGTGGTCTATTTTTGTCAGATATTTAATGTCTTCTTTCGCTTATACAACCCCTTCCCCCCCCCCCTAGACCCAAGACGCCATTTACATATGTTATATATTTGTATAGCGAAATTTAATTGTCCAAAGGGCATCTTGGGTCTAGGGGGCGAAAGCATCTAAAAACAAACTGAAAGACGCCAGTTTCATATTTTCAATGACAAACGTCACAATTTTAAGTATATTTCGTACGCATGCGCAGAAGGAATACCGCAAAGTTTTGGAAATGAAGGGCACTTATATCCTTAATATTTTAGCACTTTTACTTTTTGAAAACCTGCAAAGGATTTACTAAAACTACCGTATAAACGGCACCCAGTCTAAAGACGAAAAATGAGGGGTGGGAGTAGAAGGCGCAAGTTTTCACGGCTTTGTAAATGATGGATCGCTTTGAAACCTATTTTAATGTTTTCTATGCATATTTTACTACCGAAAAAGTCTAATTTTAAAAATGTTAGGGCAATTTGAAAATTTAGGTTTTGTAATCATGTCAACTAGGGAAAATATAAGCCTTATCGCTAGAACTCCTTTCTCACTTTATGACTTATGGAGGATCTGAATTCATTAAAATGATACAGAAAAATAGCAAATTAACATATATATATTTTTACTTGTGTTGGCGGGGGGCAAGATAAACCGGCCTGGACAGCATGCCCCCCGGTTGGCTTGCCCTCTGGGGGGCCAAGCTGTTCAGGGGGCAAGATAAACTGGGACACCGGCATGAACTGTGGCTCCACCGTGCTGCACCGTAAATGCTCGGAGTTGAACCGGGAATCAACCGGCGTTTTGCTTTCTCGAGGACCGGGGTATACCGGTAAGGTGAGAACGCAATTTATTTTTTATGAAATGTGTCCTGGTACATCACGGTATACCGGCTGTTATGCACCTGGATGTACCGTGGCTACACCGGCACAGTGAGAACTAGGCTTTAGACTGATCAGACTAAAATTATGAATTTAGTGCATTATAAAATTCTATCAGTCAAGCGTTACTCATGAAAACAAAATTGCTGAAAGAATATTCAAAGCTGCGAAAACGACCACGTTTTGAGACAGAAGTCACCAGTTTCGTGAGACACAGTATTTAAGCCACTTTTGCTTTTTTCCAGACACATTCTGTTGACAAGAAAAACTTTTTTATCGTTGTAAAACCGTCTCTTTTTTAACCGATAACGCGTAAAACTTTATAATATTCAGACAATGTTTGTATGCGTCTGCTGAACGAAACAACTTACCTCGCCCATCTTTTCGCCATGCATTTCAGTAAAAATTCAACTTCATGGCTTTGCAAAGTGGGTAAAAATATTGTTACAATTAATTTGCAAAAGTCTATAGTCTTTAGCCAGCGACGATTGCTGTGGAAACGCATTTTGGCACGTTTTCCAGATGGCTACTTCGAATGATGATAACGCAGATTAACGATTGGCTATTGAGCGTGACAGCTCTTTTTAAATGGCGTAATTTGTTGTAGGCATATTCTTTGTACATTACCTAATGTACCCCTTTATCAATTTACCATCACTAAAACCAAAACGAGAATGTTGGCAAGTTTCATAAACGAACCTTACATTGTATGACGTCATAATTTTATAAAGTTATTGCTCACAAGTACAATTGTTTGAAAAATTGGTCCAAAATTTGATCAGTGTTTAGCAAAATATGTACGACATAAACTTAGCGAAAATTCAAATTGAAATCATAAGCGATTGATGCATTCTGACGTCATGTGTACGTTGAGCATGTTTGACGTCATCGGAATAGCGCGCCACCTGCATGTCAAATTAAAGTCTTTTTCCAACCTTGTCCAGCCTCTACAAATAAGCTGTACGTGGTTGTTCATTTTTGTTACCATCGCTAAGAAATCAGTGATAATGAGTTTGGCGTTTTATTGTTGACGTCAGTATATTTATCGCTAATTGAGCATCGGAGGCACAGACTATCCTGCAAACATGCAGTCTCACCGGAGCCTGCGTTGCTAGCACACAAACAGTACAGAAAAATAGAACGGCCGTTGCCAAGATTTTGGCATCTGGGACAACTCTTAAGCTGGCAATTTTATTCCCGTAGGCTCGATGTTATTGCTCCGTTTGGAACGAAACAGACGAGTTAAAATAGAATTATTATCTTTTGTACTGTCCTGCCAGCCAAGAGTGACAGTGACGTCATGTTTTGTTTTAAAGTTATCAGGGACTTATTATGGATATTACCGCAGGATAGGATTAATACACAAGTGGTCTATCGATTCGCGTTAGCTGAAATGAAGTTTGCAAATTAATGTTTTACTAACAATTGTAAACAATATTATTTCGTCACTATCACTCTTGGTTGGTCTGTAACCACTCACGAGAAATAAAATTCGGCAATGCACGGAATGTGATTTCCAACAATGTGGTATTTTGACAAGTGTAGACTCGGACGAGCCTGTGCAGCCTCCTTTGTAAGCTTAGACGCTCCAAATCATGTTCGGTCAGTAGTTTAACAGTCATAGCATATTCAAGCGACTATCAAAGGCTCTGATCAGACTGCGCGTATGGGCAGGCTGATCTGAGGTTTTGTTGGTCGCACATACCACATTGTTGGAGTTCTCATGTCGCAGCTCAACTATAAGTTGTCAATATGGATAAAGTACTTAGCACAATATGCCAGCATGGCTGTTTGAAAGAGGCGTTTTCGCGTACTGTAAATTCAGAATTTTTTGCGAGGGTTTTATTTTCGCGAATAACGCTACAAGACGCGAACGGAACACGATTGACATACATCAGTAAATAGCAGACTGATTTCGCCATTTTGCGGTTTTATTTTAGCGAATATTATCGAGATAAAAACTTGCGAAAATTTCTGAATTTATGAATGGAGAATCTTACATGAGTTTTCGTGTTTTATTGAATTTATTAAACGAGTTTGGGAAAAAAGATAAAATGCGAGGCTTGCGAGGCATTTTATTTCTTTTTCACAACAAGTTTTATCAATTCAATAATACAGGAGTACGAATGTTTGATTCTATTTATCATATGACATTAAGATTACTTTGCAATTTCATTTCTGACGTAAAAACGTCAGCATTTTGTCGTTGTCATTGACGTCATAACTTTTCCCGAATGTCTGTAAACCACTAGTGGTTCATCGATTTGATTGTATGGCGTTATTTCACTCCCAGTCGCGACGTCATATGATAAGTACCATACTTTCATGTGCTGGCCTATATAATAGTTTTACCATTCATAAGCTTAAGCATTAATTAACTTTTTAGCTGAATATAGAAACAAGAGTTCTTATGTTTTGTCTGAAGAAAGTTATAAATCTTGAAAAAAAACTGCTAACTCCTATCTCACCACAATCATTTTGTACTGTCTGCTTTTTACTTTTGCTGCATGTATTCAAGTGCACATCAGACTAGATTATATCATGGAAGAAAACATTTTAACTCTGATCACCTAACTGCTCCCTTAGAACTTTTCCTTTCTGATCTGAGTCTATATTGTTTGTTATGTAGGCTACCTTACGACATAAGCAGACGAATGAGAACAGATGACAAAAGTTGTGACTGACAGGAAAGGGTTAACACAATTGTGAGTAGTACCATAGTCTCACGATGATACAATATTATGATTAGGTTTCATTATACATTCATTTTTGATTGAATAAAATAAATGGTCAATGAAATTTTCGATGTTTGAATGTAATGAATTAGTCGAAAATTGATTTCCCTTGTTTCGCTATGCTCCGATAGGTAAGTAGCCGTGTTAAGAAATCACGAGAAAGTTGAGTTTAAGATTTGAAATGGTCATTCAGCTGTGGAACGACTGACTAGCAAGACGTGTTTTATCGAGAAGAGCTATGTCGTTAGTTAGTACACTACGGACAGTGAATAACGGACATGTACAGAATTGACATCGGTGGTAATTTGAGGGAACTGTTGTTTGAGCCAGCAGAAGTTCAAAAGCCATAGGCCAAAGTATCAGCGCCATGTACTTATGGTTATCCTGATTCTGTTAGTCAACGTATGTGGGATGGGGCAGGTCAGGCCCCATGAACATTTCTTGAACAGAGATACACGCACACATACCGGTGCACCAGCTTTGGTTCCTTTTGAGCTTATCCAGAAATAACAGTCGTACAACGAGGTATCGTCGGACCCGGTTGTGCTAGTAGAGAGGCGAACAGCATCGGAAGAAACTGCCCTTTCACCAAGAACGCACTACCAGAGAAATGAGACCTTCTCTATGGAAGATTCCAAGCCCATGGAATTTTAAGATGAGTATTGTATTTTTCATTTTGAAAAAAAAAAAAAAAAATGAATAAATAATTAAAATCTGAACAGGGCCAACTATCATATTGATTTTGGCAGGTTCAAGACAATCCAATTTGGATGGAATTCATTACCATAAAACTATGTCTGATTTTAAAAGAAAGTTCATTCGTACATGAAGCAGTTTATGATATTTTGGAAAAGGTCTATTTTAAAAATGTGAAAATGTTGTTGTTTTTTTTTTTTTGTAATTCCATTCAATGCTTCAGTTCAAAATGATGGCAAAAGAGGTTGCTTGCTAAAGGTTTTATACCAAGAGCTTAGTTTGAAAATGTTTATTGGGATCAGTACATATTTTAGAGTCGCTTGGGACCGTTTGGAACTCTGTGGGGTTTATTTTAGCATACCTCAAGAGGGATTGATAAGGGAAAGTCTTCATTGCGAGATATACGCCAGTATTGGGTGGATCCCTGTTACGAAAGTTGTGGCGTCAAAATTTTGTGGCGTCAAAATATTATATGAGTACAGTTACATGTATAGGATCTGTTTCGCAAATTATGACAAGGTACATTAGTATTGACATAAATAAAGCGAGGCCATGGATTTTCTACATTATCGATTCCCAAAAGAACGAACCTTGAACTGTATCCTTTCTGGGAAAAGACAAGTTTCCTCAAATGTACTTATTATTCACATTCAATAGACATATTGATGTGTTTGTACGTTAAACGGGGTGTCGTATGGCTCCTGTGCTAAAAAAGCTTAAAGTTTTCTGATTGAAGTAGTTGTGTGATGTATATAGAGTTTTCAATTACTAAAGCATATTTTGAGCAAGCAGAGTGCAAATGCTTCACAGAAAGTGGCATAGTACATAAAGGATATATTAATCCACAATTGCAAGATTTAGCCATGCAGTTTTTCAGATTTTCGTCAGGCATGCCATTCATTTAAAAATCGTTTGGCTGCCGCGGATATTTTGGATAGAGTAGATTATTTATCATACGTCAAAGAAAAATATGACTGAGGGTTATCTTAGGCTTTAGTAAGCGGGGATTTTTAGAAATTGAATATTTTGTATCAGAACATGATACTTAATTGGCATTTTAATAATAATAATAATAATAATAATAATAATAATAATAATAATAAAATGTAGCGAACGCATTTACGTTTTGATGTAGGACTAGAATGTTTTGTACTGTTTGTCTCACCTATTACTTTGGTCAATAGAATGTTAAGAAAAGCGGAGAGGTGCAAGGCTAAATGCGTCTTAATATTTCCAGAGTGTAATCGGCCAACCTTTGGCTTAAAAGAAGGAAACGTGCATTCTTTCATAGTATATTTGATGTATTTGCCTAAAGAGAAGCAGTCTTTCATACCATACTTAAATGGGGTTGATATGTTTCGTAATGCAAATGTAACATGTAATACGGTGTTATACTTGTAAAATATTGAAGACAATGTGTAGAAGTCTCGCTTCGTTAAGCAGTTATGGCGTATGCCTTAAAAATTGCTATTGGCTGTTATTGGCGAATAGGTTGTATGGGCGGTAATTGGCTCATTCTCTAAATTTAAGCATTTAACATGTTTGTTATACTTTTATATTTTTGAAGCCATCGTTTAGAAGTTGTCTCGCTCCGTTAAGCGGTTATGGTGTATGCCTTTATATTTGCTGGTATCGGCAATTATGTAGTATGTGCGTGTATCGGCGCATTAACATTCAGCATATTTGTTATACTTGTAAATTTTAAAGCCATCGTGTAGGAGTTGTCTCGCTTAGTTAAGCGGTTATGGCGTATGCCTTTCTATTTGCTGGTATCGGCGAATAGGTCATGCGTGCGGGTATCAGTGCATATGGCAGAAAAATTCACATGTTATACATGTAGTTTGTCATACTTTTTAATTTTTTAAGACGATGTGTAGGAGTTGTCTCGCTTTGTGAAGGATTTATGGCGTATGCCTTTCTATGTGCTGTTATAGGAGAACATGTCTTGTGTGCGGATATCAGTGCATATGGTTTAAAAATTCACATGTTATAGGTTGTTATAATTTTTATTTTTTTAAGACGATGTGTAGGAGTTGTCTCGCCTTGTGAAGGATTTATGGCGTATGCCTTTCTATTTGCTGTTATAGGCGAATATGTATTGTGTGCATAGGTACATATGTTTTAAAATACTGTTTTGAAAAATACACACTGATTATTACAATGACTGACAATTTTTATGGCACGTTAAGGTAGCTTACAAAGAGAAGACCAGGATAATAATTCCTCTGAAGTGAATTCTTATCTGAATCTGTTCTTTGAAGCGATTGTGTCATTCAATATTTGTATACCTACGGCGACGTTGGTCTGAGAGGTAATCGACGTCGATTTAACGTTTGTTTTTGACGTACTGAGTCTGCTTAGCGTTTGCATGCATAATATAGAGCGAGGTGAACTGGAAACGATACAAGGGCTATTTAGGGTGACAATGCGTTTATTTTTTCAGAGCCTAGCAGTTAAATTAGAGAAGCTACTTGGCGTCACGGCGGACAAGGGTCTCCCTGCTATCCGAGTTACTCATAAAGAAAGAGCTGATAGAACGAATGCATCCTATAAGTGAGGATTTAACCGTTGAAGAAGTTATGGACTTGAAAGTAAGGATGTGTTGGCCAACTCGGTGTGTCATATGGCTTTATATATTAGTATATCTCGTTCAGTCTGCTAATACTGAATTCAAAGTTCCATAACAAACACATATTATAGTATTAAGGGTGCTTTTGCAATGTTTGATTTCAAGTCTCCTACGGAATCTAAATTCGAACAAAATATTTTAGAGGCAGAGAAATGGAAATGATCTATGTCTATTAAGAAAAAGAACCTATACTTGTAACCAGTGAGCTGCTTTTGAAATTATATAGAAATTGTTTATTGAGAACACTCTTAAATCAGAGAATGATTTCTGCATTACTTGATAGCCTATTCGGATCTTCTCAGGAGTCATAAACTGTTGAAATTGAAATACAGCGATGTGGTGTTTAACAGTGTATACATACATAAGTCTGTTTATTATATTGTCTAGTAAAACAGACAAATATAGAGACGGTACATGGATTCTAATAGCAAGAAATAGTACGATAATTTTCCGTTTTTGAAACTGGAGCGATATTTCCTATGGGCAAATATTGCCGAGGATTCAGATTTTAAAATAATTTCTCATCTGAGTGCAACCAAAACTGGTTATAAAGTAAGCAAAGATAAAAAAAAAAATGTCATATAGAAAAATGAAAAATTAGATCTTGTAACCACAACACTGATATGAATCAGTACTGTTTGCACTCATTGAGATCTGGTTGTGACTGATGCATTCATGACAGATTTTCAAGTGGCAAGGTAAAGATCAGACAAGGACGGTTATATGAGACTCCGTAGACGAAAGGTTAATAGTTTCTCAGTCATTTTGAGATTAATTATAGTATTGCAACATTTCAGCCCGTTCTTTTAGCTTCAGTCGGTCGGTAGTTCCAGCGGCTTATACCAAAAAATAAGATTTTTGTTCTTGTTGTATTTATAAGCTATCGGAGGTGGTGTTGCAAGGGAAATGAAATTTTCGATGTTTGAATGTAATGAATTAGTCGAAAATTGATTTCCCTTGTTTCGCTATGCTCCGATAGGTAAGTAGCCGTGTTAAGAAATCACGAGAAAGTTGAGTTTAAGATTTGAAATGGTCATTCAGCTGTGGAACGACTGACTAGCAAGACGTGTTTTATTTAATATGCATGAATATACATGAAGCATGCGATAAGAGGGCTATAGGCATTAAGGTATTGGTTTCCCATATAACGTAATGCATGCACCCTTCTTATCGTAGTTCAAAAGTCTGTAGAGTGTTCTGTCCAAGGGGCTGTTATGTGGTAGATAACTATGTATGCATATAGATGTTTTAATAAACATCAAGAAAAGTTTCTTATGAAAGAAATGAAAAAGTTTATGGAAAATATAAGGTGAAGTCGGTCGGTAGTTCCAGCGGCTTATACAAAAAAATAAGATTTTTGTTCTTGTTGTATTTATAAGCTATCGGAGGTGGTGTTGCAAGGGAAAATATGTATTTGTGTTTGCTTATAAAACAGATCCGGCTGCTTTTGTTTGTTTGTTTGATTTGATTCTTTACGTCCCATCAACAATCTTTCAATAATAAAGGGACGGGTCTTCCTGGGTTGAACCAGTTCTAAGCTAGGATTAATGTTCTTGCTCAAGGACACAACGCAGTGACGCCGGTGAGGCTCGAACCCGTGGCCCTTTGGTCTCGAGTCAAGCACTCTACCACTGAGCCACTGTGCTCCCTAGATCCGGCTGCTTTGGAAAGTGAAAGAACCCTACAAAATTGGAAAACAGCAGTCTTGGTCTTAAGGTATATTTTGTTTATGGGCACTCAACTCAGCATGAAATTTCAAATGCTCATAAAAACTAAATGAATGAAAATAAATTTATTTTGCTTCAAACATTCAGATGTATTTATCCTGCTTTTGAATGTAATATTTATGGGCAGGATAAATTCCATGCCCAATCGATTTGAGAATGAAACAGTTTTCACTATAGTGCAGAATTATTTTCATGTCCTTTGGGATCATGGGTTTCATTGTGGAACTTTGAAACTAAAAGAGGGTCACTGATGAGGTCAAAGTGGCAGAAACAAGCTAGTCTGACCCAGAAAATATGCACACTCTAGTTTCAGTTCTTTGGTACATTATTTACTTCCAAATGATACCCATTTAAGACTTTATTTATTACTTGATAGATATGTTCTTTAAAAGTTATCTTTTGGAAGCAAATAATGCACAACAGAACTGAAAATGTACAGTGTGCAAATTTTCTAGGCCAGACTAGCTACTGTCCTGCCAGCCAAGAGTGAGAGTGGCGTTATGTTTTGTTTACAAAGTTATCGGGACTCGGACTAGCTACTGTCCTGCCAGTCAAGAGTGACAGTGGCGTCATGTTTTGTTTACAAATTTATCAGGGCTTACAATCGATAGATCACTTGTGTATTTATCCTATCCGCAGGATAGGATTGATACACAAGTGCTCTATCGATTCGCGTTAGCTCAAGTGGAGCGTACAAGTTAATGTTTTACTTAACAATTGTAAACAAAACACAACGTCACTGTCATTCTTGGCTGGCAGGACAGTAGTTTCAGTAATGAAACTTCATGAGAAATGTAACAACCCTAATGCTCGATTGTAATGGTGGATGCCGTGCTCTGATTTCCAATGGCTCAATCATATACTCACTGTTCACAAAATAACCAGACATTGACTTTTCTTAATCCTTAGACCGCCACTCACGACTTTTGTCGTCTGCTAAACCTGTCTGCTTAATATGTTCTTTATATTGCAAAACAATGTTGACCCATTGGGAGCAGTGTAATCAGGGTTCAAATAGTTTGCTTCCATGAACAATGTAGATCGAATGGCATTTGAATATATGCAGCAGATGTAAAAACAGACGACATTCTCAGGAAAACATATTAGTGGCGGAAAAAGGGTTAAACATCTCCTCTACTCATTGTTTTTTTTTTGTATCGTTAGCTGAAATGTGGATTAAAACAATCAAACACAAATGATTTCAAACTTGTAATATTTTCGAAAACAATACAACAATAATACACATATGAAAATATATATGGACCTGCCAGTGGATCATGAAATCAACGTTGTAACAGGAAAATTGTATATTTATGTACAAACATAAAAACGCAAAATAATAGTTCAACCTGCTCTGTTTGGACTTGGGTTTTTGGTCAAAAGCAGTATAGGTTTTGTTGAACACAAACATGAAACATCTTGTTTCTATTATAACTTTACATAGGCTAGCATCACGCTTTTTAATATGAAAGATACTGTATACTATCCTAATAGAAATAAGACTAGATACCTTAGGAAAAAAAATGAACAGTTACGAATAAAACTGTGTATCCCTCACAATAGCCTACAAGTCTCACTCGTAGATACAGACGATATACCTCCCGAAATGAAGACTTTGAATATAGTTACCTCCTAAATGTGGTGTTATTCTGATATCGGGTGTCAAATTCAATAGACCATTAACTAGTGCTTTCCAAAATGTGTTAAATGTGAAGGACTTAGATAATCATTGCGTCTTGCATTTGCATATCCTCTGCTTGGGTCGTTAGCATATCCAGTATATCCAGTACTTAACTGATTGCCATATTGTGTATTCCTATCCGTAGTAGTACTGTCACCACCTGGGTTATTTATAACTTTTAAATATGTATAGCTTCCTTTGGCTGATTTGGCATCCTCGTCATCACGTTCTAATTTACTGGGATCAATATAATCATACGGAGACACGGAACCAGATTCAGTCTTATCACTATGGACACTAGTTCCAGTAATAGTTTTATTGTCATATGGCATGTCGTTATTTGCATTGTATCCAGGATTAGAAATTGCACTACCTATCTCATGATATTCATTATCACCAGTTAATTCCACAGTATCTGAAACACCACTTGCTGGTCTAAATGTTGTTAACTTTGGCTTCTTGCTGTTTCTACTGTCACATTTTGGAGATCTGTCAATTCTTGCATATTGTGGTTCCATTTCCGGTAATTCCAAACGAGACAGAGCAGTGTCACGTGCACCTGGTAAACCACCAATGAAAAGCTGGTTCATCGCTGTGCTAGGTTGTTGTCCGTCATATAAGGCATTTTCACTTATTTGGACATCATCAGAAGAATTATATCTGACAGACCGAGGCCAACGTTCATTGTCTTGTTCCTTGCTTTTTTCTTTTCTCCTTCTGTGAAAAGTTAAAAACACCATGAAATAGAATTAAACACATATTGCAAGTTTGTACAGCAAAAACTAGATAATTCTAATCTCCATTGTTCAAAATACTTGGTAATTCGAATTAAATTTAAGAGTTTTAGCTGCTCGCATACACAGAGTATGGCAGCAGATTAAGGTTCAGACTGAATATTATACTTCTAGCTTCAACAGATAACAGTACGAGTATGCTTGTTTAAAGAGTAGTTTTACGTATCAAAATCTCATAAGCTAACCCATGTAAACGTTCACTACCAATAAAAGAAGCAATTTCATTGTGCACCGACAAGATGCGCCTTTTAATGAATAAGTGTTTATCACATTTTTCTCTTAATAATCTACGCATTTCTTATATTTTAGTGAAACTGGTAGGTAGAAATGATCAAGTTTTCGTGCAGTTTGGTATGCACCTTGTATGAAAACAAGATTGATGGCTAATCTCGAGTTGTTTTTCATTGGCTGGGAATGTTAATGCACTTCTGTGGTTATTCCTTTCGAAGCCGTTGTCTGGCAATATTCTATGATCATGGTGTTTCCTTGGTAATGCTTGCCACGCTTAGACAAATAATTTTGTATCTTGTGGTTTGAAGGCCTCAGCAAAAGAGCGAACTATAATTCACTTACCCTGTGTAACATATCAGACATACAACAACAGCGATCAGGACAGAGAGACCAACTATGCCACCAGCAATACCACCGACTAGAGCCGCTGAAATATAAAAAAGGTAGTAAAAACAGGTACATTGCTTTACTGTTGTGCCAACAAAGAGTGACAGTGACGTAATATTTTGTTTACAATAATTATTGTAAAAGTAAAATTTTAACTTACAAGTTCACTCCACTTGAGCTAATTCAAATCAATAGATCACTTGTGTATTAATCCAATGATTTATACACAAGTGATCTATCGTATATAAATCCCTGATTACTTTGTAAACAAAACATGATGTGACTGTCACTCTTGGCTGGCAGGACAGTAGAACTATACTCACTGGAAGAATTATGTAACAGGCATAATGTTTGTCCGCCTGTAATTGGAGATAATCCACGAGGTCGTAGTAGAAGTATACAGGCCGACAACTCTGCCTCTTACAACATAACATAATCTATTTTAATATATCAGCGATGGTAACGCATTGTCAGTCGCATGCTGATCCTTATTGTATTTCCATAAGGCTTAACATGAAAATTTGGATACTAATAGTATAAGCATGATATCAACGCATTAAGGACATATGCTACTTAATACTTCCCAAGTTGAAATATTTTCAATACTTTGCATACAGTTTGTTTTAGGCATGGGCTATCCATTTATGAAATAAAACAGGATATGTCACCGTGCTTATTTTTTCAGAATATCATATTGAAGTTTTCAGCATTTGACCAATTTTCAAAAAATATAAAAAAAATAACACTAGTTCTAATTATCGAGCTTAACGGTTGTTTAAATCTTCAGCCAGCTTCTTTCTTTTAACTTAAATTACTGCCCATGACCTCAAACCTTTTAGAACATGTGCAAGTTTACTTGTTAGCCCATGCTGTGGCAAGATACTGCATGATATATTTTGGCAATTCGTCGAAAATTGGAACTTGTTTTTAGAATAAATCATGTATTAAAAAAATATGATGTTGAAAATCTTAAAAATTTATTTTTAACTCATGGACTATTATAATACCTTTCAGAAAAAATAATAAACATATGGGGTCACCGAACTAATTCTCTTTCTAGAGGGCCAAATTTAACCACACACCCATAGGTTTCATGCGTAATTCAATATAAAAAGTTCAGGAATGGCCATTTTGGTCGTTTTGATGATGCCATTTTACTAGTATATGAAGCAATTTAGCATTAAAATGTTATAAAAGAAAGAAAAAACACACTGAAATATGTGGGCATCTGGGGATCGATCCTGGTCCTCTGGCTTTGTAGCCAGACACGCTAGCCACTATGCCACGAGGTCAGGATGTGCGCCGCTCCAAATGACCATAGAAATAGTAGAGACTCGGCCACTATCATATTCGTAACCAGGGTAATTGTGTACGTCGTTTAATTCGACTGAGCTACATTTATCTGTCTTTAGTGCTGAGACGATCAGTTCTGAACAGATGCCAATAGATATTTCAGACACACTTTAATTACTTTATTTTGTCAAGAAAATGTTGAAACACCGATATGACTTAAGAATATTGGAAAGCTGAGTTGATCCAAATCTGTTAATGGTCGAAAGACAGGACCCAGACAACTTTCCCTGTTTGCAGACGCGGGAAATGTGCGCATTGGAAATAGCCGCATATGTCTTTAAGCACATTAAAACGAATTCCTCATACTTTGATTTCTTATGAGGGCATTTTTCCACTAGAAAGGGGAAGGGGCTTTAAAACTGTGATGCTGAGCAGTAATACTGTACATAAAGAGCGATAGAAGCAGTACAGTTAATATGAGAGGTAACTGAAAAAATAATTATACTAACCTGTGTCATTATCTTCTACTGCTGCAACCAGAGGACTGACTGATTCTGTTGCGGATGAAGACCTGGAAATGTAAAAAAAGTATTGAATTACAAAATTATGTAGTAACCCAAAACTTTCTGTATATGACCATGTGATTTAACTTCATAGAACCTTTATACAGATATATATCCAAACACAGTCGACTTTTGTGGATCATTTGTATTATTTATGTCTTGTGCTTGTCATGCTTTTGCGTCTGTTCATTTCTGCCTTGTGGTCACCTGAAGAGAAAGGGCTGACCTCTTGGCTATTGTTTGTGATGTTTAATGTGATTTGGTTACTTTCCCATTTGGTATCCTGGGGCAGGTATGGTATTGATTGTATCTATTCCTGATCCTTGTTGTCTTTCTTACTTCCAGTACCTCAAATGAACTAGACTATATTTTCTTCTCAGTAATTTAAGTTATCAGTTATTGGACTGGGCCCGGAATTACAATACCACCTTAACGTTTAGGAAGACGTAAGTTAAGTATTGATTTTTCAAGATGCGAAACATAACGTTTCAAATTGATTAAAATCAAAATAGTTTCATTTTTTCTGAAGATCAGGATGATAACTTTGACCACTAGTACCACATCGATCCAGGCAATTTATTTAACATTTAATATAGCATGTCAAAATATCAATACTTAACTTAAGTCTTGCTTAACTTTAAGGAGGCATTGTAATTCCGAGCCCTGTTGATTATATATGAGGGATGGTAACAAATATACTAGAAAAGGGGGCATAAACTGGCTCTGTTCGCAACAACCCGAAAACATTATCTAACGTGACCATGTTCCTTATATGAATTATATTTTGATATGTTCATGTAAATCCCAGCATATTTAGTTGGATTAATGCAATTTGATGGTGTTCTTTAGCAATATAAAAAGAAGAAAAGATAACTTACATTTGTGTGGTTCCATTACTGGCACTTACAGTCGATGTAGTTTCGACTGTGGGTGTAGTGGTAGGCGTGGTCGTTGTGATCGTCGTTGTTTGAGTAAGTGTAGTTGTTGAAGTAGGCGTGGTCGTTATTGTGGTAGGCGGGGTCGTTATTGTGGTAGGCGTGGTCGTTGTTGTGGTCGGCGTGGTCGTCGTTATAGGTCTGGTCGCTCGTCTTGTAGTTGGTGTTGTCGGTGTTGTGGTAGGCGTGGTCGTAGTTGTGGGTGTGATCGTTGATGTGGTAGGTGTGGTCGGAGTTGAGGTTGAAGCAGTAGTAGTTGTGGAAGGAGTGGTCGTAGTTGTAGTAGGTGTGGTCGTAGTTGTGGTAGTTGAGGTCTTAGTTGTAGTAGGCGTGGTCGTAGTCGTAGTTGTGGTAGGTGTGGTCGTTCGTGTGGTCGTAGTTCTGGTGGGTGTGGTCAAAGTTGTAGTAAGTGTGGTCGTAGATGTTGTAGGTGTGGTCGTAGTTGTGGTAGGTGTGGTCGTAGCTATGGTAGGTGTGGTCATAGTTGTGGTAGGTGTGGTCGTAGTCGTAGTTGTGGTACGTGTGGTCGAAGGTGTGGTCGTATTTGTAGTAGGTGTGGTCGTAGTTGTCGTAGGCGTAGTCGTTGTTGTTGAAGTTGTAGTCGTTGTTGTCGAAGTAGTTGTTGTACTTGGTGTTGTAGAAGTTGTTGTAGTGGTAATTGGGATTGGTAAACAGGTAATTTGTATAGTGCCGAAAGCTAGAAAAGAGAACCATGAACATATTTTGTTTCTCTAGAAGTGTTAATACCCTACTTTATGACGCTGGATGGTATGCTATAAAAACTGAAGATTCATAAAGGCTTCAAAATGCAAGGTATACAATGTCTCATTTTATCAAAACATTGGCACAAATCAAAACATAATTGTATAGTCCAGTAAGGGGATATATCTTTCAAAAGCTCTTACATGCCTGAAATTTTCCTATATATAAACAAAAATGATTTTTATCAAGGAGACAGATACCTTTGGCCACATTGTTGCATGAACGATTATACACCTCACATACGTCACTTAACGCCCCAACATACAGCTTTTGAGCAATCCGCAGCATGCTTGTCAGTCTTTTTAGAGTTACTTCCTGGATTAATACCGTTTGCAATATTGTGACACGCTAGGTGAAATTTAAAAAAAACAGTTGCACGAACATGAACTACAGTTATCCAACTGCAATATTTAAAAGTATATTATAAAATGAGTTGGGGAAAAGTGATAAAATACGAGGCTTGCCGAGCATTTCATCATTTTTGCAACGAATTTAATAAATTCAATAACACAGGGGCACCAATATTAAATTTTATTTATCACATGACATTAAAAATACTTAAAAATCGCCTTTTGAGCGTGAAAACGTTAAGATTTTGTCATCTTCTGCAAAATGTTATTATGGTCGTCATAACGTTACGTTACGAAATCTGTAAACAACTAGTGGTTTATCGATTTTATTGCATGTCGTTATATCACTGCCAGGCGCGACGTCATGTGATAAAATATGATATTTGTGCAAAATTTATTTTGTTTTTACATATTACGCTGTTATAGAGATTTATGTGTGATTTGTGACGTCACATGGAATCTGAAGTGTTTGCAAACACCCATTTCATTGACAACTATGCCTGAATACGGTATTCAAACTAACTTGTAAGCGCACTGCGAGCATAGTTCAAACTAACTTGCAAGCGCACTAAGTGCATGATTCAAACTAACTTGCAAGCGCACGTTGTACATAATTCCATCTGACTTGCAAAGGCACTATGTATATAATCAAACTAACTTACTATATACATAATACAAACTAACTTGCAAGTGCACTATGTACATAATTCAAACTAACTTGCAAGCGCACTATGTACATAATTCAATCAAACTTGCAATGGCACTTTGTTCATATTTCGAACAAACATAATTCAAACTAATTTGCTAACGCACTTAGTGCATAATTCAAACTAACTTGCAAGGACACTATGTACATAATACAAACTAACTTGCAAGCGCACTATGTACATAATTCAAACTAACTTGCAAGCGCACTATGTGCATAATTCAAACTAACTTGCAAGCGTACTATGTACATAATTCAATCTAACTTGCAAGCGCACTATGTACATAATTCAAACTAACAATCAAGGGCATTATGTACATAATTCAAACTATCTTGCAAGCGCACTTTGTACATAATTCGACCTTACTTGCAAGCGCACTATGCACATAATTCTAAATAATTTGCAGGGACACTATGTACATGATTCGAACTATCTTGCAAGAGCACTATGTACATAATTCGAATTATCTTGCTAGCGCACTGTGCATAATTTGTTCCAAATATACTGACGGGCAAAAGAAACGCTACAATAGAGGTTCACAAACACGAGCTTACCATGACCAGAACCTTGAGTAAAGCATTGGGGTTATTTGAATTTATCGATGTTTGTTTACCAGGCATGTTGGCTAATATTATACAGTTATTTCATGCCTGTTTGTGGTATAGTCAAAACTATTGGCCCGAGGTGCCGTAGACGACCTGATGCACAATTGCACGAGGCCGAAGGGCGAGTGCAATAGTGCATCAGGTCGTCCAGTTGCAAAACCATGCCTTATTTTCACCATTGTTGCATATATGTCTCCTTTCATAAACGAACCGTAGGCACATCGCTGTCGCGCATGTAGATAAGCACCTGTGTGTTTTTAACAGGGAAGCTGGTAACCAGGCCATGGTAAAGTGCCAGTCAATAGTCGAATTAATTGACTGATGGAATAGTTCACTGATTCATGGCATAGCAAAAAATAGACAACTACTCCGTATATAGACGGTTGGGTAATAAATATGATTATTATATAATCTATAAATACACATCTTCTGATTGGCCTAGATGCATATCCACTTGAGTCAATAAAACTACATATTGCATGGCTTGCCGGACGTGACGTTGCAAAGCACACCGCACGAGGTAATATTGACTGGCTTACGGGAAGTGACGTCAGAACGTCAAGTAATTTCGCATGATCCATCCGTAACGTCAGCGTTTTATTGGTCTAAAATGGCAGCAAATGCATAAGATAAATTTATTATATAATAAAACAATTGTTGACTTATGTTTCTGTAGACATGGAGTGTTATTGAACAGTAAACTTAATCATATTGACCTCCGCTCCACGTCGGTCAATATGACGTTTACTGTTCAATAACTCTCCATGTCTACCTCAACATAAGTCAATAATTGTATAATATTTAACTGCAGTAACTAATTTTATTTCCTTCCGAGTAATTTATTGAAAACTGCATGTAGCGTTTCTTTTGCCCGTCAACTATGGCATCCATTACTTCTCCTGTCAGTATACTTAAACATCCTGAAAAATCAATTAGATCAAAAGTCAGCTGATTATAATCTAAACTGTTGTTTTCATCTATACAATAATTGCATATTGCTGAAGAAATAGTACAAGTGGATTGGCTAAAACTTTGAAGCTTGGATTCATGAAAACAAACAATACAGCCAGTTTGCTCTTTAATTTAAAGGCATGTGCTCTTATAATGTCGAATAGGGTATGTTAATCCGTTTCTTCGTGAATTTCCATGCTAAGCTCCACCAACTATGAATAATTATATAGATACACTATCACGTTTGAACATATATTAAAGAAATTACTTTTCAGGTCCACTAGTGTAGGATCATATCTAATCATATTTCTATTAGCAAACAGAATAGACCCTGATCAGGCAACTCTTGCAAGAGCTGCCTGATCTTGGTCTGTCTGTTTGTTTGTAAAATTATTAAAAGGCGTCTCTATGAGGTTAAGGGTTAACATTGATACATGGGTCTCTTCGTGAGGAAAATTCGATTGTGCAGCTTTCAAATCAACCGACTCAGCTACATACACTAGCTAGAATATTGAAAGAGGTACGTGCATTAAGAGGCCATTCTTGCCCCCTCTGGAGCCAAAAACTGAAAGTTGTTTTTCACCAATTTCTTCGGATTGGTTGTTTAGAAGAATAAACTATGTGTAAAAGTCTGGCATTTGTTCAACTTTTACTGTTGCCATACTAACAAAAATGGCCGCCAAAATAGGCTTAAAATAGAGAAATTGCCATTTTGGACCAAGGCTTTAGGAAACCGATTTTTTTAAGAATTAGATATCAGCACAATTAAATACCGAAAAAAACTTTTCCTAAGGTGTGTGCCGTGATAATTCAAATCATCTGCTAAAATATATTTTTCGTTTTTGCTTGCGCTCAATGTTAAATACTCTGTCAAATGTCTCAATTTGTTCCAAAATGGTCAATTTCCTATTTTCAACCTATTTTGGCGGCCAGTTTTGTTACCATAGCAATGGCAAAAGTCAAATTAATTCCAGACTTAAACCATTGGCCTATTGTTCTAATAAACTAATAAGACGAATTTGGTGAAAGCAACTTTTATTTTTTCGCCTCATACAGGGCCAAAATAGCCTCTTAACGCGCGTTGCTCTTTTGCCTTAGGCATGTTTAGATTAGATGCTATACTTTCCAATAAGCAAAATGACAATGTTACTGATTAGACTACGCGGACGTACAGACTGGTCTCTGCCTTTGTTAATCGCTTGCAACAAAGTCAAGTTTTCTCGCGACGAGGCCCAATGAGGTTAAATGAGAGCTACCAAAGTATACCTGGTTTGAATCCTATACAAGCAGGTGGGTCTCTGACGTCACTTCTTGTCTTGATGTAGGTTATATTATTCGCCTGTTGGCTCACGATCGAAGATGTAATCTGACCTTCACACGACCACCCATAGTTGCCAACGCGGAATTGTATGCCACAGTTGTCCTGTCCCTCGCTCCGGTATTTGATGTTTAAGGTACCTGTGATACTGAGCTGCAACCGACAAGTACAACTCACGTTCTGGTAGTTCGGTGCCCCGGTGGAGTCGAGATAAATATAGCCACTAGAATCTCCTGTGATTGTACGGTCCTTGCAGATGTTTATAGCTGAAATAGATTGTGGATAGTTTAAAACCAATATGCATTCACGTTTAAGCACTGACTCTATAGGCGACGTGTGTTAGAATAAACCTTATTTGATCACTTAGAGCAGCAATACTATTGGCCAAGTTAAGCGGCGCTTTAAGGGTTAAGCCACGTTCCATAGTTACCCAAAAGTGGACAATTTCGAACAACGTTCAAAACCTAAAGCGGCAGCAAATTATTAGATAATGCTGTCTGCCTCTGTCGTCGTCTGCTGCACATATTTGCTAACATTATGAATATTTCAAGTATAGAGGCAAACAGCGTGGACCCAGATCATACTGTTCCTGTAGGAGCAGTCTGCACTGTTTGTCGAAGAGGCTTCTAAAACAATTCAGCAGACATGAAATGCTACAGCAGACAGCAAATGCAGACGGCTTTTGCTGTGATTAGCGCTTCAAGGGTTAATGAGGGACAGCCTACGAATTGACTTAGTTGGTGAGCTATACTTACATGGCGTTTCCCTGTAGGCTGCGGCATCGGAGCAATACTGACTGTTGACCAATACTGTAAAAGACAGGTAATATTGTTAACTCTTTATCGTGAATAATTCCGCATGTTTTGATATTGTCTGTGTCTAAATAATCTAGCCCTCTCAATCAAAATACGTTTATTAAAGAAATTAATTCAATTTTTGGAATGTTCATGGGATCATGAATACTTCGGGTCTCTTGCAAGGAGCCATTCAGGCTTAACTTATTTTGCAGGAGACCCGAATATTCATGATTCCATGAACGTTCCAAAAATTGAATGTATTGCTTATATTTACATTTTATTATAAATACCTAAATTTTAAAAGTTATTTATAATTTAGGAAACAAAACAGTTTTGTTATTTAAAATGAAATCGTATTAACGGTTTTGCCGGAGTGTAAAACGGAAAAGCGGAACAACCAGCCTGAGCACGGACAGCCAATGGAGCAAACACGAAGCTTGTTTAGCACGTGCGACTCGGGTGTGGCTCGCTGTCAATCACAACACCAGTATCACTTCTGGCGAATGAATTCGATGTTTGAAGCGTATTGCATGGGCGTGTGAGCTTGGCAGCTGTCAATCAAATTATGTAATTCATGAGGCTATGAACGGTTGCAAAAATCTAAAGATTCATGAAAGGCTTGCTTTGGAAAAGTAAATATAACAATTTGAATGTCATGTGCTCATATATAATAATGTATTATTTACTCATGCTATGTAATTTCGAAATAAAATAATGTTTAAACTAACAATTTGAATCCAAACCAAGTCAGGGGCGGATCCAGGATATATGTAAAGGGAGTTCAGATGTGTTAAAGAGGGGGTTCGCTTTGCTGAGTGTAAATCATTTTTCTTAAATATCCCATGAAAATGAAATAATTTGGTCTCAATTGAGGCCAAATTATTTCATGTTCATGGAATATTTAAAAATGAGACCAAATTATTTCATGTTCATGGGATATTTAAAAACTGGGGGGGGGGGGGGTCGAGCGAAATGACTGAAACCCTCTGGATTCGTCACTGCAGGTCCGACATTTTGTCATCCTTATCTGTGCCCAAACTGTTTGTGAAGGGATTTTAACACAGACAACTACGGCTATAGCGATGCTTTATGATTTAGAGAAAGCCTCGTATTTTTTTTCTACTGTACATTTCTGAAAGCAAATATTTACACAGCATTTACATTGAACACAACATTATGAATTACAGGGTAATTATCGTTTACATTCATGGGTACGGTGTGGTAAACATGTTCAGAGATGCATGATTTTCTTTTATAGGCACCTAAAATATGGTACCCAAAGATTGCAGTAAGTTTCTAAGGTGTTAAGAATTTGCAACATAAATATGGAGTAACCCTGGTTATTGCATAAAATCAGTCCCGCACACTATATTTAGGGGTCATTTCGATGCATTTAGGGTCTTTTCGTAAGGTCAAGGTACAGAATGGAGAATATTTTTTTGGGTTGGTAAAATTTCAAATATTTTTTGAGGTGCTTGAATTCCTGATATTTTTTTTTTTTTGGGGGGGGGTGAACTGTAGATGCTGGGCCCGAGCCTATGTATGAAGAAAAAATGAGAGTACCCCCCCCCCCCCCCGGGGTTTAAACCTGCACAAAACACATGTATAGCGTTTCGAAGATAAAACAAAATCGATGATAAATGACATAGCGAACGATTTTTCGCCACTGATAACGTCATCACTGACGAAATTCGTTTGCTGTGCTATTTATCATCGAAAAATGGATGCTGTTAGACATTTTATCTTCAAAACCCTGCCCAGTGCTATTCCAGAGTTCGTTGCGTATCTAATCAAAGACACAATGCATTTAACGATTTGTGTGGTAATACGCTAGGTATACTTAGCTTCTAGTCTGCCACAAAGAAAATGTAATAATTATCATACGGGGAAGTATGTTTTCGAGGGACATTTTGACGGCGACGATCAAAAGAATGAGATTTTTGCACCTTTGATCGGCTGCCATGGTCCACAGCGATACTTTCAATAAAATCAACTCACTCTTGACTTGTTTACGTCGAGTGCATTTTCGCGGAATGACAGTTGGATCTTTATCATGAAATTGGACTTTTATCGCCTTGCATAGTGTGAATAACTGTACATACTGTATGGCCACACGTTTGGCTTGGTTGGTATAGGTCTGCATTCCTTTCGGTTAACGTAAAGGTGATATATCTCGCATCAGAAAAGGTAATGAATACCCAGCAAATAAAAGTTCAACCAACTGCTTCATTGTGGTAAAAAAAGTCATTAAATGTCATGCCATTGTGAAAAAGCACGTTTTAATATTCCTTCATGGAGTTTGAAAAAAGTCCCAAAGAGGTGTGACAAAACTTCTGACCTTTTTTATGCTTAACCATTGTCCTGTTGCACAAAAACAGGAGCCACGTGACATAACATGACTTAGCGGTTTCAATTTTTTGTAATTTGGAAACTTGTCTGTTTAGCTACATAGACTAGCTAGAATCTTAGAATTATGTATCGTGTAAGTTTTGGTAATATATGATCAATGTAGCGAAAAGTCAAGCTGCGGATCAGACTGTGTGGATGCACATGCTGATCTGCGCCTTGGTATTCGCATCGAACAAAACGATTTTTTTCATGACGGCGAACAAAGCATGATCACGTCATTTCGCCTACTGCCATTTCGCCGAAAGAGCATTTTGGTCTAAACCATATCGCCGAAAAGTCGATCAATTTCGCCGTATGACAATTTTGTCTAAGCGTCAATTCGTCTAAAAAGTGTTTCAGATGCAACACTTCGCCTAAAAAATAAACCCTTAAAGCGCCAAGAAAAAATACAGCTGAAAAATGACGTCTGCTGATGCTGAAGTCGTTTGCTGCAAATAATTATCAAACATTGCTGCCAAATTCAAGCATAGAAGCAAACAAGGTGGACTCAGATCAATCTGCTCCTATAGGTCATAGATGCTTATTAAACATTTCAGCAGACGACTTTTGTTGCGATTGGCGCTTTAAGGGTTAAGTCACGTGCGACAGTACTTTAATAACATTAATCCCTTTGCTGTTCTAAACAAGCATACTATTCTAGATTTAACAGAGGTGGCACAACAATGGAATTACAAACATAAGTCGGGTATCTGGCCATGCTTATACACTAGCTAAGACTAGCTTTAAAAAACACTTTAGAAATGCATGGGAAAGATCCTGACCAGAATTTGATCTATATTTCGTACGTATTGAACGGTATAAGTTGAATGACCAGGATCCTATTCACTGAAGGAGAGAACAGAGCTTTTATTAGACAATTAAGTGAATGATATTAATGAGCCAGCACATATTAAGATGAACCGCCGTGTGAGATTTCAAACAGTGTGATATGTGCGACCAGCAAAGGCTCAGATCAGCCTGCTAACGCGTGGAGTCTGATCAGAGCATGTGCTAGTCGCTTGCATATTATATGAGTGTTAAGCTACTGACCGAACATTATTCGGAGTTTCTAAGCTTAAAAGGAGGTCTGCACCTGTCAAAATGCCACATTGTTGGAAATCACATGTCGCGGTTCAGATCCTTATTGCACATGCAGGCAACAAAATCCTTATCCAAACACCAATGCTGACGTAAATGTATCCAGCGATGCTAGAGGTCTAAATTTTTGTCTTGAACCATCATCTATATACATCCATCAATCGGAACTGTCTCAGCCAATTCCGTGGAATCCCGTGGAATCAGACCTCAGATGTACATCGAGGATCTACTTTGACAACATGACTCTGACGTTACATAACGTGATGCTGACGTCACAGAAACCATGCCAACACAATAACAAGTGTGATTGCAGCAAAACAAACGGTTAGAAATGAAGTTTTTTATTGAAAAAAAAAACATAAACGTCATTTATACTGTTGATAAAACGTTCCAGGTAATCAAACTAATGGATTTTAATAGGGCTGAACCCACATGCTGAATAACTTATTTTCCATTCGTCAGTTACGCCTTATAAACATCGTACTACGCGTAATGCGCCTTACGTACACCAGAGGCTTGATTCGATTCTCGAAATGCGCCGGACTTTCCTGATTGCTACATCCATATTTTGGTCTTCCGAGTCTGCACTGCTCGCCGATGAGATAAGTTCCGATATCACGTACACAGTACCGGCCCAATTACAGTTTAACATTTTAACCATCAGCTCAAACTACACTGCTCAGCTACACAGAATATAGCTAGAATTGGGTGGCGGATACTTTTCTTAGCAGCAAACAACGAGCACGAATGCACAGGCTGACCAACATAGTTTTCGTTTACAAATGATATTATTAATGAACGTAATCTTACCGTGGAGATATCCCAGCACAAACACGATTCCAATGACATGCATCTTTCCCATTTCAAACTTGAACAAGCTGCAAATAAAATGAGTACACATGAGTTTTAACATATTTTAGCAAAACTTAATTAAAATTTACACACTAATTCATCAACTGTGAAATTTTAATACCTGTGAATTTCAATGAATTCTTGCATTAAGACAGTGCATCTCAAAACGACATAATATACCTTTAATGTTTGTCATTAGTACAGACGGCCAAACTTGACTCCTGCATAATCCAACCAATTCATTGTTCACCTCCTGTTTACAGGTACCTTCACATATTTTAATGTTGTTAACTTTTTACACACAAAATCACAACAATTCATAGTGTCTACCCTATAACCAACATATGACAGTTTCAGAGCAAGAAGGGTTAGCAACTGATGAAAATCAAAATTTAAAATTGTCATTATATTCTAACCCATCAATTAAAACGTTTTGGGTGCTCAAAAGATCCGTCTCGTCGCGCGACGGTTCTTTTGAGTACCCACGACATATGTTTGCATTTAAAATAAGAAAAATAATTTCAATCTGGAAACCTGAAGTCCCGTGTTTCCCAGTTTGCATGAATCATCTCTAGGACACGATTCACATCATTTATGGACTCTGGTTTAAACCCATTTATGCCGAATGGAACTTTCCATTGTTATCCATTGGAGCAGACCATTTCCGTTGTAAGGGTTGCTGGGTGGTATTTTTTCATCTTTTTTTCAAATTTTGATAAAAAGATTATGTAAGCAAACAGTGGTGACCCTGATCAGACGCCGCATTCTGCGGCGTCTGGTCTGGGTCTCCACTGTTGCCTTTGTCCCATAAAAAGGACGCTTGGCTTATAATTGCATTGTGATATGGACCTCGCCGCGAGACAAAATGACTTTATTGCATGAGAACAACAGTTGAACTGACACGGCCACCAATCCACCTCCATCATCGCATAAAATCACTACTGTATTATGAAGAAGAGGGACCTGTTTCCTATGAATGAGACGGACATTAAATACGGCAAAATCCCTATTTTTCATAACCTATGTCCGAAAAATGCTATTCGATGGCCTTAACGTCTACCTTTGGTATACCTTTAATAGTGTGCTTTGTCACATACACCTATTCTAGAATCTGTGTTGAGGTTGAGAAAATGGTTTTATTCTTCATTACAAACTATTTTAAACTGTCAACCAGGATATTCTATTAAAACCGATATCAGTGTCGGAAAGTTCAATGAGTGTCTCGTCGAATAGCATTGCACGAATTACTAATTTTGCTTTCAAAATTAAGAAATACAATGTAGAAAGTTGAATCCAACTGGTATATGCGATGAAGGAGATGGATTGGTGGCCGTGACTGAGGCACAAACTACTCTGCGCATCCAAGCTGCTTATCTTGATACATGCTTTATTACAACGTTCTTGCTAGTCTCTGTAGCGTAGCAAGCTGGATTGAGTCTTAACTGATCACAAACCCCGAAGTCAGGTTTTCTCGCGGCAAGGTTCATAAAAAGAGACGTAGCGATGCGACAAGAAAATTGCTGATTTTAAAAAAAGATGAAACACGATATCTTTCAGTGAAGCATAAAACGTATACATACCCAATACACCCGTGTAAAACTCTGCAGTAAATTTTCGCTATTGTCCAAAAATGAATTGAAGATGTCAAAATTGTTGTCTCCTATATATATCAAAATTGTTTTGGCAAGACGCTTCATTCTCACTCTCTGTTTTGAATCCGACTTGTGCGGACGTGTTTCTAAACAAGGAAAAGTTTCTGTGCTATACACGGTTATTTTCGGAATTACGCTTTAAACGGTTCGTGCACATTAGTTATCAACTTTTTGAAAATCTAAATCTACACTGTTCAGCATCTCCGCGCATCCTACTAGCTTATTGTAGCTGTAGGATCGTTTCTCAGTTTCGCACTCAACAAGCAAACGGTTCAGATCACGCGTCGCTACAGGTGTGTGCATTGAAGAATAAAGATCAACTCCAGATAAACAGGTAAATTGAAAATTGTGAAATTTCTAATAAAACATGGCATCTAGTAGACACAGCTTAGACTATGCTTCAGCCGTCAAGAGATCACCCCACCACTGGTGGGGGCCTCTGGCGTCATCATCAAGGAGAGCAGACTGCCCAAAACTAAGACAAGAAGACAAACACTGTCCCCTGCTAGCATGCAGAGGGACAACAAAGAGCACAAGCAACAGGTGACCGCGTCCAGTCACCCCCAGACTGCTGCAGACAACCAGAACAAAAACACAAGCGCGCAGAAGGGCTCATCGCGAAGGAAAACCGTCTCACCACAAAAGCCCAGGCATGCCACCAGTGGGCTGCCTAAACCCGCGGGCAGGGGAGAAAAAAAACCTGCCAGTAAGGAAACTAAAAAGCCAAAAAGCGCGAAAAGCGAGGGCCTGGCTCATACGAGCGAGGAGCGTAAACTCGTGGAAAAACTGATCTCAACAAACAAAGGAAAGAATGACGCTGTGGTGCAAGGCCCAAAAAAGACCACAGCTACCATGGCAACCGATCAGTCGGTGCCCCCCACACCTGCACCCAGTGGGGACATTTTGATAAATGGAGGGGGGGGAGCAACCCGGGAAGTCAATGAAACCAATCCACCCCCCAAAACTAAAACACCAAAACAAACAACTCCGATCAGCCTGCCCCAGGAGTCTCAAGAAAAATCTAAACTTTACACCCCAAAAAGCCCTGGGAGTCTCGCGGGGGGAGCAGATGATCCCAATGGATCATCAGAAAGTTCATCTCTAGGGAACTTATCCCCACTAAAAATTAATAACTTATCGGGATCAAGGACACCCAAAACTCCAAGATCACCAAGATCTTTGGAGTCCTTAGAGGCATCTCTAATTGAAGCCGGTGACCTATCACCGCATTCATCAAATCCCTCCCACACCTCAACCCCTAACCCCTTTTTCGACCCCAACATTTTTAACAGATTGTTAGAGGATAGCATCAATGAAGATGCAGTGGTCCCCCTTGAGACCCTCCTTAAAGAGGGCCTCACCCATGATGAGATCAAGAGGCAAAGAGAAGTAGTTGGTCGCTCTGACCAAGCTATACTTCGCTGGGCCAAAGAAAAACAAAAAAAGGCACAAAGAGCCCGCGACATAGCGGATGCTCCACTAAGGGACTTTTGTGAGAGTGCAAAGCGGGAACTTGAACTTAAAACTGGAATTCAGGCCCAAATTCAAATCCCCCTAACAGAACCAAAGACAACTCAAGTCCCAACAATTAGCCAAAGCTCCCTGGGAGCAAAGGGGGATTCAATGATCCCGGGCTCCCTCTTAAATGCTCATGCATTTAGCACACCCATTAGAGAAATTTTACAAATCCCCAAAACAACGGGAAAAAAACGAAAAGAAACAGATTCATCCCCAACTGAGGAAACCCCGGGGAAAATAATGAAGACAGGGACCACTGAGCACTGGACAAAAGTGGTCCCTAAAAACGGGAGAAGGAAAGCTTCTCCAAAACTTAAGAAAAGTACGGTACCATTTAACCCCAAACCAATCGGACCCGGTCCAATAAATACGGAAATTTCGACCCAATCTACCGATCCAAAAGTCCCAGGGACTCAGGGAGCAAATGCTCCCAAGGGCCAAAATTCCCCAAACTTAGTAAATCCCACAAACAAACAACCCTCCGCCCAGGAAAGTACCTTAGAACCACCAAACAACCTAGGAAACCCCCAAAAAACACAGGGAGCAACGGGATCAGAGGGTCCCAAAAGTCCCAAAGATCTAAACTCTAAAAACAGCAATGCCCCACCTCAAACTAAGTTTCACGATGATATAGGAGGAGCGAAAAACAGTGGGTCCAGCAAAAATCGGAAAGCGCCGATAGGAGTCGAGTACCTCTTCATAACTATTTCTTTATTGGAAAAACTGAGTTTCCCAGTCCACCTGGTTGGAGACACCATAAAACGGTTTCGCGCCCACATGGGAGATCAACACTGCTTTGAGCACTATCAGCCGCAATTCAGAATGGGGCCAACAATTAAGATAGCCAAACACATGTTAAATAAAGCGCGTGACTTTACGATGCCAGGAGTGGACTTACTATTTCAAATTAACACAAAATCGCCAATTTTCTTCTCGAGACACGCGAATAAGCCAAGCAAATTAAACATTAGCAAAGGAATCGTCAGCGGAATTGATAGGAATTTAGGAGAAAAAACACTTAAACAGATGTTCGGAGCCGAAAAACACGGAATTACGCACATCGAACGTATTCGCGATGAATTTTGGAACATTACCGATAAAGTTAAAATAACATTTAATAAAACTATCGCCCCGATCACAGTAGGCACTAGTATAACAGGCCTTTTTCATGTTATTCCAAGCTTCTTTAAGGTAGTAAGATGTCAAAAATGTCAGAAGTTTGGACACGGAACGCGACAATGTAAGGCGAAGACCCCCAGATGCGCACGCTGCGCGGGATCGCATTATACTTATGATTGTAACAGATGGTACCATGTCGAATGTTCAAACTGCCACTCAATCAATCATGGCGCAGCCTACCGCGGATGCCCGGTAGCAATGGCATTTGACAAGCAGACTAAACAAAGAAACAGTCTGCTAAAAGAAAATTACGAAAAGCAATTAAGAGAAACGCATACAAATAAAGAACCGACCCCCGCGAAGCCAACCCCCGCGAAGCCACAACATAAACCGGTACTATCGAGCCAAAACGCGCGCGAAAACAAACAAAATACGGATACACAAGCTAAGTACGTTACACGCGAAGAAATGGTTGCATTCACAGCCCAGGCAGTGAATTCAGCAGCCAATTTTATTTTGGAAAAGATGGCCCTCAACGACGAGGAAACGTTGACCGAGCTTAAAAAGGAAATTCTTAATTGTATGACAAACTTAGAAATAGGCCAGAACTTTGATAAAAGCGAACCCCCATACAAAAACATCGAATGCTCAGGCGAGACTGCGCATACGACACAAAGCGATCCTGAGCCAATGGAGGCCCAGGAAACCGAAATAACTGCACAGGCAGACTCAACAGAGGTCATTGACCTCACGAAACAAACCGAAGGGTCAATTACGGAAATTACCGAATCATGTTCGGTAATTTCCGCCGACACATCAAAAAATACTAGAGTTAGGAGATTTACAGCAAATGATAGTAGCTCGAGTTTACCTCCTATACCAAGGAGGAAAGTCACTATTCCGAGAACTACAGACAGTAAAATGAGGGCAAACATGTCAGCCACAAAAGAGAGGCTGAACCGATTCAACAGTGACGCGAAAAAAGGGAAGAAATAAGTTCTTCACTTCCCTTCTTTTCCCTAAGTTAAAATTATTAAGGACTTAATTTCAACCGCTGCGACCCACTGCAACATAAAATGACCATAGTGCAGTGGAACGCTCGCAGCCTTGCGACGCGCTATAATTGGGCAAAAATCGCGGAATTCCAAAAATTCCTGGAATCTTTCGATAAAATTCCAGAAGTATTATGTATCCAAGAAACCTGGAATCACAAAGGGCAAAAAGAATTAAAAATACCCGGATATGTACACGCAGCCGCCTACCGTAGACCAAAAGACCAAAAAGGAGGCGGTGTGGCCATTTTTGTCAGATATGGCATAGATTTTTCAGATATGAAATTAAAAAATGACAACCCAAATATTGAAATTACGGGTGTCAAAATTCATGGACCAAAAAATAGTACAACAATTGTAAATTTATATAAACCAGATGGACATAGTCTGGTATTAGAAACCGAATATTCAAATATATTTAGGAACATTAATGAAAATATTATACTTTTAGGAGATTTCAATGCGCACAATAGGCTGTGGGAACCCCACTGCACTATAGACGACGCGCCCTCAAAGGAAATAATACAATTTATAAATAATAAAGGACTCGTCTTATTAAATGATGGATCCCCAACGAGACATGACATAAACGCGGGTCGACTATCCGCATTAGACTTAACATTCGCGAGCCCAAATCTTAGTGGTAAAAGCGAGTGGAAAGCCCATGATCACCTCCTAGGAAGCGATCACTATCCTGTTATCCTGGAATTACACACGCGATACAATTTCACTGAATACAAACCCCAACCGCGCTGGAAATTAGACCAAGCCGATTGGTCACTTTTCAGACAAATGCTCTACTCAGTAAATATATGCATAGACGAAAACAGTAGTGTTAACGAAAAGAACACTGAATTTGTTGACTCTTTGCTGGATATTTGCAATGAGACAATCCCCAAAACAAAACATGTAAACTCACGCAAGAAAGTTGTTCCATGGTGGAACAACGAATGCGCTGAGGTGGTGAAGGCCAAACGAAAGGCCCAAACCAAACTGAGGAGGTACCGAACAGAGTACCACCTCCTAGATTACAGAAATAAGAGAGAATTTTCAAAACAAACACTTTTGCGAATTAAAAAAGAATGTTGGGAGCAATTTTGCTCCCAACTAACATACAAAACAAACAGCCGCGTATTATGGAATCAAATTAAAAAAATTAATGGCAAACCCTTTAAACCAGTTAGTACACTTGTTGTAAATAACATACGGTACTCAGAAAATAGGCAAAAGGCTGAGATACTCACAGACCAATATGTAAAGGTCAGCAGTGACGAAACTCATTGCATAGAATTTCAAAGGAAAAAAATAGACGAGGATTTACGCATAAATAGATTATTTGAAGAAAATATGGAACTGGATAATGACCAGCCATACAACGCGTATTTTACAATTAAGGAGTTAAAAATAGCACTTAATAGTAAGAAAAATTCAGCTCCGGGAGCAGATACAATTCACTATGAAATGCTTAAACAGCTCCCGGAAAGAAATAAATATACGTTACTCAAATTAATAAACAAGTCATGGGAAAAAGGGGAGCTCCCCATTGCGTGGAAGGAGAGCACGATTACTCCCCTTCTAAAGCCAAATAAAGATCCCCAAGAACCCAAATCATACCGTCCTATATCATTAACATCAGCAATATGCAAAACTATGGAAACCATGGTCAATAATAGATTAACTAAAAAATTAGAGCCAAAACTTTCAGATACCCAATCTGGCTTTAGGAAGGGCAGATCAACACTTGATCAGCTTGTCAGATTGGTTAATGTAATTAGAACAGCGCGACTTCGTAAACGTAAGGTTTTAGCTGTATTCCTTGACCTTGAGAAAGCTTTTGATCTCATGTGGAGATCGGGAGTTATACTCAAACTAACAGAGTACGGCATTAAAGGACGTACATTAAAGTGGATTAAGGACTTTTTAACCGATAGAAAAATTAGAACAAAAATTGATGATACCTACGCGGAGTTCCAGGAGCAGGAGAACGGGTCACCACAGGGTGCCGTCCTAAGCCCAACGCTATTCAACGTCATCGCAGACTCGCTTAAGCAAAAATTACTTGCCCTACTTTCAAGACACGGGGTCGATTTATCACAATTTGCAGACGACAGCGCGATTTGGAAATCAGGAAAAAACACTGAAGAAATAATCAAAATTATACAAATCATATTACAAGCAATAGAAGAATGGGCCAAAGAATGGGGATTCCTGATTTCCCCAGGAAAGACCCAAGTAGTACTCTTTAACTCTTTTGGGATCGACCCCAAATCACTACCAAAACTAAAACTAAATGGCAGGGAGCTTGAATATAGCGAATCGGCTACCTTCTTGGGGATGACGTTCGATCATCTCCTCACATGGAGGGAGCACATCGATAAGCTAATATCAAGATGCAATAATGATCTGAACCTCATGAGGATGGTCTCAGGAACATCCTTTGGTGCAGATAAAAAAACATTACTAATGATCTATATGACCCTCATTAGGAGCAAACTGGACTATGGGTGTCAGGCATATATGTCAGCCACACCCACCCAATTAAATCGATTAGATGTTATTCAAAATACAGCACTAAGAATTGCAACTGGGGCATATAGATCAACCTCATCTCGAGCATTAGAGGTCGAATGTAATATGATGCCGCTCAGCCTAAGGAGAGAAGAATTTGCCCTGAAATATTGGGCTAGATCCTCCCCTCTGGGCGAAAGTTTACCAGTAAACGCGTTAGTACAAGATTTTGCTATTTATGAGACAAAAAGAGAAAAACTAAGTAACAAAATTCCCTACGCAATAACCGTGCAAGATCTCATTAAAGAACATAATTTAGAAAATATAGAAATAGAGCCCCCCATACCTTATGATACATCAGGTATTCGAAGCATCCAACCGCGATGTGAACTAACTAAAATAATCAAGAAAGGCAGTACTAGCGAAAATACAGCTAAGAGATTAGGTAATAATTACGTTGAGCGACGGTACGGGTCAGTCCTTAAAATCTTTACTGATGGCAGTAAAGACCCGTCGCGGCCCTACACCGGCTGTGCACTGGTGGTGCCCGAGCTGGGCCTTAAATTTGGCTATAAATTAGATAAAAATCTTACAGTATATGCAACTGAAATGGTAGCTATACTGAAAGCGCTCGAATGGATTAAACACAATAGACCAGATCACGTGGTCATACTTACAGACTCATTAAGTTCAATACAAAGTATAGACTCAGGAAAAAGCAGGACTCGTCCTGATCTATTAGCACAAATTTTAATTAATATTTCAGAAATAATAAATTTAGACATTAATCTTTACATTGATTGGTGTCCATCACATTGTGACATCAACGGAAATGAGCTCGCGGATACAAAGGCGAAAGAAGCTGCCAACTCGGGCCATGCACTATTAATTAAACCTTACACTCAAGAAATTTATTCAGTAATTAAAGCTAAAATAAGAGCTAAATGGGAAAAACAATGGGGCGGCTACCGGGGCTTCAGACACTTGTTAGACCCGGGCCTATCCACAAAAAGAGTACAATACAGTGACGTGCGCAGGCTCGACGTGGCATATAGCAGACTTCGCCTCGGTACAAATGGGTTAAAAGAAAACAATCTGTTTCATAATGGAGCAGATCCAATGTGCCCACTTTGTACAGACGAATTGGAAAGCACACAGCATTTCCTGCTGGAGTGCCCATATCACGAGTTCGCGCGTATTAAATTAAGAACAGCCATTCGTCACATTACAAAACGGTACTTTAGCATAAATCTACTGCTGAATCCGCCAGCAGACGTAGCAGAGGGTGTAAGGGAAGCCCTGTTCGCATACCTCAAAGAGACAGGCTATGACAGTAAAATTTAGACAGTAAGGAAGGAGCAATGTAAGAAAACACCAGATGGGACGGGCAGTGTTCCTACAGCAAGGAAACATGCAGGCCATTCCCCCATCAAATTATCATTATTCCCAGTAGGGAATGTGATACAAATAACATTACCTGTTAAGATTAAATAAACTCTACACGCGGCCGGAGAAAAGGTGTGCATCCGCCTAAGGCTATCGTGAGCCCAGGCCTAGAGCCCAATCGATCATTGTTTACAATGACGTATGTCACGAGTTGCGTGCTATGTGCCTACCATAGCCAGCCTTAGGTGAAACTCTGGAGAATCGCCTTAGTATCCATATGACCGCAAAAACACACAATACTACACTCACCCATTGGTTGGTCAGCAGAGCGTATATCCGACATTGGAAGCTTATGAGTTGCTCCAATGGACCAAACTGGATCAAGTTTTCCAACCACAAACATATAAAATTAATATATTAGGTCAAACATAAATTTATTATATGGTTGTGGATAGGGTGTGCATCCCAGCCTAAGGCTCTCGTCGAGCCCCGGCCTAAGAGCCCAAGCGATCATTTCTCCAATGACGTATGCCACGAGTTGCGTGCTATGTGCCTACCATAGCCAGTCTTAGGTTGACCTGGAGAATCGCCCGATTCCTTTAAACCATGATACAGACACGCGTACACAGGTTGGGCAGGGGGAGTGCATCCGATACCCAGATAAGGGGCATAGATAAAAGTTGAGACAAAAGACCCCAATGTTTGAGACTTGGCGAAGGAGTGGTATTGGAAAATCTCCCTATTGCTTAACCGCAAAAACATTAATTGTCTTATCCTTGAAAAACAGCACACATAGGTTGGGCAGGGAGGAGTGCATCCGACCTAGGAAGTCTCACTGAGCGATGGGGCGGAGATAAAAGTTGAGACAAAAGACCCCAGCCTTGAGACAAGCCGAAAGGGTGATACTGGGTAATCTCCTAACTGCTTAGCCATAAAAATATAAAATGTCTTACACCTAGGTCTAATAACACATTTAACAACAATACAAAAAATATATACTTTATTATCAATAAACAACCAAATGACGGAGTGAAAATATATCTCTCCCCTTTCTACCCCCAACACAGATTAAAATTATAACAAATCCCCCCCCCCTCCGAAAAATTAAAAATTTAATAAGAATTTAGACAAATATTATCTCAAACGACCTGGGCATATAACGGGCCAAGCATATGCTGGACCCATGCTATGCCCGAGACGTTTGAATACAAAAACTTTACAAAATACAGCGTAGAACTAGGAAGATGAGAGATGAACTTATAATGTGCACGAGCTTATAAAAAAGCGCTAACAGAGAGATTTCATAAAAGCGTTCAAAATCTATCACTGAGGCGTCACGCGCCTCTGGACCGTCCCTGTAGCGAGAAAATTCTCGTGGCAGGGACCGCCCAGGGGCGCGAGACGCCTCTTATTATAATATCCACATACCGACTGCATGTGGAAACTAGGCATGCATACTAATCAAATCTTTATTTTCAGCAGTACATGTAATACAAATATATTAAATAAAGTCAACATGGATAAATCAAACACACCAGGTTCAAAATAGATGGATTATTCGCATCTACTCTGCACCAGGCGAGTTTAATGAGAATACATTTTCGCTAAACAGGTCAAATAATAGATTGACCTACTTTTACGATTGGAGAACGTGAATGAAAGCAACTTTAAAGGCTGAAACACTCATATTTACAGCCTTCTAAATAATATTTGGGACAAGATATTAAATCCATTCTTTCAATTATTCAAAAATGGGATATAATCTTCAGGAATATATAACTAAACCAAAAATACCGCATTTACCCAAAAAATTAAAACAATCTAAAAAATAACGTATAGATACAACCAGGACTGTATTGCATGTACACAAAACATTAATAAAACTTCTTTTTCAGCTGCAGATAAGCGCGATCCACCCCCCTCCCCCACCCCACACTCCTCCTCAGTTTAGAAATAAGCCCAAATTGGCATTTCGCGAGTTCGAGCATCGTTTCTCGTATTACCCCTTAAAATAACAAATTGTCCTTATAATGGCCAAAAATGGCCATCACACACACACACATGCCCAACCCACAACCACCAAACCATAACGCGTATTAGAGCAACTTAAGGGCAGTTCTTTCTTGGATATTTGGAATTGGTAAACTGGTTAACTCAAAGTCTCTTCAGGGCATACAACTGCATCTGAGCCAGTCTTTCTGTTGGTGTGTCTGTCGATGTGACGGCACAGCTGCAATATCAACGATGGATGGATTGTGGACCAACAGGATAGGATACAATGGATAGGATGGATGCTCAACACAGATGAAGACTGGAATTTTGGAATTTTGTTATTGTCGCGACGCGTCTGCCATGTCTAACTATTAACATGTCAGCGAAGCGAGGGGATGGGAGAGGTTAATTAATACCTCTTCCGCTTCTCGCAGACCTGCAAAACTATCCCCAGGATACTAATAATTAACCACTAACCACTAAAAACACTAATAACTAAACCCTCAACCTTCCCAAAACTTGCTCTGTATGTTACTGCCATGCTTTTGCATGCCCCGCAATTTTAAGGTTAATATACACTAAAGGTTTCACACGAGAAACCCAGAAGGTATATTATTCTTTGGAAGCCTCAATCAAAATTTCAAAATAGGATGCTGGGAGAACTCAGAACACACACACATGTTCTGAGTCTTACCATACCCGAGCGGCGCCCTTCCCCTTAGGAATAAGCCCCCTATCCCCGCTTAAAATCTCTAAAATATATAGGCCATCACTCGATGACGGGCCATTCTTTTAAAATGGAGTTCAAAATTTTAAGGAGCAAAAGTGAGATCTCTGAGGGGATCATTAATCACAAGAACACCGACTCCTCGCCAACCCGCTCCACAAAAACTGCAAATAAAATAGAAAAAACATAATTAAAGAGGCAAAATTTTATTCCCCAAAGCTTACCTTAGGGAAAGCTAACTTCGTAGACCGATGTCCGCGTCTGAGTAACACCGCCCGCGAGCTTATGTATACAAGGACTGGACGGAGAAGCGGAGTGATGCCCTGGATGATGTTACCTCAAAAACATCAACGTATAGCTCACTATATAAGAGCGGCAAAAATAAACAAACAATAATACACCTCCTAGCCCTTCCAGGCGGAATAACTTACACTTTCAACAGTAGGGGTGACATTGTGCAGACGGAATTGTCACGTCGACTCCTACAAGATTGGTACTTACTTTAGACCATTTTCAAAATTCAAATTACAAATGCCCCACACTTTTACTCAATACGAACAGGCGTGGGACATTGACGGGATACAGTCATAACTCCCTTATTAAAGCCTAAGTGGGTGCATAAACTGGGTGTGTCGTGAGTGCTATATGTAAATGAGCGAAGGACCACGGCACACCGTCAATATAACCGAAAATCGTTCGGCAAGACGCTTTGTCATCCGTCACTTTTGTTTGTTGTTGTGTTATGTCAATAAAGGTGTGAAAAATATCTTCTGTTGGACTATGGGAAAATCTAAGGAAATATTTTCACTTGTTTTACTGGTTAGCTTTCAAAATTGATTGATTGATTTGCTTGAGTGAAATTTGGTAATGTGTCATATTGATTCGCTCCATTGGTGATTGGATTTCCTCACCCTGTCTACATTTTGGCCACGTCGTGAGAAAACCATGCCCAAACAAGGCTGTTCAGCTACAGAGACTAGCTAGCAAATTGCAGTTTCGCTTGTAGCAAGTTTAGAATTTAAACTTTTTAATAAGCGAATAACAAAGGCATGAAAGGCGCTGCTCAGACTGCGCGGTCTGGTCTACGCCTTTGTTGTTCGCAAACCCCAAAGAAAGGTTTTCTCGCGTCGAGGGCCCAATAGCAGGCCCACTGCACAGCCGCGCATGCATCTTTCAAGCGCGACCTTACGCATATGTGATAATTACCAAAGTCGCATGTGCTGGCCTTTAAACATTTTGACATTAATTTATTAAAAGTGCGTGCGTGCGCGCGGGCGTGCGTGCGTGCGTGCGTGTGTGTGTGTGTGTGTGTGTGTGTGTTAACATCTACATAAGTCGGGAAAATGTCCCATAGAGCATGTACATGTAGTAAACAAATGAGAAAATGCCTATCTCTTTAAATTATAAGGTGTCTTTCTAATTATTTTGAGAGATATGCATTTTTTTTCAAATATTTACTATATGTTCCAGGAACATTTTAGCGACTTCTATAGATTTTCAAGCACACAGAAGCATATTTCAAAATAAAATAATGTCAACATGTTAAAATGAGCTTGAAAATAAGAAAAGGTATAATTCTATCTTTTGTTATTTCTGGGAATGTTTTGTTTGCCATTTTGTTCATTAAATTGCATCAAAAGTAAGAAAAACGATTTACAGGCGTCGTTTTTCGGAAAAGGTGAACTGGCACTGTTTCCGGGTTTGTGTATTGTGTCTTCCTGCCATTGTTCATAAATCTTTTCATATGTCGCTATGCAACTCTATGATTCCACCCTGGCATGTTTCTGGCATGTTGCTCGGGTTTATGATAATGCATTTCTACCCGTTCAGCAGTATTTTGCAGCCAATGTAATCACATTGAGGAGCGGTAGCTTCAAAACCGGAATTCGATAAGTTCTGACAATGGTCTCATGTCTCAGAAGCTGTTATTGGAATCAAAATTATATTATCCATTGTATGTGGCCATGGGTGTTGCCTACTCATGCGTGAAATATGGAGTTTATCCGATGCTTTACAAATTTGTAAACTAGAATGCGCAGTCGATGGGGCGCCATCGCAAATCCCCACGCTAAAGTTTTTGACCCCCAAGCACCCCCAAGTCCCACCCCTGTGGCATGACCATAGCAATAGAATGAAAATTATGTTCAATATATTTTCTCTCTTTTATTTGTGAGAACACACACAAAGATAAAAAAAATCTTTAAAATTGACATGGTAACCGAAAGGAGCTCTAGCGATAAGGCGTATATTTTCCCTAGTTGACATGATTACAAAACCTAAATTTTCAAATTGCCCTTATGTTTTTAATATTGGACTGTTTCGGTAGTAAAATATGCATAGAAAGCATCAAAATAGGTTTTAAAGCAATTCATCATTAACAAAGCCTTGAAAACTTGCGCCTTCTACTCCCATCCCTCATTTTACGTCTTTAGACTGGGTGCCGTTTAGACGAGAGTTTTAGCAAATCCATTGCAGGTTTTCAAAAAGTAAAAAGTCTTAAATATTAAGGACATAAGTGCCTTCATTTCCAAATATTTGCGGTATTCCTTCTGCACATGCGTACGAAATATACTTAAAATTGTGACGTTTGTCATTGAAAATATGAAACTGGCGTCTTTCAGTTTGTTTTTAGATGCTCCCCCCCCCCCCGCCTAGACCCAAGATGCCATTTTGACAATTAAATGTCGCTATACAAATATATAACATATGTAAAGGGCGTCTTGCGTCTAGGGGGGGGAGGGATTGTATAAGCGACAGATGACATCAAATATCTGACAAAAAATAAACCACTTTGCAAGATGGTCGTTTTTATTGTACATCAACTGTATAAATACTTTTACTGTACGTAGCGTGGTTCCTTGTTTAGCGGTCTAGTTCCCATATATGTTACTGAATAACTAGCACTGTTGATGATTGAAATAAATTCTCATTCAATAAGAAGTAGAGTTATAACATGCATGAAGGAAACCCCGTTTTAAATATACAAATTCGGGGGCAATGGTGCATCGACGGCTCTTCTATAAATATTTGTTGAATGTGCCTAGTTTCTCCAGTCGTTATTTCAACAAAATAAATTTAACGTCTCGTTTAGGGAGATTGCTCGCCTTATCGCTAGAAATTCTTTAATATTTGACCTTTGACCTCACCCCAAGGTCACCAGTTTAACCCTAGGATGAAAATTTTACTTGCATTCTGTTCTGCTTGTCATCCACGTCAATTTGATATGCCACATGACCATGTTTGAAAATAATGAGTTTTTGACCACCTGGGCACCCCAGCGCCAAAAAGTCCCACCCCTGGAGCGTGACCCAGGCAACAGAATAAAAATCCCGTCTGAGATATTTTGTATCTTTCATTTGTGAGAACACACACAAAGTTTGGTATAAAAATCTTTGAAATTGTGTTTGTAATTGAAATAAAATGATATTTGACCTTTTGACCCCTCCCCAGGGCCCCAGTCGGCGGGGCAAAAAAATTGCCGTTGCACGCCTATTCATGTGAGTAACTCGTACACCAAATTTGGTTAAATTTCGTCTAATGGTTTAGGAGGAGAGTGCATAACGGACAGACAGCAGGGCCGAATTTGATTTTGGCCCCTAAGCACCCCAAGTCCCACCCCTAGGGCATGACCCAGGTGGCAGAATAAAAATCCCGTCTGATATGCTTTGAATCTTTCATTTGTGAGAACACACACAAGGTTTGGTATAAAAATCTTTGAAATTGACTTTGTAATTGAAATTAAAGGATATTTGACCTTTTGACCTCTCCTGAGGGCCCCATGGGGCGGGGACAAAAATGCCGTTGCGCGCCGAATTCATGTGAGTAACTCACGCCCCAAATGTGGTTGAATTTCGTCCAGTGGTTTAGGAGGAGATAGCATAACGGACAGACGGACGCACTTACGGAGGCGACAACAATATCCCCTTCGTTTTTTTTAAAAAAAGCGTGGGGATAACAACACTGTGAGAGCCCATGGCCGCAAAAATTCACGTTTTTAACTGATTTTTGCTGAAGGTAGAGGGTAGAGTTGGTTAAAGATGCAGTATGCATCTTTGGAAAGTTATTTTAGTGGTTGGTGAGGTTGTCTGGATACACAATTGACCCATAAAAGCAAATACTAAAATGACACTATGACTCATTGTGATTATATGATCAATTGTTATTTGAGCCTATAAATAAAGAGATTGTTTTGTTTTGTTTTGACATTAAAGTAGTTGCTCTGAACGTTCTTGGTTGCCATGCAACAACAGAAATTTAGATTTTTGCCTCACTTTAAGCGCTAATTATGAAATGGTATATTATGAACACTTATATAAGCAATTACGACAAATTTGCATAATAATCGACACATGTTTCGATAAATCTGTTCTATAGTCTTCTTCAACATATAGAAAATAATAACTTTCAATAAATGTTTATACCAAATAAAATACACTTTAAGTATAACTCATTTTCAAGTAAAATATTTTTTGCAAAATCGGTGATATCCCTGCTGACACAATAGTTGTAACATAAATAATTATCTATGACGTTAAAAATCGACACACATAATGTCTTTTAAAAAGGAGCCTATATATTCTTTGAAATATGGGCATGTGTACCGCATATAGTGTGCCGTCCATGACCCTTTACCCTGTGTTCTTTAGTTGCCTAGCAACCGTTGCGATCGCAACATGGCAAATTGTCGAACATGTGATTCAATTCCCTATATTCTAAATAATGTGTGAAGATAAATGAAACACATCCTAGAGAAAAAAAAGTTTTGTTTTATGGGGTCATTGTCAGAACATTTTGGATGACTCTCGTACCACATGTATAATGTCCACAAAGAGATGGGGATATTGGGACACAAAAATCTAGACATTAAACACCTGATGTGTCGCATTGAATAATTTTGTCTTTTCCCAGAGCAATATGTAAGCCAGTTTCCTGCATAATTTGAGGGTTGAACATTAAGTAAAGCCCCCTTCACACACAGGCGAAGACCATGAAGTTCGCACTACGTCCTTTAAATGTCTTTCAAATTCGATGGGGACATGGTCAAAGTTGGTAAAAAAAATGTCATTTCCACGTCCATAGGCGTTGTTACTTCGTCGCTGCCAGGTTCTCACTGCGTCTAACGAGTTCATACTAGGGTCTTACTACGCGCCCATCACGCGCACACCAGGTCCAACAATTTCCTACCACGCCCTCGCTATGTCAAAGAAGATCGCATCACGCGCTTACCTTGTTCTTACTGCGTTCTTACAGTCCTTACACATACTATGACAAGTGTTGTTGTACCTCTAATCTTGAAAATGTAACATGTACATATCGCCTTTAAAATATAGCACCGAGGAAATTGAAGACGGACTATTAATTTTCCATTCTCAATTCTGCCAGCACCCAGCAAGATCTGCGTCTTCTTCTATTCCGTATATGTCGTCGTCTTCTCACCATGGAAAGGCGACCTGTTCATTAAGCAAAGCCTGCATCCCTTGAAGGAGACAAAATGACAGTAGTAATTCAAAATTTTCTACAGAGTTCATGTTGACTATATTATTGTTGAAACAGAAGTAAATGTCTGGGAAATTGAATCTAGTATTTACATTGTATATTCCAATCCCTGGAAGTGACAAAGACGCAGTAAGAACCTACTTCGAACGTGCATGGACGTGGTAAGCACCGACAGAACCTGTTAAGAGCGTAGTGCGATCTTCTCCAACGTAGCAGGGACGTACATGTACCATGGTCGTAGCAAAATCGTGGTAAGGTCGTAGGGAGAACTCCATGGACATAGCAAAGACGCAGTATCAACGCAGAGAGAGAGCGTAGAGCAACTTTTCTCGTCCCTGCCACGCTCGCACAACGTCAATGAAGTTCCTACTACAAATTGCTGACGTTGCCACTACTTCCTACGCCCTTACTACGTGCTCACTACGTCCTGAATTAGGCCACGTCCTCACTACGCTTTTTTGAACATGTTCAAAGTTCTACCACGTCATTCACGTCCATGAAGACCTTACTACGCTCTTATAGGTTTATTCTACGCTCTTACTACGTCTACAAGTTCTTACTGCGTCCATCAAACTTATCGAGGACGTGACAAAGTGTGAATAAGGTATAATGTGACCTTAAAGGCGTGCCAAAGAGACTAAGGATCAAGACCCAAATTTCACAAAAATAACAAAAACTAGAAATTGTGTTTATGAAACACTATGCTCCCAAACATTTGCTTGTCGACCATCCTTTTCACCAGATAATCTACTCACCATCCTCTTCTGCTGACCAAATATGAGGCTACTAGCTGTGATAGCTTTAGAGATATCTTAATTACAAGATTTGATGTCCAAATTTGCAGAGGGTAATAACTCGATAAATGCAAAGGGAAATAACTTGAAAAAAGATAACTTTTGTTTTATTTTTCACCAGGTAATGTATTTATTTTTCTCTATCAGTTGTGCAAGTTTAAAACTCCTAGCTGTAATAGTTTTTGAGATATCAAGTTTTCTATGTCCAAATTTGCAAAGGGCAATAGCTAAATTAAAAAACTTTTTTTTTAAATTTAACCAGGTAATCTGCTCATTATCATCTATCAGCTGACCATGTGGTAAGCTCCTTACTGTATTTGCAAATTTGCAAAGGGTAATAACTCGATAAATGCAAAGGGAAATAACTTAAAAAAAAGATAACTTTTGTTTTATTTTTCACCAGGTAATTTATTTATTTTTCTCTATCAGTTGTGCAAGTTTAAAACTCCTAGCTTTTGAAAAGCTTGAGCTGACAAGTCAAACCATATCGAACTACCTAAAATGTCAAATCTATGACCTTTGACAGTGAACTGTTGCAGCATCCGATAAATAAATCCTCTTGACTATATCAAACCTGACATTATTTGTGGGACCGAGTCTTGGCTCAGAGGTATTAAAAATAGTAAGTGAGTACATTGTATGATCAGGAAATACCACAATCACAAACCGCAGACAACCCCATGGCACCGCGAGGAAGAGCCGCTCAACCACCACGAGACACCAGGAAGACAAATTAAGCAAAGCAACCAGCTCTCTCTTCCCCTTTAAACCTGGAAAAGACCCTGATAAAGACGTTTTAAAGTCCAGTGAAATTTCCCCAACAAACCTCTTCATACATAGATATGGCAGAGGAAGCCCCGGGGGAGGAGTATTTACAGGAGTACAGAAAGGTCTAGTAGCAACTGAACAGCCTAAACTTGTCAAAAATGTGAAATAGAATGGACCAAGGTCGGACTCCAGAATGATAATATGAGAATACCAGGTGAGTGTCTTTTGATATCAAGTTTATTAGGCAAGGCTTTGAGATCGCTTGTTGACATCGCGAGGCTTGTTGAGATATAGAGAATACCAGGTGAGTGTCGTTTGATATCAAGTTTATCAGACAAGGCTTTGAGATCGCTTGTTGACATCGCGAGGCTTGTTGAGATATAGAGAATATAGTTTGCCAAAATTGACATGAGAATGATTAATATTCGCCAAAATTGACATGAGAATGATTAATATTCGCCAAAATCTTCGTGATATCCGTGCGTTTTCGTGAAGCACTCTGACCTTGGTCATGCGTTTAACAGAAATATGAAGATAATGTCGATTCATTAATGCTAATTGTCTGATAGCCTAGTGGTTAGGTGGCAACTTACAGATTAAGCCAACCTGGATCGAAACTTGTCAAAAGCCTTTTTTATATAATAGTCAAAGTGCATCCCTTTTTTTAAATTATGATTGTTCTTATTTTTGCGTCATCTCATGGTGACTTTACATCTTTCATTTATATTTAGTCGCTGTTACTTTCATTATTTCCTATGTTTCCTCACTCTTTTCTTGTCAGCGGTGACTTTTATAGTCCGCTAATAACCTCTGCAAACAGTTTGTTCCCAGATTAGTACCTTTAGAACGTCGGTCCTGATCTGGATACAGTCAGTTTGACACTCTGATAGTGGTCCTGAAAGATGCTTTGAAAACGTAAATTTTGATAAAAAGTCAGCAGATGACAACAAAATTACTAAAATCATCCTGCGTGCAAAGAGTTGTTACATTTCAGCTTTTGGAAAGTATTCACGTTTGTTGAATAAACGAATGCCGGATTCAAATAAATATATCCATGTCTACACACAAACAAGAACTGGCAAATTAAAAAGAAAAAAGGGGAAAAAAAGAAATGCTACTGGACTCGAACCCACATCTTTTAAGTTCAAAGGACAGTCTCTTATCCATTAGGCTATCGAGGAATTGTGATTTTATTTCATTCATAAAAGTAATTGTGACACAATCTAAAGCACACATTTTACGAAGATTGCCGAAATCGGAAGAAAGGTCATTGAATATGCATATGTCTCTGGTCAATGTATACAAATAATACCAGGTGAGTGTCGTTTGATATCAAGTTTATCAGAAAAGGCTTTGAGATCGCTTGTTGACATCGCGAGGCTTGTTGAGATATAGAGAATACTAGGTGAGTGTCTTTTGATATCAATTTTATCAGGCAAGGCTTTGAGATCGCTTGTTGACATCGCGAGGCTTGTTGAGATATAGAGAATACCAGGTGAGTGTCTTTTGATATCAAGTTTATCAAACAAGGCTTTGAGAACGATTGTTGACATCGCGAGGCTTGTTGAGATATAGAGGATACCAGGTGAGTGTCGTTTGATATCAAGTTTATCAGGTAAGGTTTTGAGATCCCTTGTTGACATTGCGAGGCTTGTTGAGATATAGAGAATACCAGGTGAGTGTCGTTTGATATCAAGTTTATCAGGCAAGGCTTTGAGAACGCTGGTTGACATTGCGAGGCTTGCCGAGATATAGAGCGTCTTTTGATATCAAGTTTACCCATTGTTTAACCCTTCAAACTAGCGATTATAATGTATTTTTTTTATTTTTGTGTGATTCAATATCATTGGCGACATCATTTAAAAAGTGCAATGTCATCATGACCTGATAAAGGCGCATGCCGTGAGATAGACAGTGTTTACCAGGCAATGCGCAAGAATGTAGTTAATATGAGAGTCTGTCATCCTTCTAATATAAATTACATAAACAATCTAAGTGATTCGATCAAAAAACTTTCAAATTCCAAGAAAAGTAAATTCATTATACTTGCAGGAGATTTTAACTGCCCCGACATTGATTGGGAAAATCTAGTTGTTAAGCAGGGAGCCGCTGACAGAAATACAACAAGCTTTAGTGGATCTTTCAATAGAACATGGACTCACCCAAATACACAATGAACCTACACGCTATGGAAATATTTTGGACCTAGTATTTACAGTGTTCCAGGTATAAGTGACCACGCGAGGTTAGTAAATGACCTTGATATACACCCAAAATGTGTCACCAAAAAAAAAAACAGGAAAATCTACATATACTCAAAAGCAGATTGTGATTCAATTAACTCTGAAACTGATTTTTTTTTAAAAAAAAACTTTACTGCAGATTATTAATCTGGGGAAAATGTTGAAGAACTGTGGACCATGTTCAGAATTGAGACTTTTGAAATAATAAACAAATTCATTCCTACAAAAAACTTGAAAGGGATAAGATCAGTCTCATTGTTTAGCTACAAACTGCGACGTAAGACTAGGAGGAAAGCACGCCTCTATAAACATGAAAAAAATAAATAAACAGTGGACAGACTTAAAATCTTTGCAACGTCAATGTAAGAGAGCATTGGAAACAGGACAATATTGGTATTTCACCGCTCAAAAAATTCGTGATTTGATTCAGCCAAAGTAAAGAAAAAGCACAAATATTAGTTGAACAGTTCAGATCTGTATTCACAATAGAAGATTCCTCTGGAAAAACAGTACAGATATAAACTTCCTGACTTAACTATCAAAAATGTAGGTGTTGAAAACTTTTTAAGAACATTGTTACTTCTAAAGCATGCGAACCTGATAACATCGCAAATATTATTCTAAAGAAATGTACAGTTCAGTTAGCCCCAGGCCTAGGAACTATTTTTCAGTTGTCCGTAGACAGTGGAACTTTACCTAAAGATTGGTTACATGCAAACCTATCACCGGTGTTCAAAAGGGAGATGTTCATATGGCGTAAAATTACCAGCCTGTGTCATTGTAAACTTCTTGAAAATACAATTTGCAATCATCTATTAGATAACTTGGAGAAGAATAAAATTCAGAGAAATTTAAACCATGGATTTAGAGCAGGATATTCATGGGAAACACAGCTCCTAACTACAATGCATGCTCTTGTTCAGAACAATGATAAAGAACTCCAAACGGATATGGTCATATTAGACTTTCAAAAGCATTCGATACAGTAACCCACGTGAAACGATTGCATAAACTTGAAAAATATGGAATTAATGGATAATATCAGTGCCACAGACACGCCTTCTGATATGAGCCAGTTCATATGACAGGTGTGTCTGATGCACTGATATGCTGATGGTCTGATACCACTCTAAAACACATGCATGTACAAATGATTACATGTACCTATATCCACGCTTTTTGAATGAGAGTGAGATATATTGTAATTGATCCGAACATTTACTGAATCTTGGATGGAAATGACAGATGAGGTCTGTTTTCTTTAAACTTTATTTGCATCTTAATCATTCTGCATACAATTTTAATATCCATACATGTGTATTGCAATGGTGCAGGCAAATATATAAATGATAAACAATCCAACAATCAATTAAACAAACAATCCAGCTAATCAAATCAAAAATACTATCAATTCAGCCAGTGTATGAGATTTCGAACAATTGTGGTATGTACGACCAACAAAGGCTAGTTGCTTGAGTATTCTATGATTGTGAAGCTACTGACTGAACACCATTAGGAGTGTCTAAGCTTAAAAGTAGGCAACAGAGGCTCATCCGACTCTATACATGTCAAAATACCACATTGTTGGAAATCACATGCACTGGCTCATTATTATACTCTTTTCTTGCAACTAAAAAGGTCCGTTCAGCTTATTGGATTCATATGTGTGAGGTCACTCTTGAAACATGCATACACATACAGCTGTCAAATGAATAAAGAGCATAGGTCCAGATAGGCAAATGTTTCAGAGTATAATTGTGATTATTTGCTTAACCATAAAGTAAAACATATGTTTTGGGCGCTCTAAAGAACCTTTCGCTGGGATTCTAAGGGTTTGTGAATTAAAGGATTTAATCTGGGTGATGCGTTTTCAAAGTCCTTTAGTATATATTTGGTTGTTGCTTCCACTTTGTTATAACTTTTGTATTTATCCTGTTTTAATGATATTAAAGAGCTTATGGGTCACTGTAAAGGCGGCAACTGTCATATTCATATCTGGGCGTGGTTCGGCTATTTTATCTGCTAAGGAACGGAAACCAGGTTTTATTTATAATTTAGTTAAAGAGTTAAAAAGTTCCTGCGTGGGTATTTTATGAAAATCGTGACGTATATACACTGAACGCACATTTTAATAACCCTTAAAGCGCCAATCACTACAAGTCGTCTGCATTCATCATCTGCACAAAATGTTTTTGAAGCCTCTTTGACAAACAGTGTAGATCCAGATCAAACTGCTATTCCAAGCAGTCTAATCTTGGGTCCACACTGTTTGGCTCTATACATACGTTAACCAAAATTCAGACATTTTTGCTGGCGTTTTAAGGGTTAAATAATTTCATTTGTGTCTGTTCTGAGGTGTTAAGGGGCAATATGATACAGTTACTTTTGGATACAATCACGCCTCATTTTCAGCTTTTACCTATGTCTAAGGTAGATCTGTCTTTATTACGCATTCATGAGGTGCCGCCTTTACTTTGACCCAATAGCCTTATGATACAACTCTTTGTGCCTTGTCCAGTTTTTGGACAAATAAAGCAAGAAGTAATTGCCTGTGTGGTAACATTTTGAGTAAATACAGTACACGTATAAGAGTGTTTTACATTTACACCTGATCATAGTCCATATGCATTGCAGCTAGATAATCACCGCTTACGTCATTGGCATACCCTGTGTTTGTAGCATCAGCCTTTTCACTGCTGATATCTTGTCCAGATTCACTGGCAGTTCGACCTCCATCACTAGACTCGCTACCAAGTCGCTTACTAGCATCAGTTTCATTATCTGTTTGATCTTCAGTATCATCTCGGATTCTTACATAATCTCCCTTAGGAGATGGGATTTCTTCACCTTCCTTTAGCTTTTCATGATCAATATAGTCATAAGGAGATACCGATATAGGCCTATTGCTATCATCATGATTACTAGCAACTAATTTACTGTCATAGGGAACCGCATAGGATGGCTTGTAGCCAGGCTCATATCCTGGGTTAGAGATCCCTGTATCTATCTCACTATAGTCAGTATCTAGCTTCAATTCTACTCTATCAGAGTCAGCACTTCCTTTTCTAAACTTAGCCGTGTCAGTATCATCCACGTCCTTAGATTTTGTTGCATTAGACGCCCCTATATCAGCATATCTTGGTTTATCCTCCGTTGTTTCAAAACGTGGTAGATCACTGTCACCTGCACCTGGAGTGGGAGGAATCCCACCTATAAAAAGTTGGTTTACCGCAGCGCTTGGATTTTCGCCATCATACAGAGCATTTTCAGTTATTTGTACATCATCTCCACTTGTAGTAGAATTGTACCTCACAGTGCGTGGACCAAATATTATTTCTTGCTTCCTTTTTCTTTCTTTTCGTCTCCTGTAAACAAAATTAGCTCAGTAGTCAAAGGTTATTGGTATTAGAATTATACGTATCTAGTTCAAATCACAATTATTGTTTTAATTATGGTTAAATATGCGTTAGTAGTTTTCAATTTGATACAGTTTTTATTTTCTAGTTCATCTCGAGAATAGCTATTTTGTTTGGTCATATCTTTTTCTTTGTATTCGACCAATAAAACACATTTTCATTTCAAATACACAATTCACGTCATTGGTGCCATGCGCCAAGCTGTATAGGCAATTTTTGCTCCGCCTTATCTTAGCGATATGTAATATCAATCTTTAAAAGGCTGCCTTCATTACATAATGGAGCATGGTAAAATAATAACCAGAATTTGACAAAACATAACTACAAAAATTAGAAAAGAATGTTCCTCTTAAATAATTGACTAATTCCAATTATCTTTAAAATAGAATGGAATATATGAGTTGAGAATGGTCAATTTCTAAGCATCCCATATTGACAATTATTTAGGTGTGCCATTAACTTTTTGTTTCTCAAAATAATCGGGGTGCATTAAATGTCCTTCAGTGGTGAAATATGTTCCACAGCAAAAAAAAAACGCATACGTTTTCAACATTTGTTTCATCTTACAGAAAAATAAAGTTTAATCAATCCTTTAAACCTAACCAATAGCCAATGTATCTACACCTAAGGAATCTTCTAACGCATACACTTTTGGTTTTGGCATTTTCTTGAAAACTTGAATTTTGAATTTGAAAATATTTTGGAATACATAATAACAACGTTTCCCGGCAATACATGGTTGTTTTCAGAGACAACTGACTCAGAACTTATATAGTATCGGAGTTTGATTTTAAAACTTAAAAAAACGAAAGTCGCAAATTTACCATTTTTTAAACAACGGATTAGCAATTTGTCACTGTATTCCATTTTTATGAGATATAATTCTGAATTATTTTCAAATGTGAGTCAGTTTGCATTCTATTATTCATAAAATGAAAAAGCTTTATTTCTATCTTCTTTATTTATAAAGTTATACAGGCAATACTCTCGCACAAGCAATTAGATTATTCAAGACAGCATATCTGATTGATTGGGTTTGAATCAGAGTAGCAGAATGACCATGGAAAGACATTTATCCTTTTAGCTTACTACAGAGCCATGCAGAGGGTTCTTACAGTGTGGGTTTTTTTTTTAAATTGAACAGAGCAAATCACATAAAAATGTAAGTGAGTATGACTAGGAAATGCCACAATCACACACTGTATACCAACCAAGGACACCGTGAGGAAGAGACACAGACCACTAACTGTCAAATGACATTAAAATGCAATTAAAGTAAAGCGACTAGTTCTCTTTCTTTCCCAACGAGATTATTGCAAAACTAGAAACTAAGTAGTGCACAACAAAACATGGATCAACCATACCCCCCCCCCCCCACACACACATAACAATGGAGCAACAATAAACAAAGATACTGAATCAACAACAACAGAACCACCGCCTAAGAATGCTCAGCTGAAGTCACCAGGGGCTTATGTTTATTTTACTGCCAAATGTTCGCCCTAGATTCTGATGTTGTCAAACAAGAAAAAAATGTTTAGCTCCCGTGGAGGCTTCCTTACTTATCCAATATATCACCACGGGGAAACAATTATATATATAAACATATTGCCAGGACACAAAGAAAATGGCTCTTAACTCACTGACAGTCAGGGATAAAGAAAAAACCAAGTTGAGCCACAAAACTGACAAACATCAGGCGCTGACCCACCCATGAAAGTGTTATGCCATAGTCGTCATAAAGTATGAAGTCTGACCCACAGTGAATTTTAAGTATTTCTAATTCCTAATGACGTTTTTTTATTGTTCAACATGACAAATGAAATTAAAATAACCTCACTAAAACACAGACTTGGGCCTAAATTCCATATTTTGTGACTTCCGATTTTGACCCTTTCAAATTAAATAAGCTTTATTTTGCATACTGGTCAAGAACGGTCATCTGATCGTATTGACCTGCATATCATTTCTCAATGAACACCCATTTGTATTCATGAGGGTCGGAGACATTAATCACAGAACTTCTTTTGTGATACTGTACAATGCTTCTATAAAGAGAAATGGACAGTCGGCATCTACTTACAGGTTATTATATGGCCCAGGTGTGCCTCTAGGTCATATTGGCACTGGGGTAGCCATATCAGCCCGAGGGCTTATATGGCTTTCCAGTGCCAATATGACCTAGAGGCACACCTCTGCCATATTATAACCTTTTTTTACACCCGCGCAAATTCAATCTCTGTTGCGCCGGTGAGGTTGCATCAACTTAAAGCGTGACATAGATCAATGGCGTCATAAGATAAGCATCGTTTACATTGTCATTGACGACGAGACATTTCTACAGACTTTTGTCAATAAAACAATCAGAGACAGCCATAAGATTAGCATACATGTATTTCTAGATTGTGGTATACCTTTAATCTTACACTGTATTTCATAGAAAATCAACTTTTTCCTAAAATATTTTATTTGAAGAGCTGACAGGAACTTAAAACGATCCGATAACGATCGATCATCCGATCAGCTTGACACCCGCCACCCGTGTACTTTACTAGCCTCGGGGCTAGCCATTGTGTTTGTTTAACCGAAACTGGCAAAAAGCCTAACTGTTTCATGTTTTGATGTCCCGTTCTTTATTCTTCTGGCATTTCCCTACTTTATGGCCCAAATCGAGTGTAAAATACATCGGAAAACAGGGTCTCGTAACGATTCTAAATCTACTCAGCCATGTTGAAACGAGTAGCATAGCCTAGTTCTCATCGCAAAAGAGCACGATTCCTAAACGTCATAAATATGAAGCAGTGCCAAAAATCCATAATAAGGCCCAAATATGGATTTTTGGCATCGTCATATGACTGTGCCATTATAGATTCCGTCCAATTGACATAAGATAAGATAAGATAAAATAATTATATTCGCAAAAGGCCTATTGGCCCATGAGCTACACACAAAAATATAACAGTAAAGTATATTCATGACATGAAAGCATGGTACTAAGCAATTGTCATAAAATTGTCAAAAGCATATATTACCGAGTGCTAACGGCAATTTTACTATGTAAAAAGTAAAAGGCATGTAATAATTACACTTTATTTTACACTTACACAGATATTTCCAGGTGAAAAAGCAAAGATTAACTAACATACAACGCTTAAATTAACAGTATTCATGCCGATCAGCTATCGAATGGGATCTCGCGACCATCTTGTTTTTTTAACGTCGTGATGTCTGCGTGCGCGTCATAGTGCACGTCATAGTCTAAAAGCGCGAAACGTTATTAACTGGAAATGTAATATTAAGGAATACAGTATTAAAAATACGTAGGAGAAATAATAAAGAAAAAAAGTTGTAATTATAAGAAATGAAAGTTATTATTCTGCGTTTAACTAAGGTATGAAATTTCGTTTTTCATGCCAATTAGATGTAATTTAAACGACATGTCATACCTTAGTGAAAACAGTGTTTTCTCACTGAGCCGACATGTGTCCAAATAAAGTGACAAAGCATTCCATTACAATCTTCCAATCGGCTGAATGAGAACGACCACACTGCAGTTTAAAATGGGGGTGGGGGGCATACCAGGTACTTAAGGACGTCAACAATATTAGGTAATTCTTAACTCTAGTGGCCCCATTTAGATTTGGATAAATAGTTGGCAATCCGAATCGAAAAAAGATGCATATTTTTGGTTTTGTTGGCATTTTTGAGTACATTTGTTAAACCACTTTTAACATAATATTTAGCATGTGTACAAAGCCATAGGGGTGGATGCCAAGTCTGAATTTGCATATAAAGGCCAGAAATTTGGTCAAAGGTCATTGAGTGCAAAAATGAGAAAATATGTACTACTGTAAAACAACTTTATCTTTTTATATGTAAACATATTTCATTTCAAGCCAAATTTTGTATGCTTATAGTTATAAGTCTGAAAACATTGAGAAAATGTTTTTTATAACTAAATGTTCATATGTCGACTTTAAAATGGGGTCAAAGGTCATCAAGTGCAATAATCGGAACATTTTTACAAACTGTGTTTCTTTTTTTCTCTTGTCCAACAACAAGATGGTTTTTAAACTCTAAAAAGAGTAGAGGTCTTTCAGAAGGCTTAGATTGTCATGTTTATCATAACAGAAACCCCTTTGGAAGCATCCTTATATGGATTTTACAAAGACAAACATCGTAAGTTTTGTTCAATCCTGACGGAAATTCTCCCTCAATTGGGCTAAACTGAGATATATCGGTTACTTTGAGAGTTTGCTGCATCTCTCAGAAAGTAAAACTATTTTCAGTTTGAAACATGTCTTGGGGCCTTAGAAACCCATATTTTAATAACTTTTCTGTGGTCATTTTTCTATAAATCACCTGTAATCAACGTTACCCTACTGGCACTGAAAATAACAGTACACACAGTACAAGGCTAATGTTAATTTATTTTAATAGTATTAGTGAAACAGTTTAAGCATCAAATGTCTAAACTAGACATAAAAATCAATTGCATACATCTGTGATATGTATTTCTGCTCGTCAGCGATACGTATGTTACATTTTATACTAAATTGTTGATAATGACTTTACAAATTACATGTATTAGAATAAACCATGATACATGACCTTAAATATACATGATATGGAACAATTTTCTATTTAAAAATGTTCATTTTCATATATTTGAAGTTGTTTATAACTTTTAACTTGCAATGAAGAGAAATCAAGTAAATATTTAAATATGCTTATTAGTATGCAACTTGTACTGGCTCCAGCATGTAACGCATAGCTGCTTACAGATTCATTTTTCTATCATTTACATTGTATTGGAATTGGCAAAATATATTTCATAATGTAATTAAATTATAACTATATTAACAATAATGGATCTTAAATTGCTGCACATATATGAATGAGGTAACGTAGGTAACAAAAGATGCCTTACATAAATGGATAAAGGTAGTAAATTGTTGCTTATATAAAATTTGGGTCTGCTCTCCACAATTCGCTTACATATACTACACACATTTTATTCTATATAAGACTTAATTTAAGAGAGTGCTATGGGTTGGTCTGCAATATGTGAACGTGGCATTTCCTGGTGTTACTCAATTACTTTTTGTGATTTGCTTTGTTCTTTTACATTCATATTGCAGTTTTCAGATTTCTACCAATAATACATAACGATAAACATGCAATCTACATCATGATTTAAATATTGACTTAATATCAATAATTTACTTAAAATAGCTTAGCAATATTTCATACATCTAGTGGCAAGGCAGGAATAAAGGCAGGGGCAGTGCTGAGTGTCTTCTATAGCAGGTATAGGTTTTTGAAGATTGCAAAAATAACATCGTCGTACAGAACCAGCATGGTTTATGTCCAAATATAGGATGTTACATAGATCTAGTATTAAAGATTTTCCTTGTATGCTGAATTCTTTTAGTTTTCACTTTTCACTGTTGACAATTACATGTACATTATAAAACTAATTTATCATCTGTCCCAATTATAATCTTCTATGTTTTGTTGAACTAGATTTCATATCATATTGTAATGTTGATTATCTTATTATATTCTGCAGCAACTCTGATATAAACTATTTTGCTTGTTAATTATCTTAGACTAAGGTTGGTTGAGGTAAGGTTACCTGAGCCATGTAGCAGTCTTTTAAACATCTGAACATATTTCATGGTAACATAAACAAAAAATCATTCGAACGTTAGTGATACTTTATTTTAAAGATCAGTTAACTGTTTTATTCTTAAGCACAAAACAAAAAAAAACATGACTCCCAAAATTCACTAGTATGGTTTGCGTCTCTGAAACTCACAGATTAAACTGAATGTTGAAAAAGTAGTGTCACACGCAGCTGATTTCTCTGCTTTTCTTATTCACAAGATAGTTTGTTTTTAGTTTTGTTTATGCAGTATTTCATTTTGTTGAGCTCTTTGTAACCCTAGTACATGTTTTATATATGTCCTATGAAAAGTGAGTTATGGTCTGTTTGTTGGTTTTAAAAGGTTTACTAAATTAGGCTTATTGTGATAGTCTTAAATATATAGGCAAAACCATCGAAAATGTGAACAACATTGCTGACAACAGCTTGTAGAAAGCATTTTAAGCATAAACTTGCTCACTCTTGTACCTATATCCTTGTAGATATTTGTGAAGACTAACACTGTTTGAGGACTGTCTTGTATATAGTGAAAGGAAAGTAGTTTAGTTTTATTTCAAGAGTAATGCCATATTAAAACTATACATTTCGAGTATGTTACAAGTTACAAGTGCTATCCAATCTGATATATTGCACATGTATCTACGAGCAGTAGATGTATACATTAATGTTAGTCACCTACCCTATATGCAGTCAATCTCTGTCTTAGCAAATTGTCATGGTTAACAGATAGTTAACTACCTTAGGATCTTATATACATCAAGCAAATCAGAGATGTTAAACCAAAGGTTTATGCTAGTAAATGTACATATTAGATAACCATTTCAGGACACATTTACTCTAAATACTAAGAAATGACCCCAAACTGATGGAAAACTATAAACACAATTAAATCATCAGGTCTAATATGGTGAATGTTTGTGTTCCTAAGAAGACACCAGACATCTGTTTTGGGGAAATTTATTTGGAACAAAAATTGCATTGGCATTTTACAGTTAAAAAGAATAACATAAAGAAACACATACCAATTACCTCATAGCATTCGATCTCTATCATCATTGCAAAAAATAATAAGCAAAATATGTTTAAAATGATACTTAGAATTGAATTTATCGACACTGAAATTACTACAATGTATAAAAAATTGCGCTGCGAAAGACATAGATATATATTTAATGGCATCTTAAAATTAGAGGTTACCTTTAATATCATATCTATACTGCTTCTATATATGCAGGAATACGTATACACAAGCAGCTCGATTTCAAAGAAATGCTGCTTTTGAATCCACATCATTTCATTAATATGTGCAAATGAAAGGACAACCCTACAATTAAATGTTTAAAGTTATATGGAAGATTACCCTTAATGTCAGGACTATTTCCATGATATACCCCACAAAAAGTTAAAAATGTTTCACTGGATGGTCATTATTAGAAATGTACCTGTGTATTAGCTTATGTTATGTATGATACCATCTGCTAACAGGCCGATGTGAAGATCAATGTGAGGATATATTCCTTCCAGTATATGGTATTTACCATATTCTATCATATTTCAACATGCCTGATTTTTTTATGAAAGGAGGCAATCGGTATCATAAACTTCGCAATTCATTTTCAAAATTTTATAGACGATATTATGATTTGATTTCTAAATTCCAAGTTGGACTTAAATCTCTCTTGCGCCAAGGACTTTCGGAACCTGATTTCTATGGTGACTTGGTATATAAGTTGAAGAAGATTGTTGGCTCTAATTATTTTTCAGCGCAGTTCATTAAAATAATTTCCCATTATAAAAAGATTGGCTATAACATTAATGTATTGCAACAGACTGCATGCTTGGTAGTCAACCCAATCACGGTTGGCAACTTTGCTTTCCTCTTTAATTGCACGCCGGTAGGTCGGACTTCAGACTCTATGATGGTTCCGACTTAAAGGCTTATCTATTGATGAGATGGTAGGGGCCTGATGCTTTGGCTGTTTGTCGGGCCCACCGGGGTTTACCTGTTGGATTTCTTTTGCTCCAGTATTCAGTTTAATTTACTGTTGAGTCCTTATCCTTGCCTTATCTCCTTGTTATATCTTGATTTATATGTTTTAGGAGATGATGCATTGATAAGTTAGGGGTCTTTCATGCAAACCAAATATTTATGTGTCTTGATCCACATCTAAATTAAGGGTGAGGTTGGCGCCGTTAAACCGGTTTAAGCCCTCCAGTAAAATATTTTACTGACCGTTCCAAGGCGGTACTTCTTTTGTGGATCTTTTATGTTTTTGTTCTGTCTTGTGTTTGCTATGTTTTGTGCGCGTCTGTTTATATGTGCTTTGTGGTCACCTGCTGGGAAAGGGCTGACCTCTTGGCTCTCGTTTGTGGTGTCTTCTGTGAGTTTGTCACTTTCCCATTGGTATCCTGGGTCAGGTGTGGTACTTGATTGTATCGATTCCTGATCTTTGCAACCTTATTACTTTGGTCCAGCTATGCTTAGTATATGCAATTAGCAGGTAGTAGCCTTGTAAAAAGTGTTTTACAATTACTCATAGATGGGAACAAACACAACAAATGTGTGAAATGAGAAAAGAAATATATTTTAGTCCTATAAGCATGAGATCATTGCCAAGTCTTCATGAAAGCTGTAGCTAGGAACATATACCTTTGAGAAATGACTCAATTTCAGATGGTAAAATGTAACGTAAGTAACAACTAAAACACATCTTATGTATAAAAGGATAGATCATGGCAAGAAATGAAGTATTCATACAAAGCATTAAGCAAAAAAAATTATTTCTTTAAAATGAAATGGTTATTTTTAGTTGTATTGCATTTTAATTGATTTTATATAGTAACGTACTTTACATGCCTATTATGAATATTTGACAGCGCTAAACTTGGTAAATCATTGCTTTCCAAACATGATAGACACACACCTAGCAGGATAGCAATAAAAAATTCTTCCATTAGGATAGAAGGGAACTTAAAATTAGAATTTTGCCCCTATATCAATAAAATATTGCTACAATTTTCACCGATTTTGCACTTAAATGACCTTTGATCCAAACACACATCATGCCTTGATGATGCTGTTTGTTTATATAGCATGGATGTGTTATCCAAAAGAGATTTTGCGTTACTTTGAATCATAATTTTGGATAGCTTATTGATAAAAACGCTAAAATCTGACGTATTTACAAGAATTTGCACTCAATTGACCTTTGACCTAATTCTGGGACTTTGGGGCATTTCCAGACTTGGCATCCACCCCTATCCTTCTTAAAACACATCAAGATACACTTTGAGCATGGATGCCAAAATGTACTTAAAAATGCCAACAGAATTTTTTTTTCACGCTCTGGATGGCCAACTAAAAAGTACAATGAATTGAGGAGATTTTATTGAGCAGATTCATTTGATTATCGATTAGAAATTATCGTTTGATGATTGTTTTGTTCTATATTGTTTTCTATGAAACAAATGCTGAAAAAACGTGTTTCTTTTGATATCGAGTGTATACAGTATATTAAGCATTTCAGGTTTAATCATTTCAATTTTATTGCTTAAAAAGTCACAAGAATCCGTCAACTTTATCTTCTTTGGTGTTTCTATAACCCGAATACAGTGCACAGTCATGTGACAGTGCAAACACATGAGTATTCAATTGACAGTAGCTCCAGACACCCAGGCCCATGGTATGCTTGCAAGAATTAATGTCCATATACTGCCCCCCAAATAAGAGTGCGTATTGAAAAACTATTTCTTTATTTATCATTCAAAACATATGTTGTGGGTACTCAAAAGAACCGTCTCAATGAGACGGTTCTTTCGAGCACCCAAAATACATTTTTAAATGGATGGGTAAGAAAAAAAAATACAATTTTACACTCATAAAATTTCCTTATCTGGATCTATGCATAATATACGTACCTAGCGAAACAGATTATGCACACGATGATGACTACGATGACGATTAACCCAAGAACAGCGCCCACAACTGCACCTGCGATTGCCGCTGAAAATGCAAAAACGTCAAAAATTAAACTAAAGACAAATCTGATATAATGGCTGTAACAGTGACCGTGCCTTATGTTTTTGATCAATAAAACCTAAACTCCGTTGGCTGTTGTTCCAGTGAACTATATTTACATTTTCGAAGCAATCCTTTAATGAATCTTTAGATTTTTGCAACCGTTCATAGTCCCATGATTTACACAAATTTGATTGACAGCAGCCAAGATCACTTGGCCGTGCAATACGCATCGAACTCATTCGCCAGAAGTGATACTGGTGTTGTGATTGACAGCGAGCCACACATGAGTCGCACGTGCAAAACAAGCCTCTTGTTTGCTCCATTGGATGGGAGCGCAGTGGCTCAGTGGTAGAGTGCTTAACTCAAGACCGAGGGGCCGTGGATCCAAGCCTCACCGGCGTCACTGCGTTGCGGTCCTTGAGCAAGACACATTTATCCTTGCTTAGTACTGGTTCAAACTAGGAAGACCCATCCCTAGTTAACTGAAATATTGTTGATGGGACGTAAAGTATCAAATCAAACAAACAAACAAACACAAAAGGCTCCATTAAAACGATTATATTTTAAATACAAAAATGTTTAAATTCCTAAATTAAAAGTATATTTCATATTTAAGATAATTATAATAAAATGTAAATATAAGCAATAAATTCAATTTTTGGGTCTTGTGCAAAGTAATCGTGAAGCCGCTTTCCAAGAGACCGGAAGTATTTATGATTCCATGAACGTTCCAAAAATTGGATTCATTTCTTAAGTAAATCCTTTTCCCAAATGAATAACACATTTTTTACCTTAAGCACACTGCGTGCATAGCTGATTCTAAATTCAATAGCTTCATTTTGAAAAAATGAGTGGATCCTGATCAGCTGGCTTCATTAGAAGCCAGCTGATCGGGATCGACACTGTTTTTCATCCCTAGGATGTAGCTATATCAATAATGAAACTAAAAAGGGTTTGACTAAAACTGATAGAGCGTAAACAGTCCATAAAGTACTCAGGGTTTCAGTTACATGACCATTTGCTTTTTTTGGCAGAATACGGTAGCTGTATTAGCTAATATGTCATTACAAAAATACAGACTGATTCTGCTAACTCGAAGTACTTATAGTACTCAGTGGCGGATCTAGAGGTGTCTCGCTTGAACCCCCTTCCCACCCCCGTTTTAAAATATCCTATGCAAATGAAATTATTTGGTCTCAAAGAGACCAAATTATCTCATTTCATGGGATATTTAAGAAAATGAGATAAAATAAGCAAATCGAACCCTAGACTGGCTCCTGTCCATAAAACAATTTTTCACCAATGTGTGATATCATAAACTTGTAGCTTAACTAACTCTGATGGCTCTAGAGCCATCAGAGTTAGACTAGCTACAAGTTTATGATATCACACATTGGTGAAAAATTGTTTTATGGACAGGAGCCAGCCTAATCGAACCCCACACCTTTATACATATGAACCCAGCCTGTTCCAGAAATCCTGGATCCGCCCCTGTAAACTTAAGTCCAAGTAATATTGAGGTACTTAGGATTAAGTTCAGATGGGTATTCCTAGACATATTTTACTTATTTCCTGTCGAAAGATAGGCTGTTGGTACTTAAATATGTAACGAAACCATCTCAGAGATGGTTCTATTCAATACATACAGTATAGAGGGAAATCCGTATGGGGACTAAGTATAGAAGAAAAATAACGTTAAAGGGGACAGCAAGCCTAATAATAAGTATGTTCTATCAGAAAGAACTCTATGAACCACGAATTTAGATACAAGTATTATCAAAATCGGTTGAAAAATGGGCAAGTTATGGGCATTTAAAGATTTCAATATGGCCAACATTTAGCCGCTATTTTGAATATTTAATTATTAGTTTTAAGAACTTTTCAACTACTTAAATTTAAGTAATCATTACTATCAAATCATCTGTGTTTCAGCAGATATGCAGCTTTATACATAAGGAAAATGTTTCAATAAAGATTAATGAAAATATGTTTTATTTTGATTACGCATATTTAATTAGGCCGTGTGACATCACTAAGCCTACAATATGGCCGCTTCCATTACAGGCAATTTGCAAATATTCAAACGCCCACAAATTTCACATTTTTTCAACCGATTTAGATGAAACTGGTATCAAAATTCATGGTTTATTAAGATCTTTCATATTAAACATAATAATTATCAACGTTGCCGTCCCCTTTAAGCTCCTGTGATTCAGCACCCCTTCTTGGCCAATGGGCGTAGACAATAGTTCGAGTACCTGTTTGATTATCCTCAAGAGCTTGTGCTACTCTTGGAGTGGTACCATCCGTGGTATCTGTCGCACCTACGCCTCCAGAACTTTGTGATGTTTCACTTGTAGAAGACGCAGACGATCTGAAAACGGGTGATATTTTGAAAACATGTCCAAAGATTATAAAATGTTTTCACGCTCAACTAACATTAACATGCAATTAATCATTCTCATAAATAGCATGATAAATAGGGAGCGCAGTGGCTCAGTGGTAGAGTGCTTGACTCGAGACCGAAGGGCCGCGGGTTCGAGCCTCATCGGCGTCACTGCGTTGTGGTCCTTGAGCAAGACACATTTATCCTAGCTTAGTACTGGTTCAACCCAGGAAGACCGTCCCGCATAACTGAAAGATTGTTGAGTGGACGTAAAGAATCAAATCAAACAAACAAACAAAGCATGATAAATACAACATCTGAGAGTTTGAAAGCATTTATTAACATGATGAATACAATATAAACGCATTTATTAACATGATGCATACAACATCTGAGAGTTAAAATGCATATATTAACATGATAAATACAACATCTGAGAGATTAAAAGCATGATAAATACAACAGCTGAGAGTTTAAAAGCATTTATTAACATGATGAATACAACATCTGAGGGTTTAAAAGCATTTATTAGCATGATAAATACAAGATCTGAGAGTTTAAAAGTATTTATTTCAAAACATGCTGAATACAACATCTGAGAGTTTAAAAGCATTTATTAAAGTCACTTACTGTTCCAGACTGTTTATACCTCAATTTATACATTCCTTTGATACACACATACAGTCTTCAAACACTATTTAGCAAATGCTTCTCCCACCAAACGCTTCCAAAATTTACATCACTTAAGTTTAAAGACACGCAATTAATTTAAAAGAGAGACAAAATATTGTAATAATTAAGTGTATGCGCGTTGCTTGTGAGAGACTAAATGCTGTGACCAGAAAGTTTAAGCTAAATTTAGAGCAGAGAAAGTTTATCATAATAGTCAGAACCCAACATAGATGTACTTAAGCGTCTGGTCTTAAGTTTTGTATTTATTACCATAATAAATACAACATCTGAGAGTTTAAAAGCATTTATTAGAGTGACAAATACAACATCTGAGAGTTTAAAAGTATTTATCAACATGATGAATAGAACTTCTGAGAGATAAAAGCATTTATTACCATGATGAATACAACATCTGAAAGCTTAAAGTATTTATTTGCATGATAATTGCAACATCTGAGAGTTTTAAAGCATTTATTTACATGATGGATACAACATCTGTGAGTTTAAAAGCATTTATTACCATGATTTATACAACTTCTGAGAGTTTAAAAGCATTTATTACCATGATGAATACAACTTCTGAGGGTTTAAAAGCATTTTTTACCATGATGAATACAACTTCTGAGAGTTTAAAAGCATTTATTACCATGATGAATACAGCTTCTGAGAGTTTAAAAGCATTTATTACAATGATGAATACAAATTCTGAGAGTTTGAAAGTATTTATTAACATGATGAATACAACATCTGAGAGTTTAAAAGCATTTATTACAATGATGACTACAACATCTGAGATTTTGAAAGTATCAATTAACATGATGACTACAACATCTAAGAGTTTGAAAGCATTTAGCATGATGAATACAACACCTTATAGTTTAAAAAGCAAGAAAAGACCCCTTATTTTTCGTTTGACGCTGACCGCACGTCGGTCCTATGACGTCATTGTAATATTAAAATAAGGTCACCATGTCGCATCTCAAAGTATCCAGGATTTTGGAAGCATTTTCATGTTTTCCAACAAAAAATATGTATCTAATGGTGAGCAAGAAATGATTTCATTATTTATGCGAGAATGGAATAGAAAAATCGTTCATTCGCGATCACCGTTTGTCATCACTAGGCAATCCTCGTGATACCAATCTCTGATTCTCTGGAAAGATTTTTCTATCCCACCCTCACACTCATTATAGATTCTTATAATCTTACATGTATTAAGAATGACGAAGTCATCGTAGATGTTTCATTTGACTCTATATCAAGCTTTATCATCCCTAAAATGAAACAATAGGTACATTGGCATCTACTGAGGCCATGATTGTTTGATCAAACACAATTCTATTCTGACGTCATATGAACCTCAGGCTAAACTGAGTCTTCACTCTGTATATTCACGTTTTTGCGGCTCATAGAGATGGCGTCAAAATTAAGCACCACCTATATTTATTGCTAAAACAATTTTCAAATTACCGTGAAGAAATTTCATTGAACATGAACAATCTTTATCTGTTGTGAAATTCTGCATAAATTTTAAATGAAAATTTAAAAATACGCGTGATTTTCAGATTTTCTTACAAAGCCATGAGTTTATACGACTTATGAAAACTTCCCGCTGTCGCCGTGGAATCTTCAAGAAGTAATCCCCAGCATATTGAAACAACATTTGTGTCATATTCATACGAAATTGTCAGCCTATATGCGTGTACACATAGTTGCAGTGAAAATACGTTGACCCCTATGTGCTTTTTGTTGAACTCACGATCACATACTTTTGCAAAATAGCATGATTGTTTCACTATCTTATCCCTATATGATACATTTATCTTTAATTATAAGGGTTTTTTTTACATCAAATAGCCACGCTCTGAACAATTCTGCTACAAAGTTAGTGGTGCTTAACTTTTGACGCTGTGCATACATCCATACATCCGGACCGTACAGGCCATAATATGCATCAAGGTCATTCAATCAGGTTGATATAGAATGTCCCTGTCAGCATACACACACTATGTTCATGGACAAGACAACACCGCGACGATAATAGGGTTGGAACCTGCGTCCTCTTAGTCAAAATTTCCGTCTTGTATCAATTGAGCTACGATCAGGACAAGACATTAGACTCTGATTTGGCTACTGCTCATATTCTTCATCTGTAGTCTAATGATCATACTTACCCTGTAGAGTTAGCAGGCTGGTCGCCGGTGGCTGAACTAGTAATCGCCGTGGAAGTAGAACTTTTAATGGTAGACGTCACAGCCTCTGTCGTAACAGCTGGTGTTGTAGTAACGGTCGTTGTGCTAGTACTAGTCAATTCAGTTGTGGTCGTGGTTGCACCACTAGCTGTTGTTGAAGGTGGGACATACAGCTGCGCAGGAAAGCACGTAACACTGAGACTGCCAGAAGCTAAAATTAAAGTTACTAGTTATGATGTAAGCGCATTACCTGCCAGTGTCGTCACGTGATAATATTTATAAAAAGCATGTGCCCAGATCAGGACCAACAATTTGGATAATTTTTACAAACACAGGGTGTCAAGTGTCCTTTATATTCCTATATACTCCTATATTTGAACACAGTCCTATATATTCCTATATATTCATATATTTGGAAGACAGTCCTATATATTCCTATATACCAGGGTAAGCAAGAAATGTTGAATTCTTATTTAAGATAAATGTTGTTAATTTCAAACATGGAAAGGTGTAAGTTTGTAATTCTACAACATCTGCTGTCAATTTCACATCATTATGCCAGCTACAGACAAAGACAAGACAATAACAAGGAAGAAAACGAGAGACAGCTGAAACAACAGGAGCTGGTGAAAGCTGAAAAGAAAAGACTAGAAAGAGATAGGGAGGAGGAAGGGAGGAGGAAGATAAAAGAACATCTCTGCTAGACAAGGAAAAAGTACTTTTAAAGAAAGAGTCTGACATTCAAGGAAAGCTTGTGACATCTGAGGATTTGCTGAAGGACAAGAGTTCAAAGTTGAATAAGGCTATTGAGAAAGGTGACTTAAAAGGTGTAGGTGTAGCTCAAATGATGATAGCCACAGCCACTTCAAAAATTGAAAAATTAAGAAGGGAAGTAGATAAAGTGAGAGAATGTCAGAAACAGGTGGAAAATGAGAAAAGAAATCTTCGTGAGAACAAATTTAGAGGGTAAAAGTAAATCATCTACAGATAGGAAAGATAAAGTACAGACAAGGTAAAAGTGACATCATCGAACAAGAGGAAACCCACTAAAGAAAGCACTTCTTCTTAAAAGCACAAGAGTCATTAGATAAGCAGCATTTGACTTTGTATTGCTATGAGTAAAACTGAAATAACCATGTGCTAACTAAGATTGGGGAGTTACATAGTAATTATGCTGTATTCTTTTTATATTTAGTATACTGTCTGTAAATTTTTATTCTGTTGAAGGTGCTAAACAGCATATTTGTCAAAACAACTTATGTTTAGTATTGACAAGGTACAGTGTTATTTTCAAGTATTGAAAGCTCAATGGTTGTGTCATTTGTTAATGTATATGCTTTTTAAAAGAATGGTAAAACACAGATCTAGTTAATATGGTTGGCATATATACAATAGATGTTTCCATGATGAGTGCAGAAAGCAAGGAAAATTCAAACAGTTGGATGTGGTACGCTTTGATTATAAAAGTTGTGTGTTTTAGTCAACAAAACTTGAATGTAAATTGAATTTTTTTTGTTTAGTCCCAAAGGTTACTGGGCAGCCTATTCAGTATTTTTGCTTTCTGACAGCATGTTTCGTACTATATCTTGTAATCATTCGTTGATTACTCTTTTTGTTGAAATAATGTTAACAGGTTGTTTTTGTTGATTATTCAATAAAAGGATAGAGTGTAGTGAGTGGAGGAGGTAGCTAAATATATAATTGTTTATGTTTTCTTTGTCCTATATATTCCTATATTTCTGAAGTGACAGTCCTATATTTAAGGGGGTTGTTCCTATATTTTAAGGACCAAATTTCACTTGACACCTTGCAAACAGCATGGACCCAAATCACACACGACAAGACGTCGTTTGTAATTTGGGTCCACACTGTTTGTAAAGATTATATAAATTGTTTGACGCTCTAATCGCATTCCTGGATTAGTTTTCTTTTGATTTTTTTCTTCTTGAAAAATTGACAAAAGAGTTAATATTGCATGATTACTTTTGTTGTTGGCAGTGGCGGTGTTGGTGGTCTCGCGGCATATTCTGCTGGATATACGGATGTAAATACGCAAAAGTACAGGAAGATCTATACAAACAGCGTAGACCCAAATCACACACGACAAGACGTCGTTTGTGATTTGAGTCCATACTGTTTGTAAAGAGTATCTTAATTTTTTGACTCTCTTATTGCATTTATGGATTTTTTTGGATTTTTTTCTTGTTGAAAACATGGAATTGGATATCAAAATGTGACAAATTAGCAACCATGCGAAAGTTAATATTGCATGATTGCTTTTGTTGTTGGCAGTGGCGGTTTTGTTGGACTCGCGGCATATTCTGCTGGGTATATGGATAAAAAATACGCAAATGTACAGACCGATTCCTGTCATCAGTTTTAACTATCCATAGGCTGTTGAATGATATCTGTGAGGATAAAATTCTCTGAGATTTTCACAAAATCACTTTCTTGAAATTAGAACTCCCCCAAAATAACCAAAAAAGCTTTTATTTTAATGTGCATAATGTTTATTTCTTTATAAAATGTGTTTTAGATAGTCTAAAAATTCTGTGAGATTTGAAAATCTTATGGGAATCAGCTTTCAGAAGGGCCAAACATGTTCTGTGAGATTTTATCCCACAGTGTGAGATATGGTATGTTTGACTGTCTTAACAGTGTTAAAGCTGCATAGTCTGTAACTTTTGATTTTTTTTTAATTTTAGAAATAATGTTTCTATTTTTCAAGAACACAGCAAAAAACTAAAATTCAGGTATATATTTGACCAATTTCGTAAATCTTAACAAATTATCAGTATCAAAACAACAGCTTTTATGCTAAATATTAACTGTCTTTAATTATTAGAGGGGCGCAAATAATTACCAACAAGAGAAAAAAATCACCTGTTTTCATAAGATAATTCACTTTTCCAAGCAGTTTTCAGCTATGGTGAAAAGATTTATTGTGAAAACATAACTTAATTCTACTTTTACAAATGATTTAAAAAGAAAATAGATTTTTTCGAAAAATGTTCATAGTTGCAGACTTAGTCTCTTTAAGACAGTTAAAACTGATGACAGGAATTGTATGTCATACATGTACCTATATAATTTATATACATCCTATTTCCCCAATTTTATAAATGATAGGGTACAAAGTAAGCATGTGCGCCAATCGACGAATACTGGTAAGCCTGTGCATATGCGCAGTCTAATCAGAGTCGTTGATGTGTGCTCTATGGATAGCCAAGGGTCCAACGTTTTCTCGGGTGGAAGGCTCTGAATAGACTGCATACATGCACTTTACTGATCACACAGGACAAGTTGCACTTTATGCTGGATTCCGGCTCAAATAATCTTGGGAAAAATCCGACACAATTTATTTATTTACACAATATTTCCACAGGTTTGCACCTTTAGCTAGTTTAGCCAGTCTATCAAGTGGTACTCTATAACATAATTGGGCCCCGTCGCAACAAAACCTGTCTACGGGGTTTCCGACAAAGCCGGACTAAAACCAGTCTCCTCAGCTACAGAGACTAGCTAGAAAACTAAAATTTCGCTTGTAGCAAGCTTCGATATGACACTTTTCAAAAAGCGAATAACAAAGGCGCTGATCAGACTGCGCGGATGCGCAGGCTGGTCTGCGCCTGTGTTGTTCGCTGCCCCCGAAGACAGGTTTTCTCGCGTCGAGGCCCATATATACACATACATACAAAACAATGATTAATAAAAATACAATAAACATTATGTTCATGTGCATATCGCACAATTAAGATAGACGAGGATGTGATAAAACATATTACCATGTATAAGATTATAAGACACGAAACTAAGAATAAAATCTCTAGAAACATTAAAAAGAGAAGGAAACTGACTAAAAATTAAGAATTGCACATCGACCCATATATAATATTTCTCTATCATATTTCTTGGTAACTTTGTTTCAATAAAAGTTTGTTTCGTTAAAAAAGAATGTACGATGGGAAAATGCAAATATGTGTTGTTTGGAACCTTACTGTCGGCAAAGTGATTAATTAAGTAAAATCAGTCTCTAATTGTTCACTTTCAGCATCTTTGAAAATTTCAGAAACTAAGGAAAAATATTCATTAATTTGGCGGCAATATCTTCAGATTTTGTATATCGCTTGTTGTTATGAATTAGCTCTTCTGGTAAGCCTGTGTTTGAACTTGAGTTTTTATTATTGACCTTTCGAAAATGTTGCCATATTGTTTTTGTGTCTTTTGATTTTGTTATTGTTTCGGAAAATGATTACATATTGCTTCACTCATTAGGTCCTTCGTTTAATTACCGAACATCTTATATTCGTCGTTTAAAATGATCTCGTTTTCGACGTGCAAGTGCAAAGTCTTGATTGTACCACTCTAGAAGTTTTTTTAGTTTTGACTCGTCTGGTTCTATAGGGTGCATGGTGATCTCAATGCTTTTGTATTATATGGGCCTCGTTGCGAGAAAACCTGTCTTCAGGGGTTTACGAACAACACAGGCACTGACCAGCCTGTGCATCCGCGCAGTCTGATCAGCGCCTTTGTAATTCGCATTTTGAACGTACCATATGAAAACTTGCTACAGGCGAAATTTCAATTCACTAGCTAGTCAATGTAGCTGAGGAGACTGGTTTGAAACTCGCTTAGTCGGAAAGCCCAAAGACAGGTTTTTCGCGACGAGGCCCATATTATACCAAACTGAATTCTCTTTATTGATGTCTAGCTCGTTTACAGAAAAATTATTTATAATCGCTTGGTAGATCTGCTGTAAAAGATTCTTCATTAAAGCATCGATATCTGGCTGTAATATGTTTGGTTTTACGGATTTTATTGCCTTAAGGCATATATTACCGTCCAATAGAGATCATTAAGGATTAACTGATAAGGAACAGTCTAAATATCTCAAAAAATTAAAGGGACCTCAAGTTGGGAGTTACCTGTATCAACACAATGTCTTTCACAAAGATAAAGATCAATATTTTATCATAAATTGCACCCTTCATGGGACCACTTTATTGCCCCTGTAGGGAAGTCATTATCACCTCATTATGACTGCCCTTTTGATCTGCCCAGTATGACCCCTGGAGAGAGTCATTATGAGTGGTACTACTATTATTGCTCAAATTTCTATGCCTTTAACTCTCTCGTAAAACATATGGGGAAGTGATCACTCATAAGAATCAATGTTACAAAACTCTCTATTATATTTTCTGGATTGGTTGAGTAAATGTGATCAAGAATAGTCGCGCTGGATTCTGTGACTTGTTGGTTTGGATACTAACTGTGTTAAATCAAACAGTTCTACGAGGATGTGCCACTTCTTATTCAAATTTATGCCGAAATGAAAATTAAAATCGCCCATTGAAATTATCCCTAGGTCAGTTGTCTGACCTATAGACAGCTCCTCTTCAATCATATCTATCCACTCAGAATTTGCGCTCCGAAATAGAGAACCTACAAAATTGGAAAAAATCAAACTCGGTTTCATTGATTCTGTTCATGAGAATTTGGTATACCGGCCACTCAAAAATAGACAAAATAAAGATCTTAATGACAAATGGTATCTAAATACATGTCGAGTGTATTGCAGAATGCCCCCCCCCCCCCCCTGGAGCAGAATCATTCTACAATACTTTTGGCCTGCATTAAGCGATAATTTGTCTTGAAAACCATATTGTTCAATTTGAGAATGGCCGTTTTAGACAGATTTTACTATAAGTGCAACAACTACAATGTAGCACACCTCTAGCTATTTAGTTTTCTGCTAGAACCCAATATAGCGATATTCTGCTTTTTGCCAGAACCCAAGCCAGCAAACAGTATCGGGCCACCGCGTGAAATACCTAGATATGCAGTTGTTATTACCAGTCAGTGATAAAACAAAGTGCTGTAATTCAGGCCATCACACAAGAACTTACCTGGCTGTAGACCCAGACAGGCTGGAGCTTCTTGTATGTCAGTTCGAACCTTGTAGTAGGTAATATTGTTTCCCGATTGGGTCACGTATGTGGTGGCTTTACTCTCCTCGCATGACCAAAAGTTGTTATCTAGCCGGAACTCGATTCCACAATTCTCAGTTCCTTGACTTCTGTACCTGATGTTCAAAGTTCCCGTGAACTCAAAGTCCAGCTCACACGAACAGCTCACACTCTGGTAGTTAGGTGCCCCGGTTGAGTCCAGAAAAACCCACGAGCTCGAAAGCACCGATATGCTCGTAGACTTACACATTTCAATTGCTGAAATTATACAGATAGAATAAATTATTCGTATTTGTGGGTATCGGACCCGAACTCACAATCGATTATCGAAAAGCCCAGTCCGATCAGTTATCGATAGCACAAATAGAAACTATACTTTATTTACCAGATAATGCTGCAGATACGACCTTGTTTAAATCGAAATATATATAATCTTATTTTCAAAAAGGTATGCCTCGACGCGAGAAAAGCTGACTTTTATTATATTATCTTTGCCTTCTTCGTTACTTCGTTGTATGCAAACAACAAAAGCGCAGACTAGCATGCGCACCAGGCAGTCTGATCAGCGCCTTTGCTATTCGCTTCCTGCAAAGTCTAATATCTAAACTTGCTTCAGGCAAATTTTCAAATTTCTAGCTAGTCTCTGTAGCTGAACAGGCTGGTTTCGGAAACCCCGAAGGCTGGGTTTCTCACGTAGAGGCCCAATACTTTATATACTCAACAAAAAAAGAAAGTTTACAATTTTATCATAATTCTGGACTGTGTGTTTTATTGACTGAGCCAAAATAGTATTAATATAATTTGAGAGACATCCGACTGCAAAATGCAAGATCAATAAATACCATCTTTTAACCCTTACTAGAGTCATCGTACAAAATACAAAGTTAGCTCTGCGCATGCACAGAAGGAAACTGTTTTCATCAGGATAATCTTTGTTTTCTAGACACTAAAAAACAATATAAATTGGTAATTCTATACAGATTATGATTCAAAATTCGAGTTTGAATTTCATCGTAAAGCAAATTATCTCCCTTTTGGTTAAAAGTATAGTGATTTTCAATGAATCATTTCTTCTTTACCCATGCATGAAATGTTGCCGTTTTTGTAATATTGCGTCGATTGTCCCTGCACTCTGTTGTTGAGATGGCTTAGTTTTAAGATATTCTGTTTTCCATCCGTTTTACTGAAATGAGTGTCCCATGCAATTCCAACTTTAAAATGAATTTCCGTGAATATTGGCATTGGAAACACTTTTCCTACAGCTTTAATATGTTCTTAAAGGGTATCCTTTTGAAGCAAAGACTGCACCAAAGAACTGAAACTAGAGTGTGCATTTTTTCCTGGGCCAGACTAGCCAGTTTCTGCCATTTAGGCTTCATCAGTGACCATCAAATAGTTTCAAAGTTCCATAATGAAACCCATGATCCCAAAGGACAAGAAATTAAAATCTACACTATAGTGAAGGGCAGGGAGACGTTCTACCGCCGCCACACAGTCCCAGTCACCAGCAGTAGTGAAGTCAAATATGTTCTTAAACGGGTATCCTTTGGAAGCAAAGACTGCACCAAAGAACTGAAACTAGAGTGTGCATTTTTTTCCTGGGCCAGACTAGCTAGTTTCTGCCATTTAGGCTTCATCAGTAACCATCTAATAGTTTCAAAGTTCCACAATGAAACCCATGATCCCAAAGGACAAGAAAATAAAATCTACACTATAGTGAAGGGCAGGGAGGCGTTCTACCGCCGCCACACAGTCCCAGTCACCAGCTGTAGTGAATTCAAATATGTTCTTAAAAGGGTATCCATTGGCACATGAAAAGTGGTTGGTGTATAAAATGTTTGGAAATACTAACCTTAAAGTGCCAGAATGAACACATGAGAGCGATAGTTTGGTGATTCAGTCAAATTTTATTTGCTTTTGCTGCTGCGAAAAAAAAATCAAATTTTACCTTCAATCTATTATTTTAGATAACTACATGTACCCTCAGCGTTTAAAGCAACATGGACATCGCTATAGGTGTAAAACTTCAAACTTGGATCATTAGTTCTACAGCAACATGAACAAACATTCAAACAGCGCTATGCGTGATAAAGGTTTACATGTGCTTTCGCATATTTTCAGAAGAACATCAGTTGTAAACTTTCATTTTGTTCAGTATATATTGTTTACTACTATTGGGCCTCAACGCGAGAAAACCTGTCTTCGGTGGTCTGCGAATAACACAGGCGCAGACCAGCCTGCGCATCCGCGCAGTCTGATCAGCGCCTTTGTTATTCGCGTTTTGAAAAGTACCATATCTAAGCTAGCTACAAGCGAAATTTCATTTTTCTAGCTAGGCTCTGTAGTTGAGCAGGCTTGTTTGAATCTCAATTTGTCGGAAACCCCGAAGACAGGTTTTGTCGCGACGAGGCTCTATTTATAGTTATGTAATGTAAAAGTTATCACATTGATATCGGTGATTCTTATATGACTCGAGAGAATCCTATCTCCTGATAGGCCCAATTTGTCTATATAAATTTCAATGTCTCCCTGCAAACTGGTTTAAACTTGACCTTCAATGTGATATAGGATGAAACCCAACTCGAACTAGTTTCCAGAGTTTGATATTTTATATCATCCTCTAGAGAGCTAGAAATAGTTTTAAGAGTATAAAATTAGTATGCGCAGCATGGAATTGACATGATTTGCTGTTTCAAATTAAAGACTTTTAATGAATTTTAATGTTTGTTCATTTTACTTTGTTTGAAGAAACAAATGTAAAATAAATGTTTTATGATATACATTCTGCATTCAATTTCAAAATGCAAATACTACTTTAAACATTTAAAAAACAGCTGCTAAAACTTGTGAGAAAGATTGAACAGAATTTCACTTACTAACGTGAAAGTAGAGAATTTACAGTTGAAAAGTCATATTAAGCAGATTTGGTTAAATTTTAAGCTTTGCAACAAAACCTCATCGTCTACAGCAACTCTATTCAAGGAACGCTGCTAAGTATTTCCATCCAAATGGTTGATTTATAAACAGTTACTTATGACTGTTTGTAGTATAGTCAAACTTATACCCCTCGGTACCGTGGACGACCTGATGCACTATTGCACTCGGACTTTGGCCTCGTGCAATAGTGCATCAGGTCGTCCACGGCACCTCGGGGTGATAGTTTTGACTATACTACAAACAGGCATGAACTAACTGTATACTATCCCCCATACCCGTACCAGCCCCTGGGAAAGATAAAAAAAAAACGAACAGCCGCACGACGGCCGCACGCTGGCCGCACGTCGATCCGTGACGTCATTGTAATGTTAAAATGACGTCACCATGTCGCACCTCAGCGAATTCAGGATTTTCTGGAAGCCTATTTTATGTTCTTTCAATATAAAATGTGGTACATAGTGGTGAGCATGAAATAGATAGAGAATAGTAAACTGTGTTTCTGTGATATGAAAATTATGTCACGAAGGAATGGTGGTGACTCGGTAAACAACGAGTGAGATAATTTTCATATCACAGAAACACAGTTTTACTATTCTGTATATTATATACCTTCCACTGACTGATGTTTCAATAAAAAAAAACGAAGAAAGAAAAAGTCTTTTAACGACCCCCCCCCCCCCCCACCCCCGACAGCCCCAACGATAAAATGGTGCGTAGTAATAATTACTTAGCCACGCCTACATCGGCATGTCAAGGCTCGCCACGCTCTACGACGAACAACAACAACCTATAGACACTCGCAAGTCCCAGGATTCTGACTTATCTTTTATTATAATTAGAAGCTAAAGAAATGTGACTGCGTTGCGATAATTTAATATAATATATTTGGGTTGTTTCCCTTACAACGTATTGTTGCCACGGAGCCAAGGGAAAGCACTCTAAAAGCCTGCAGAAATGAAATGTGGCGGGGAACTGAAACTGAAAAACATTTTGCTCGTTTTTTTAGCCATTCGCTGGTCCGTTTCTTTGCTAGTGGATCAGCAATAGCTTGAGAAATTGATTGAAATGTGTTTGTCAAACATAATGAGGATGGACTTGTGACGAGGAAAGGATTATTTGAGTGGAGATAGAGAACTGGAACAGGTCTAGGAATGCAGGAGAACAACTACGGCTCAGATGTAAATATTTGGCTGGTGTCCGATCTAGGTCTAATAATAACATCGGATCAGCATTGTCAATTTTTATGTAGAATGCCGTACAATCTTCAAAATTCCCAAAATCCTCTAAGCTAGACCAGGAGGCAGGAAGGCAGGGTGGTGAGTCTGATTTTATACTCCTAAATGTGTTGTGCATATGTGTATTGAAAATAAGTAGTTCCGACAAAAATATCGACATGGAGCAGTGATGATATGACTTTTTCATATCATCACTAGTGAAATATTTCACTCCTCAAAGATACTAAAATTATCTCACTGCAAAACAATAGGAAATTAATGCTAGGTATATAATATAATCCATTATTCGTGTAGCGGTGGGATAGGAAAATTCGTCCCTCGTGATCACCGTTGTCATCACTTGGCAAGCCTCGTGATACCAATCGGTGATCCTCAGGCCGGATTTCTATTTCTCACATACCAACGCATACAAGATCGAGTGATCCCTATGTAAGCTCGCTGTCGGAAAAATCTGTCCCACATCGCTACCCATGTGAGATAAGCGTAACTAATACGAGATAAGCCACACGCGGCCGGTTGCTAATGTGAGATAACATTTTTGGCGCATGACTGTATTCCTTCGAAAACGAAAGTTGAATTGTTGAGGAAAAATTCAATGTTGATTTTTCAGCGATTTAAGTCGGCCTTCAAGTAAAACTGCGCATTTTTACTTAAAACCTTTATTCAATGCTTTGAACATGCTGAGTGCATTACGATTGACATATTTAACCTGTTGGACAGTGCGTTACTGAATGCACCGGGAAGCGGAGCCTTGACGATGAAAAAAAAACAACAAAAACACACACACACACATTTTCCTCAACAAAATTACTTACTCGAGTTACTGTGGCTGATAAGCTAGTTCTTGTGAATCCATTTTGATGAAATAACCTTTTGTTCACGTTTAATGCGCTGTTTATTCGCTGTTTCAAGTTGATTTGTATAGCGCGCGTCATTGACTGTTTACATCGACCTCAGTGACGTCACCAACAGATATTACACAGTACTGTACCGTACGGTCGTGGTATATGAGAAAAAGAATCGATCATTGGTGTTCAGTGGTTCCAGAAATATCCCAACCCTCGGGTCCACCGTTCAGTGGGAAACTCGGCAAGCCTCGTTTCCCACTGGAACGGTGGGCCCTCGGGTTGGGATTTTTCTGTCCCCACTGAACACCAATGATGGATTCTATTTATTCCACACCCATGATGTATTCTTATATTCTTGCACTGGTCCAGCATATCAATCAATCTTTAGACAACGAGAGCTTGGTGATTATTTTGCATCAAGGACACATCCACTTTAAACTGTATACATGTACTTACAGGGTGATTCATTGTGTTGGGGAGCGTTAGAGCAATACGATCCAGAGACAAACACTGAAAAAGAAAAGAAAAATATTAAAGAAATAGATTCGCGCTCGCAGTGCTTAATATATACTCAACAAAAAAAGTTAAGGAAATCTCAGAAAACCATGCAACATAAGAACACCAATCCAAACAATCATTCAATTTTCATTTATTTGTTTAGATACATGTCATCGGTTGAGAAAATTGTTTACTTTTGTTTGCTAGCACCAAAACCTCTGTTGTGGCACAGTGTCAAGTAACACAGGGGTCAAAGTCATTTTTCGCAAAAAATGACGACAGAGTATTCCCCCATAAACACATGAAAAACATGTAAGTTTTCAGAACTTGAAATACAATTCCTTTGAATGTCAAATGAAATAAACTTGATTGCTTTAAACATCACATTCCGAAGTTGAGAATGTCTTCATCAGTAACGAGTGTGTCCCCAATCAGCGACAAATTAGTACCAGTTGGTACCGGTTTCGCATACTCTGAATATAATACTGGTGATTTGGGATCAGCATCAATATCTCCTGCAACACTGCATCGATAGGTTGGGGGTTTCTCGATGCCATTATTTCTGTCCAAAATGTCATAGACCTGTTAAAATTGTAGACATGTCTGATGGGCGAACTGAACAGTCAATGCGCACAGCATTACTTTTGCTGATTCTAGTGAGGTTTGTTGTGCCATTGTCATACTAGGCCTGGTACTGTCACTGGTTTTCGCACAAAAAGGCAGGACAACAGACTTCAATGCCTCATCCATGTACACTTGAATGATCAGGTGCTCGTCTATAACCACCAGATCTGTCGTCCTAGGTTTTAAACATCTTCATCTCCCGAGGGACCTGGCGAACGTTAATGTATGAAAACCTATGTTTGCTCCGTAAATTGATTTTTTGCGAAAAATGGAGTGAAAGTAATAAGGTTGCAAAGATCAGGAATCGATACAATCAAGTACCACACCTGACCCAGGATACCAATGGGAAAGTGACAAACTCACAGAAGACACCACAAACGAGAGCCAAGAGGTCAGCCCTTTCAAAAGACCAGTCAAATTGACATGGATTTACTACGCTGCTATGTGCGCTACAGACCAAAATAAAGTGTCATTTTAAAGAAAAATGGTCACATTATACTTTTGTGAAATTCAAAGGACTTAAGATGTTTTAGATTTTTTGTCGTAGCCCCTCAAACACAATTTTCTTAACTTTTTTTGTTGAGTACGAGGGGTGATCAGAAAGTTCGCGGAAAAGTGCTATCAAATTACATTGCGTTTATCGATTGCAATGAAAATTCATAGATATCAACTATCATTCATAGCAAGTTGACTGAAATTAAAATTTAGAAAAAGTGACGTCAGACGTATGAGCACGAGGCGCCGCTGTGACGTCATTTCGCTGTAAGCGGCCCATCTGTACCCCTGGGTTGCTTCTAAGAGCTAGCACTCGTAATTGTGTTTGAATTGATCTGTATTTTTAACGGAAAGTAATGTTCCGTTATTCTTTGAACATAAAATGAGGTTTTTATTTTATTCCTCTGCGCTATGTAATCAAATTAATAGGTTTTAGTCCGAAGGCCAGGCCTAAAATCCGTCAGTTTTTTCGAGTTTTTGAAGTTTTAAATAAAAAAAAAACTTATTTTGTTGTCAGTTATAATATCGGACTCAACTATCAGTATTAGATCTACTGTCCTGAAAAAGGGTGTTTTTCGAAGAGTGTAAATAGTTTATTTTAAAGAATTGACATTGCAAAACAAGCAATGGTTTCATAATTTAAGTTGAATGCTTTTCCTTTTGACAGTACTGTTATTCGTTTCGATTTAGAACACCATCAATTCGATATAAATCTTACAAAGTTTGCATAGAAGAGGAGCAAATATGTCATTAAACATGCATGGAACGCAATATGGGCTATCACAACATAACAAACTTTTACAAAACGTTGAAGTTTAATTATTGGTTTAGTAAAACGTCAAAATCCAACGTAAACTGGGCCGGTTTGCGCTATATAGCGTTGCCTTGACGACAGCTGTAACGCACGTAGACGACTAACATCAAGCATGTTGTAACCAATCAACTGCATATGTGTTGCAGTATTATGTGCTGTAATTCTAGCTCTGTTGATCAAACGATGTAGAAATGACTACTATTTTCCGCGAACTTTCTGATCACCCCTCGTATATATATAACACTGGCTGAAGTTGATAAATCACGAGCACAATGAATTATCAACTTACAACTGACCGATAGCCAGTGATTTATTAAGCAACCAATCACTGCCAGTTATCAATATTAATGGGTTGTTCTGTGGTTGAGGCATTACCTGGTCCAGCTCGCTTTTTCTGATGAATAATGCTATTTTGGAGCAAATATCAGCCACATTATTAAAAACCCTGTCTTCAAGATAGGATTCTACCCAGCCGGTTATGTCTAATTGTAGATACTAGCTAAAATCCAAGATTTTAATGCAAATGCAAGCATTGTAGGCATAAACCTGACTTCATGGTAAGATTCAACCCAGTCTGCTTAAATATAGATACTAGTTTGATCCCTGTCGAATCCAGTCTACTCATAGATGTACCAAGTAGCAAACAAGATATGAATAGTGATCTATAATACTCATAAATAAGACATGTTGGTCTCTTTTCAAACTCATTTTTCTGACCAAGTGTATTTAACATTGAAATTACTTTTACTTAAATATTTGCAGTTTAATGGGCAAAAGTTTAGCGGTCTTTCAGAAAACTTAAGTTGTCTTTCGGTCCACAGTTTTTTGGGGTTAAAATGCAGAAGTTTGTTGTTTTTTAAAGAAAAAAATGGTTCAGGGTGAAGTTTTTAAATCAAATTTGGGGTAAGTGCATTACGGGGCTAATTTGGCTCCCTCTACAGCCCAAATCTGAAAGTTGCTATTCACCAATTTCTTATGATTGGTTTATTAGAAGAATAACGCAAATATAAAATTCTGACATTAATCCAAATTTAATGGTAGCTTTGGTAACAAAAATGGCCGACAAAATAGAGAAATCGCCATTTTGGAAAAAATTAAGGGTTTTGGGCTCAGCAAAAAGAGTGACCAAAAATAAAACTCACATTTTACTCTTCAACATACTCCTAGTATTCCTGTGCAAATCTTATTCTTCCCAAGTAGAAGAGCTAAGTCTGGTTCTCGACTTCCAGAGAAGCAACGAGCTATACAAACTTATTAAATTTCCACACGCCCGTCGTATCCACATCTCAATATGCACCATATTCTATCAATACATGTTCTTGATCTTGTTCATATCAAACTTGGTCCTTTAGCGTTTCATATTCTTACTGTTGTGTGGAGATATTGAGGTTAATCCTGGTCCAGACTCTGTCGAAGACAGCAATTCTTCTAGTGAGACCCTTTCTGCGACTTCTTTCGAAACACTCTCAAATCACTTGTGCATTTTTCACTTGAACATACAAAGCATTGTCCCAAAAATAGACATAATACGAAGCGAATCTGACGCCTATGACGTCCTTGTCTTTTCTGAAAGCTGGCTAAAACCAAACATAACCGACGAAACTATCAAAATTGATTATTTTCAGCCTCCATTCAGGACAGACAGGGTCGACCGTAGTGGCGGAGGGGTCGTTCTGTATGTCAGAGACACTATTCTATGTAAACGTCGAGCTGACTTAGAAGTACAAGGATTAGAGGCTGTCTGGGTAGAGTTACAAATAAAGCGAAAGCGAATACTAGTTGGTGGTTTTTATAAGCCACCCAACAGTAATTCAGATTATTTCGACCTCTTAAGAGAGAGTGTCGATAGAGCTTGCAGCACAGACATCCCTGACATTATCATAACAGGTGATTTCAACTGTAATATGGCCCAACGCACCCCTAATAAAATGAACGATTTAATACTAGAGTACAACCTAAGCCAACTGATAACAGAGAATACACACTTCACCGAACACTCATCATCTCTATTGGACCTAATTTTAGTCAGAAACAATAATAACAATATCCTAATGAGTGGTACCCTAGACCCCCTTATACCTGATCAAGTTAGATACCATTGCCCCATCATGATTTTGCTAAAGTTTACACCTCCTCGTGCAACTACCTTTAAGAGAAAAGTTTGGTATTACAAATTGGCAGATTATGATAAATACAGAGAAGAACTGTCCGAAGCTAGCCTCCTTCTTAAGATCCAAACTAATAACAATATAGATCAGAATATACAGGACTTTTCAGAAATTATACTTAACGCAGCAGACAAATCTATTCCTAACAAAATTGTAACTATCAAATCTAATGACTCTCCATGGATAACATGCCACATCAAACATTTGATCAGAAATCGCAAACGAATTTATCGGCAATTTAAAAACACACATCTCGCTAACTACTGGACGAAATATAAAATCATGCGAAATAAAGTTGTAAAAGAAATACGAAAGTCAAAACAGGATTATTTTGATAAACTCGATAGGCAGTTGTCATCTGACAACCATGATCCAAAACTATTTTGGAAAACTTCCAAACAAGTTCTCAACCTTGACAAATCCTCCAGCAGTATACCAACTCTTAAAATGCATAACGAATTTGCTGAAACTGATCAAGCAAAAGCAGAAATGTTGAATCTCTATTTTTCTTCTCAGACAAGGGTCGACGACACAAACAAAGACTTACCACTTCTTGAACCAGCACTACATTCACTAAACTCTATTGAAATTTCCATCCAAGATGTTAAGGACGTTCTTCTTCATCTTAATGTGTCCAAAGCCTCTGGGCCTGATCTAATAAGTCCTCGCTTTCTGAAAGAAGGTGCTGATATACTTGCCTATCCTTTTTCTATTGTTTTCAATCGTTCCCTTAACCAGGGGTATTTTCCTCATTCTTGGAAAGAAGCCAATGTCTCTCCTATCTTCAAAAAGGACGATCGATCTCTTCCAAGCAACTACAGACCAATATCTCTCCTGTGTCAAGCTGGGAAAGTAATGGAACGATGTATTCATAAACATCTTTATAATTATGTTCTTACTAACCATATCTTAACTCCTCTTCAATCGGGTTTTGTCTCTGGCGACTCAACTACTTTTCAGTTGCTCAATACTTACCACATGTTCTGTGAAGCTGTCGACAATGGTAAAGAAGTCCGGGCTGTATTCTGTGATATCAGCAAAGCTTTTGATAGGGTCTGGCATAAAGGGTTACTCCACAAGTTTCGTGGAATAGGTTGCTCAGGTAAAGTTCTGTCTTGGTTTTCTAGTTATCTTTCAGGGCGTAGACAACGAGTGGTCCTTAATGGTAAATTCTCCAAGTGGGTCGAAGTCTTAGCTGGGGTCCCACAAGGATCTATTCTTGGCCCTCTTCTCTTTCTTATCTATATCAATGACATTGTTAAACGTATTGGTGGCTCTATTCGATTGTTTGCAGACGACACTAGCTTATACATTATCGTTGACCTACCTGAGCAAGCAGCAATGGTCCTAAATGCTGATTTGCAAACAATTTCTCACTGGGCAAACGACTGGCTTGTTCTATTTAACGCAAACAAAACATTATCTATGGTCATATCACGTAAATTAAATCCTGTCCAGCATCCCCCTCTTTTTATGAAAGACACCATCATTGCAGAAACTACAAGTCATAAGCACTTAGGTCTTACATTTTCAAGTACTTGCACATGGAATGAACACGTTAACAATATATCTCTAAAAGCCTGGACAAGGGTTAATCTCTTAAGAGCCCTTAAATTTAGAGTGAGTAGGAAATCACTAGAAAAATTATACATCTCATTCATTCGACCGTTGCTTGAATATAGTGACTCTGTATGGGACAACTGCTCATCAGAGTCAAAGAAACAGTTAGAAGCAATCCACACAGAATCCGCAAGAATTGTCTCAGGGGCAACAAAACTTTGCAGCATTGAAAAACTCTTTGTTGAACTGGGATGGGAATCACTCCAGAGCCGTCGAAACAAACATAAACTCATTCTCTTTTATAAAATACTTCATGGTCTCATCCCCGACTATCTCTTTGACCTTGTGCCTCCTTTAGTTCAAGACACTACATCATATAATCTTCGAAACTCAGATAACATCCAAAACTAAAGAGCTCGGTCAAACCTTTTCCTAAACTCTTTCTTTCCATCAACAATACGTGCATGGAATGATCTTCCAAATGACACAAAAAATGCTTCTTCTGTGGCCTCTTTCAAACATAGACTCAACAGAAACCTTAAGCCACCTCCTAAGTATTACAATGTAGGTTCACGTAAAGGACAAATACTCCAAGCTAGACTCAGACTGGAGTGCAGCTCATTAAATTCAGATCTTTACCGCAAACATATTGTTCCCAGTCCCTCCTGTCAGTGTGGTGAGTTTGAAAGTGCTGCTCATTTCCTCTTCAACTGCCCAATCTATACAAACGAAAGGCAAACATGTTTACCAAACAACCTCAGGACCTTCACAACTAAAGACCTCCTATTTGGATGTGAAAATGCTTCAGAGCAAGACAATCAATCACTCTTTCTGCAAGTTCAAGATTTTATTGTTAATTCTGGAAGATTTCCCTAACTCTGCCCAGCATAATTACACTTTTGTTATGGTCCCCAATGGTAGGAGTTCAGTCACTTCTTAAATCAATCTGTTCATTTATGCTTCCCGACTATTGCTGTAACCACTGAATACGCCACATCATGGGAGACAGTCCTCAACCACGAGCTAACAAATAATTACAAATCATTCAGCCCCTCCTCCCATTTTTGTTAGAATACATAGTGCTCCTGTGGTGTTGGCGCATCTAGTGGTAACTACCTACTAGATATATGTAAACCTGATTAAATGTAAAAAGAAACAATCTATCTATCTATCTATCTATCTATCTATCTATCTATCTATCTATCTATCTATCTATCTATCTATCTATCTATCTATCTATCTATCTATCTATCTATCTATCTATCTATCTATCTATCTATCTATCTATCTATCTATCTATCTATCTATCTATCTATCTATCTATCTATCTATCTATCTATCTATCTATCTATCTATCTATCTATCTATCTATCTATCTCTCCCTCTAAATGTTTAGACTACTTATACCATTCCTATATGTTGCAAGATCCACAAGTATTAGGAAATGACCACAATAAGCCTCACAGCTTAATGTCAGATCCTATTTCTACTATGTACTTTCATAACATGTTTTGTGATTTATTGAATAAAATATTGTTTAAACCAATATTTCATATTGTAGGAAAATGTGACTTTTTGAAATGAGGGTACGAGGGCTGTTCAAATATGAATGCAAGTAGCTTCATAACTTTCTTCACATATATGCCACGACAAAATGGCATACCTTTCTGGAAAGAACTATTTGCCGCCTTTAAAATGGCACCAAACATAAAGAAACATCCACTATATTTCTCGAGTTACAGACCCTTATATAAAGGTCATTCCTGTATACTGAAGTTTTTCTGAAGCAAATTGCAATGCACGATTTGGTACATGTGCGAATATAGTGACATATCTTTGTAAGCTTTAGACAAAATGGCACCAACTTTTAGATGCAAGTTTAAGTAACAATCCAAAAGTTGCTTGCAGGAAAAAGTTTATATAATCCAGTTTCAATCTCGAGAAAACAGGCACGTTTGTGACGTCATTAATTTTATGATAAACGTCATTTTTAGTTATCTACTGGTGATGTTATAATGAACATCGCAGTGTCGTTTTCTTTGCGTTTTGCTGAAAACACGCTTAATATGTCATTAGGGAGTTTTCAAAACGCGCCGTCCTCTATTTACAGAGTTATCACATTTTATATCATTTTTCAAGCATTTTTCTGCTTCTTAATGACTTGTTTACATTAATTAAAATATGTTCAATCTGTCTAGTCCTCAAGACCAGGTGAGTAATTTTATTGTAAATAATGCCTATAGTGGTCAAACTTAAAGTTTACATTCAAATTTAGAATAAAGCCGCAATGTTATGACAAAAAAATTAAGTATAATTTCTATAACCCCTTCAATTAAGGCATTTTTGAATAAGTAAAAATGCTTTGCAGCGTTTAAAAATTACACACTATCCATCAATCATTTGTAGCAACAACTCAGTATGAGCGATCAACATATTGTCTTTGCGTTAAAACTAGTTTAAATGTTGCTTCGTGCATTTTGTTAGAGATAAGTTTAACTGAAAACTGAAAGGTGGTGTTTTGTTTACCATTTATTTCCAAACATAAGGAGACTTTAGTGAAAACGATTCGTTGTAATTTAACAAAAGCATGTTCGATTTTCGCAACTTTCACAGAATCATTATATAAGAATGTGGGGATACTTCCTTAAAAATTTCAAGAAATTTCACTTGTTTATCGAAGAATTATACGCTCGTCTATATCACTGGTATATGTTCGAAGCATTAGGTTTGTTAGTATACTAACGTGACCCTCATTTAAAGGGCTATAGCTCAATAAATATATTGTATTTTTCTTTAGGTCTGGTGCCATTTTAAAGGTGACATATAGTCCTTTATAGAAACGGTTACCATTTTGTCGTATCATAAATGTGAAGAAAGTTATGAAGCTACTTGCATTCATATTTGAACAGCCCTCGTACATTTACTCTAGCATCGTCTATGTAAGAAGTACCGGTCATCTTTAAATGAAATGATCTGCAGGGTCTCGGCAACGCCTTGGTTTATTAATAGAAGCATGAATTTGGTATAACCGATTTTTCTCTCTAAACTGGCGTATAAAATGTAAGGCGACCAATTGGAAATGTTGTTAATTGTATATTATTATTATTTTATAGGTTACGCGGCCTTTTCGCGACTGATTAGATCACATATTTTGAAAGTAAAGCGTCATCCGTAGGCTACAATTTAATGGTATGATATGGTATAATCTTGAAGGTCATCATCGGTATAACCCTTTTATATACTGGTGACTCCTAAATCAGATATTTGGCAAACAGTGAAGACTCACTTGAAGCTCTACACTGTTTGCTAGCAAAAAAACTAGCCAGAGTCCATTAGTACTTAAAGAGTTAAAATGATACAAAAGTCATGTACTATACTTGAGCCAATTTTGGTACAATCGCATATTTTAAACGTACAGAAAACCCTGTGTAAAACGGCCGCTCAAAACGATAGGCGAGGGTCTGGATGGGGTATAATGATTAGTGAATAATGGCCTTATTTTATAATGAATAGTGAATAATGAGCCAAAAAATTAATGAATAGTGAATAATGAGGGCCCAAAAAATAATGAATAATCCATTTTTTAATGAATTGAAGAAAAAATTAATGAATAGTGAATAATCAGATTTCTTTGCCACCTTTCTTAGTTTTAATGTATAATTGGTCTTATTTTAATGAATAACCCAACATTTTAATGAGATGAATAATGGGCTAAATTTTTAATAAATTGTGAATACCAGACCCCACCCCCCCCCCCCCCCCATCCAGACCGTCATAGGCAGTTACGTTTACAGCCTTCCCAGAAACAAAAATACAAACATCTTCAAAACTATTGTGTGTTGCAGTTTATAGGTGTCGTTTAACTGTTAAGAATACAAATCTAATTTACATATTTCACACATTTTGAGAAGATAGATGTTTAGATAGCGGGTTATATTTTTCAACACAAAAGACCGTGTTTGTAATGACAAAATATCGGAACCTAAAAGACAAGACTTCTTAAACTAATTGATTCTCCCATATAGACGGATACAATTAGGATGGAATGATTCATTATGTATTTTAAGGGGTTCCAACGGATGACGTATTTCTGTGTATCAGCTACCTCTCATATTAACTGCATTGTTGCACGTTGCCTGATAAACGTTGTCTATCTCACGGCACGTGCCTTTATTAGGCCATGATAACGTTGCACATTTTGAATGACGTCGCTAATGACGCTGTACATATCAACACAAAAATCGAAAATTTCGACATAAACGCTTGTTTGAAGAGTGAAACAATGGGTAAAATGATAAAGAGAATACCAGGTTCGCGTCTTTTGATATCAAGTTTACCACGCTCGGCTTTGAGAACGCTTGTTGAATCGCTCGGCAAGCCTCGCGATGTCAACAAGCGTTCTCAGAGCCAAGCCTGGTAAACTTGATATCAAAAGACACTCACCTAGAATTCTCTATATATGAAGATATTTTGTTATACTTGAAAACAGTGAATACCTTCGGTGGCATTTCACTGTTTGCCAAACTACTTGTTTACATGTAACAAGTGGACGTGGGACTCTTTGAGGAGGTTCCTCATGGAACACCACTATACAAGCTATAGCTACTTTGGTATGGGGACAGCAAAAGCAGAAGGATAAAGTAATTCATCTGGGAACGAAAACAGACAGTTTTACTAGAAGGATAACAGTCCAAGAAATTTGACGTGATATTGAACGTTCCACATGGAACTGACTTACAATGTAAATGGCCCTCTCGTGTGTCTAGCATACAGAAATGACCTAATCCTGAGACACCCGTCTAATTGTTGACGGCAAGGAAAAAAGGAAAACACGTAAACACTTTATTTTTGTATACAAGGTACACGTATATTATACAATGGGGTACCTTGTCATAGAAAACAAAATAACCCACTGAAATAAATAATCATTTTGATTTTGATACAACCTATTATATAAAAAAAACACGAAGTACAAACAAACGAGATTACGAGACAAAAATAGTAGTCTTATACCACCCTTACCAAATTTAGTACGAAATATCTCGTGATATGCAAGGTCTACACGAATGTAGGTGGTATAAAATGGTTATACCATGTTTGTCTACCTGTACGTAGGATAATCCACTCGCTAAAGCCCCAGTTACACTGTCACGATTTGGGCCACGACGGAGCTACGACTCACCCCGATTTATCAAGTCGTGATGCATCGGCATGAGTCGTAGTAGCACCGTAGAGACATCGGCGCGAGTCCTAGTAGTACCGTGGTGATTCGTGAAGAATCCTGGTGATTCGGGAACCTCCCCGACAAGGCTACGACGAGTTTAAACCGTTTAAACTCGTCGGGGTGAATCGTGCTGGATTGTGGGCGTAGCCTAAGCCGTAGCTCTACCGTAGCGGGATCGGGATCATTCCTAGTGGTATCGTGGTAGTATTCGTGGTCATTCGTGGTCATTCGTGGTCGTTCGTGGGCGTTCGTAGCGAATCGGGTTATCACTGACACAATATTCTTGTATAAAAACAGAGGTATTATTGCTGAAAATCATTTTCAAAAGTGAATTTTAGTTAAGCGCATCAGGGATTATGTCCAGAGATTTCAAATTGCTAATTTGCAACTTGAACTGGACGTTATCTGATACAACTGGACATGACTTGGGACAGGACTGAGCCTAGCCCGTGGGTCCGGAAACTGTTGTGATTTTACCGCAGCTTTTCTTTTTAATGGCATCACTGACTTCGTCAAAGATTGAATAGATAATGATATTTGGTGTCATATTTTTGCAAACTGTCGCCCGGGATAGATGGGGGGGGGGGGGGGGGGGGGGAGGTAGTACTCTGATATTTTCATACATACGTAGGCGGGGGTAATTTTTTTTGGTTCAAAATTTTGAAGTTCATTTTTTTTCGGGTTTTCAGAAAAATGAATATTTTTTGGGTATGAAGATTTTGTGGATATTTTTGGGGGATCATCACAATATTAGACTATATTTAGGGGTCATTTCTATGCATTTTTGGGTCTTTTTTAAGGTCAATGTACAGAATGGGGTATTTTTTATTTTTTTTTTTTGGGGGGGGGGGGGTGCTATAATTTCAAATATTTTGGGGGGATTCTTAAAATTCCTGTTTTTTTTTTTGTTTGTTTGTTTGTTTTTTGTTTTTGTTTTTTGTTTTTTTTGGGGGGGGGTGGTGTACGGTAGATGCTGGGCCCGAGCCTACGTATGAAGAAAAAATGAGAGTACCCCCCACCCACCCCACCCCCTGGGACTGTCGCATGAAAACCACTTAATCGTGCAGATTCGTGGGAGGTCGTGACGCTACCGTAGCGCTATCGGTTTGAATCGTACTAGCACCGTATCGAATCGCGGATGCATCATGAGCATTCGTGAGCATTCGTAGTTCCACCGTGCTGAATCGTAGCGCTGCCGTCATGAGTCGTAGTGGGTCCGTAGATGAATCGTGCAGACACCGTAGGAGCATCGTGAGACATCGTATTGATGCTGGAATTTCTTTTTTTCCATCCCGACGCATCCCGATGCAACCCGATTTTACCATCTGTCTCAAATCGGGATGAGTCGTGCTGAATCGGGTCTTGAATCGTGACTGTGTAACTGGGGCTTAAAGCTCGTGAATTATCTCAACGTACAGGCGGACAACCCATGGTATAACTATTACTTAACATTCGTCCATCAATTAAATTTGAATGAACCGAAGTAGACGAGGCACAAGTTACAAGTCCTTTACCACAAGCCAGATTACAACGACTGACCCACACTTCTAACGCAAAATCAAACCGAACCTTAAATATTACATACATTATTTCATCCTTTGTAACACAATTGTATCGAAAGACAGAAAATTAAATCAGTACTTTGTCAGTCAATCATTCCCTGATTAAGCGAAGTCTGCCATAACCTCATTAGCGTTAGTAGTGTGCGAGTAACTATTCGAATTCAAAATGTTTCGAGTCTCGATAAAGACCTTATAAAGTAAACAACAATTAAAGCCTTCGCATCCGCGCAATATTGCCAAAGATATCGCTATTCAAATGACCTACGTGTCATAATCATCTAGCTCAGGACAATAATAATCATTTTATCATGTCACGTCATTTGCATCAATGAGTCTAGTTTTATGTTCATTCAGTTTTCAGCATGATTGATCAACAAAATTGTCGTTCTAATTACATCTTCGGGGCGTTGTCTCGAAGCCATAATGTGAGTTGAGAAAGGCATTCAGGAAAACAAAAACCTCAGCGGCAATAGTTCTAGGGACAGTTCAGTACGATCAAGTTTCCAAGCTCATCCATGAGTTGTATTGGTGGATACTCGGGGAAGGGGTTTGTGGTGAGGGTTACGATTAGGGGCGTATGGAATGCTGCACTTTCATTTAACCCTCATTAACAGACTCAATTGAACATTGACGTTCCAGTCAACATTTTTTAGTCATTTCGGGACGTTTTCCTGAGGTGAACCCGTTCTAAGTAGTGAAGATAAAGTATCTTGCTCAATGATACAACACAGTGCTTCAGCTGAGGCTCAAGCCAGGGTTCTCTCGGTTTTTTATCACTCTATAACTACAGTAAAACCTGTCTTAAGCGGCCACTCAAAAATAGACAAAACAAAGGTCTTTAAGACAAATTGTAGCTTAATGAAGGTCGAAAGTATTGCAAAATGCTCTCTTGGAGCATTCTGCAATACTTTTGACCTGCATTAAGCGATAATCGGTCTTGAAAACCAATTTTTGGTCTTCTTTTTGAGTGGCCGCTTAAGAAAGGTTTTACTGTACGGAGGATCCGCTTTCTTTCAGATTATTCAAAAAAATTGTAGAACGGATTAAGAGGCATATCCCAGTAGACACACGATGTTAAACAACGTTGCGTCGACGTCAATGCGACGCTATGACGGCTCATCGATGTTGATACGATATTGATCCGACGTAATGTGTTTGCTGAGATACTATCGTGTTAAGTTCAAATTTTCACACGCTGTGCGCGACCTTGTAAAATGAAACTACAACGTACCTTTAGTGAATACTATCACGCACAGGTATCCTATTGCTATTCGGATTTCCATGTCTGCCCAACAAAGAATGACCTCAATGAATTAAAAATCCAAGTTTTAAACGAATGTGGTTTATCAAGTCATTTTTGTGGGAGTTTAGACGAAAATTCGTCAGCACAGGTGAATATGACAAATTCAACGGTTGAGCGACATACAAGATGAAGAGATTTGTAGTTAGAAATCAAAATGCTATGTTTACCAAAATGGAAGAGTGATTTTTCTTTTCTAATGTATTCAACATGCGAATAATGAACCGTCAAAATAACCTATTAGATCGAATGTAATGTCATTTTTTATATCGCTACACATTTAACAAGAGATGCACACAGTTTGTATAGGCAAGGGCGATTATAACCATTTCTTAATGTTTTATTTTTCTATTTTTGTAAAATATTACGTAATGTTCATGACAAGCGAATGCAAAATTGAAATACTTGAATATATATATTAATTATGTATCAAAGCATGCAGCAGGGCATATGAGTCTGGAGGGTAATGGCATCCAAAGGTTTACTGCGCGCGCACACACACACACACACACGCGCACGCACGCACCCACGCACGCACTATAGTAATTAGATATATACTGAGTGAGTTATTACTCAACTGTCTTTCATTATAGTGACATCTGTTTACAAATGCTTGCCTTATGCAAAAAAAAGAAAACTGAAAGCTATATGTAAGCCCCTCGTTTAGTTCTGGCTAGTGAAATGGTGTTTGTTCCTTTCTGCGTAAATACAAAGTTGGCTTCAAAGTCAAGGGCGAATGCAAGAAAGCATACAATAACTATGTCTGTGATATGTTCAACGACGCACCATACTGCAAGAAACTATACTCCCTCGTCAAAGATAAGAAATGCGACAGCTTAGGCGTGGCTCCGCTTAAGAAAGATGGTGCCACCCATAATGATGCGACCACCAAGTCAGAAATTTTGAACGGCCAATTTTTATCAGCCTTCACCACAGAAGATACAAGATCCTTTCCCGACCTTGGAGCTAGTCACTATCCGGACGCTCCTGAGATCACAGTGCATCCAAATGGAGTTAGAAAACTGCTAAGGAACCTGAAGCCCCACAAAGCTACAGGCCCGGACGACATATCTCTGAGGTTCCTCAAGGAAATGGCAGAGCCGTTCACTCCTATACTGACTCTGATTTTCTCAGCATCACTAAAACAAGGAAAGACATCCGATGATTGGAAGGAGGTAAATGTTTCTCCAATCTTCAAAAAGGGAGATATAAGTCAACGGGTCAATTACAAACACATTATCATAATAGTAACTTGATCTGGCGTACTGTATCACGTCGAGTGGATGAGGCCATACCATCGGATCACCCGAGACGCGTAGCGTCGAGGGTGATCCAATGGTATGGCCTCATCCACGAGACGTGATACAGTACGCCAGATCAAGTTACTATTTATGATAATATGTTTATTATATGCCTTTTTCTGACATTCTTTCTGATTTTAAAATTTAATCTCGAAAAATTGCGGGAACGTTTGCCATAACGTTACGTTTCTTGACGTCACGTCAACATGTTTTTCGTCTCTGGTTCCATGCTTGCAATTAACTAAACGTAACGTCGCCGCAAAAGCAGGTAACTGACGTTAGCCTCGTTTTAAAGGATAGTGATATGGATTCAGAAAACCTCAGTTCGTTGATCCGGCTTTCTGTATCAGATGGCCAGAAAACAGAGAGTTCGAAAGTCGCATCAGTTATAGGTATATAATAAAGACCCCTATCATTGACACCTGTTTGATCCAAAGGTCTCGAACACATCATCCATAGTCGCCTGATGAACTTCTTTGAGGACAACCAGATCCTTTGTGACCAACAACATGGTTTCAGGAAACATAGATCATGTGAATCACAGATACTGACAACTGTTCAAGATCTTGCATCTGGTAATGACAACTCGCAGCAGATCGATGCCATCCTACTTGACTGTTCAAAGGCCTTTGATAAGGAACCCCATCAAAGACTTTTGATCAATCTCGTACACTACGGAGTTAGAGGAACGACCCTTCAATGGATTAGAAGCTTCCTGTCTGACAGAACCCAGAAGGTCGTCGTAGAGGGCAAGTCATCATGTTCAGCCCGAATCACCTCCGGCGTGCCAAAGGGTACAGTTCTATACCCCTACTGTTCCTCGCCTAAATCAATGATCTGCCATCCAAAGTCAACACCAAGGCTCGTCTCTTTGCAGATGATTGTCTGTTGTATCGCCACATCAAGACGGACAAGGATGCAGAGTCTCTACAAGATGACCTCAACAAGCTACAGGACGGAGAAACAGACTGGCAGATGCACTACAACTCTGACAAATGCGAACTGATCAGAATTTCCAACAAGCGTAAAGCCATCAGCGCAACGTACCACATCCACAATATTCAACTTAAACAAGCGAAGGGAGCCAAATACCTAGGTCTCATCCTCAGTAATACGCTGTCCTTGAACGCCCTCAATGACACAATAACCAAGAAGGCCAATTATACCACTGCTTTCCTTCGAAGGATCCTGTCAACATGTCCAAAGAAAGTCAAGAACACTTTTTACAAAACATTTGTGAGGCCTTCAGTGGAATACGCAGCCACAGTATGGGATCCACACACGACAGAAAGCATCAAAAAGGTAGAACCTGTCCAACGGAGAGCAGCTAGATTTGTGACAGGAGACTATCGCTACACAAGCAGTGTCACTGCCATGACTGAGAGTTTTTCATGGGAAGCCCTCCAACACAGAAGACAGCAAACCAATGCCATTATTGTGTTCCGCATTGTACAAGCCATGGTGGCTATACCAGCCTTTCCACACCTACAACTATTGGGTGCTGCTACAAGAGGCCACCAGTACAAGTACAGAATCCCATACTGCAGGACCAATACATACAAAGATTCCTTCTTCCCGTCAAGAATCAGACTGTGGAACCAGCTGCCAGAAAAGCTGACAAATGTTCAATCCCTAGAGGCCTTCAAGGCAGGGATTACAACAGCTACACAGCCCTAGACTCCGAGATGTCTTATATTGTTTTTAGGCCATGTACATAGTTTTAGTCAACAGTGCGACAATGCTGGATTCACCGGTTTTGCACTTTAACGGGAAGAAGAGAAGAAGAACGCTTGAAAACCATTCTGCTAAAAGACATATCAGACCCATTATATTATGGAGATTTAGTTTATAAGTTCGAAAGAATCGTTAAAAGCCTTCTTTTCCTTATCATTCCAAAAAGATCATCAGCATTATTTATATAAAAGAGGTGGATATAGCATGGATATTATGCGACATTCTGCATTCCTGTTTATAAATCCAATCACGGTTTATATTTGTAGTCAAGGAGCTAAATTTTTGAAAATTTACTTGGCGTAATTTTTCTGCCAAAAAAGGCTAGACTTCAGAAAAGTTAGAACTATACTTCCACAACCTTTCTTGGCACGTCGTACAGTCAAATTGTGGTAACAGTTTTTCAGGAGGAGCCATTTTGTACACCTACACCATTTTTACTATAAAAAAACAAAATAGCGACATTTGAATAAGAAGTGGTATCCAGGTGGTATCCAAATGGTGCATACATAGTACAGTCGTTATTTACTGCGAAAACCTCAATAAGGACCTAAACAATTATGAAAATAAAATTGTTTGCATTCAGAAGCACAACTTTTATGTTTTAAATGTCATTTACGTTATATTTTCAACTAAACCTTATAAATTAATGAATTTTGGTCAAAATTTAATTTGATAAGCTCTATAATGGGTATATAGGTTTTGCATACAATGTTTGGAAAAGATATTACCTGTCTATTACAAAACTTCAAACATATTGATCAAAAACACTTTAAGAATTATAAGCTGTTGAGTATGATTATCCAAAATAAAATGGTGAATATGGTTAGAACCATTTCACTTTTCAAGTTAGCATGGTATACCATCTGCCGACTTTTTAAACTATAATTGAGCATTCTATCAATACACGATAGTAAAAAGCTATACTTATTTGCGTCTCTGGTAAAAAGTTCCATATTTTGAAACTTGTTTGTCCAAAGTTAAAGATTCTAAAACACATAAAAAATGAAATAGATAGCTGTTTAGTAATAGTCAAAGAATACATTCCATTTCTGTCAAATTTATCAAAGTTACATATATAACCATATCAAATATCATAAAGTCCTATGCCTATCCAAAATCTTATTAAAGACAGTATACTATTGGGCCCTGAAGGACTAAAATATTAAGGATATAGAATTTTGCAATAATTACATGTATCACAGAAGAAAAAACACAACTTAGATTTATTGAAAGAAGTCTTTTTAGTCATTTGAAAATATTTTTGTACCCAGTTTACTATTGTACACATTATACAAACAAAGTCAGTAGCAACATATAGGTTAGCTCCTTGTATAATACCTAGGTTAATTTCCCATAGAAAAAATAAAACTTACTAAATGTTTAGAGAGACGGTATACTATTTTTCTTTGTTTAAACTCCAGACAGAATCAATCAACTAAGAGTTGGTAGGATGAAATTTATATATATATTACAATAGATGTAATGCATTATACTTGTCTGTAATCAGTTTTTTAAAAGATAGGTCCAAAAATCAAATTGTATACGGACATAAATATGTATATGCAGATGATAACACATAAATTACTTGTTTTAGCTTTTAAATTGATTTTAGCTTATTTTCAGTATATCTTTTATAGTTTATTTAATGAAACTGGTAGTACCTTTGATAATTTGCTTAATTAATTCCATTTTATAAGGAGAGGTTTTATATAGAAGAAACATTTCCTGAAAACGGGTAAAATCAGTTATAATGGATGTCAATGATCATATTCAAAGAACACGGGTTAATTGCTGCTTAAGAAACTCTTTTTAACACATCAGATATTACCAGTCAAGGGTTATGTCAGGCTGAATTAGACACTGTGACACTCAAGAAGGTAATGTAAAATATATTTTAAAATGTTCCTTAAGATATTGGATGGAAAAATAAAACGTTTAAAACCTGCAGTCATGAGATCTTACCCACTTTAAGCAATCAATGATTAAGTAACTGGTGGTAATTTTCACTATACATAATGTGGCTTAGCCAAATTATTACAGGAGTCTTGTAAATAGAATTCTTGATAACAAAGCGCTATCTGTATATAAAACATACGAATGAATAGGTGATATAAAATCGAAATCGACACAGATTTTTTAATAACTTGCTTCTTCAGACAAAAAACAAATGCATTACATAAGTAGGAAATTACATAAAAGCACAAAACATGTTGAGGGTAGTGATTTATAGAGACATACAAAGAGTCAATAATGAATTATTCTAACAACCCCTTTGTGAAGTATTGTCTTTGTCATCAATGAAAGATCGAGTAAAGTGCAATGCCTAGAAAGGAAGCATGAAATTATATATGCATGTCATATTTGCAATGCTTCATTCTAAAAGAAATCATACTTCCAATACTTGAAAAGGTAACTATTGTTGTATATGTTATGCGATATAATATACAATATATTGAATATCTTATCTCCAATATGCTCTTTGACGGTAGCACAGGAATTCCGATGCCTTAAGATAACAAAAAAAAAACAATTGCTGAACTCTGTTTAATGTAATTAATACATGCTCAATTGCAGATTTGAACCACCACATGCGATTGTGGTACTTACCTCACATTGCCAAATGCACTGTTTAATCCCCCATGCTGGTGCAGTGGAGCTAGCGTTTTATCTTCATCTACATATAAAAGCAGCAAATGCTCTGATGTGTCAAATGGCATATTTTACAGGCTTGCATGAGTCTTTATTGCTGAACCAAAATCAAATGTGCTTGCTAATTTGATTTTTTATTTACGTTACTATTTAACACCAATTTAGTTTGATTTGAAAAATACAAAGAATTAATGATTTTATATGACCATATTTCAAGTTAGGCTAAGTCTGATTGATAGAAATAATGCACAGCAAAATTTCCAATAACTTATTTGAGTCCATTCATTTTGTAACAGCTATAATGTAATCTTTACAATGCAAGAGACTTTTTCTAAGTGATAGGCCTTTACCTCTCAAATGTATGACCATAATGAATCTTGGAAAAAATGTCCTGTTTCAATGCTCCATAACATTGCAGAACCAGACAAAGCGTATGAAACATGTCATCATCTCATTAACCCTTTTAGGTCGAATGAAACTTCCCACTTTTATCAAATGGACCAGTCCATTTTTGTTTTCAAGGTTGTTGGGTGTTGATTTTCATTCAAATTCAAATTTTAATAGAACATCCTGTAAGCAAACAGCAGAGCGCCTGATCAGACATTGCGGTCTGTGGCGTCTGATCTTCATCTGTACAATTTGTCTATGTCCCACAAGAAGAACGCTTGCCTACTTTTGTTGTATATGTTACTCACATCAATTGTATTGTTTATTCATCAAACTGGATTATCTTTTGATATAAGGCGGCTTAAACCATATGAATAGGCATGAGGCTTGCCATTTGTGGGACAGAAACCGTAACGATTAAAACATTTTTTTTATTTTGCTATTATTGCATGGATTAACGTCTGCTTTAATGTTTCATTACTCGATTTCAACCAATAAAAAAGGTAATTTTAGGAATTAAGTGTAAGTTTTTTTCCCAAATCATAGTTATCAGGCTTGTTATTGTGTTGACATGCTGTCTGTGACGTCAGCGTTACGTTATGTAACGTCAGGGTCACGTTATCAAAGTAGGTATTCGTTGTACATCCGAGGTCTGATTCCCCGGAATTGGCCACCGCAGTTCCTATTTGGAATTAACCATTATCCTACCAGTGGCGAATTGTTTCGCCTACCGTTAACCGTTGCAAACAGCTTGGACCCAGATCAAGGCCAAAACAAATCGTTGGGCCTGATCTTGACCTAATCTGTACGAAACTCTGATAGCATTCTTGAAGGTTTTTTTAATGAAAAGAAAACACAGACGACGAAAAAAATCATATTTCCTAGTTAAGAACACTCGTCTTTTGTGTACTATGTACGGTCATGTGCAATTGTTAGTCAAAAACACATTAACAGCAAGGATAGTCGACATGGTTTCATTCCTCCAACCATAAAACAAAAGCCTTCGAAGCGTAACAACTATTTGACAGATAACTAGTAGGCTGAGTCAAAAAGTTAATGAATCCATTCACTGAAGATTATACAATAAAAAGAATAATTGAAATAAAATGTGTCAAAATGAGGTCATACAAAGAAATGGGATTGTAGGTGATGTCAACTCGATCACATCAAATATACAGAGCAACAAAAGTTAGTGTGTGTTTTTAATATACAACGATAGTAGACTGTAATTATAATCGTAAGTTAACGCCAGAAGAACGGCAGTAGCTGAGCTGACACCCTTTTGGTGTAAACTTACACTTACTTTCCAACTAAACAACTTGATGCCAACATTCTTCCATTGATAAATGAGCCGCGACATGAGATTTCCAACAATGTGGTATGTGCGACCAGCAAAGCCTTAGATCTGCCAGCGCATACGCGCAGTCTGATCAGAGCCTTTGCAAAGTAAGTAAGGGTGCAAAGATCAGAAATAGATACAATCAAGTACCACACCTGACTCAGGATACAAATGGGAAAGTGACAAATTCACAGTTAGACACCACAAACGAGAGCAAGGAGGTCAGTCCTTTCCCAGCAGGTGACCACAAAACACATATAAACAGACGCGCACAAAGACATAACAAGTCGCTTGAACGTTCTATGACTGTTAAGCTACTGGCTGAGCGGCATTTGGAGTTTTTTAAGCTTAAAAGGAGGCTGCACAGGATCGTCTGAGTCTACATTTGTCAAAATGCCACATTGTTGGAAATCATATGCCCGGCTCAACTGTTAAAACATTTGTTCCTGTTGAAGTTATTCTTTGAATCAATGCAATCGAACGGAAGATAAAGGCCCACTTCGAATCGAACAAAAGTTCCTACTATAGTTCTTACGTAATAGTTGCGCGCGCACGTTTACATCCGAACGGCTGCAGTTGGAACTTTAGTTGGTTGCCAAGTGAACAAAGTAAATAGCCCATCAATTCTCCATTGCAGACAAAAATGATGCTCATTTACTGCACAGCTAACTATAATTAACAATTACGAATAAGTAGGACGCAAATAGTGCACAGCGAGTAATTATTTTCTAAAACAAATAATTTTGAGGCTACTGACAGATCTTGAACCCATCTTGTTAGATAAGGCTAGAGGAGGGAACCAGTGACGGTGTTCTGACCCACCATTGATCTCTAGTATAACTATAGTAGTGACTATCGATGTTCGAATCAAACTAAAGTTACTATAGTAGGAACTATAGTTCGATTCGAAGTGTACAAAAGCAGTTGAAGGGTTTCACAAAGACTTTAGTTAAGAGACTTAAGTGAAGAGAGCGTAACGAAAATTAAACGTCTTATTATGGTTTCGGTGCACAATTAATTGGTCCCATTCAACTCCATGTAAAAAGGCAGAATTCGAGCATCTGCAATTTTTTCCAAGACATTGCTTGGACTTTTTCTGCCTGTGAGTGGCAAGATATGTCATTCACCTATCAAAAAAGTGAAAAGACAACCTACCTTGATAATCTCGTTTTCTCAGCATTCTCCGTTCTTTGAGGAACAGTCAAAAAATCCGGGCTGAAATCCAACCGGCGACATACGTTACCTGGGGAGTGCGTCGGGGAGTCTGTGACAAAATAGTCCACACAAAGATGCATTTTTCTGCATCAGCCTGACAAACATAGACCAATGTTGAATCGCATGTACATTTAAAGTCGAATAAAGCCCCCATTTACGCCATAAAGGGCCAAGAAACGACAAGTGCTAGATTTCTAAAGGCACTATTTTCGTGGGCTACCAAACCGGAAGACTGTAATTGTGTACTAACACCTTATATGTTGTGGGTACTCAAAAGAACCGTCTCACTGAGACGGTTCTTTTGAGCACCCAAAACATATGTAAAATTTGATGGGTAAGAAAATATTTACAGTTTTACGCTGAAAGTTTTTGTTTATCTAAACCTGTTTACACCAAGATCAATGGAAGTTCAGTTTGGTTTAAACTTTATTTCTGTGTATAATACATACAAGCAAAATTACAAGAACTTTAATAAATAGTTGCAAATTATATATAAAAGGGATTTAGAAGGAAGTCTATTGACTTTTGTGAACTATATCCCTTTAGACGAATTTATGCGCTTAAAGGTATGAGATATGTAACAGCAAATACAAACACATTCTATGCCAAATGACTTAAAACCGAGTTTAATCGCGTAACCCCCTTCAAACATACACAACAAGGACATTCACTGTACCCATAACAATGAAAACAAACAGCAAAATAATACAGAATACCAACTTCCAAGGGGAAAGGAGGTTTTTAATTTCGATGATAAATCTATGTTGGAGAATGCATAAAGGATATTTACTATTTTGAGGTGAATACCAAATATATTTTTTATCGAGTGTGTTGAAAACATCAGAATTTTCACGAGTGCGCAGCACGAGTGTAACTTTCGATATTTTCAACTCACGAGATAACACATATTTGGTAGTTACACTATGTGACATATTTATTCTAGATATAAACGAGTTTTTAGCCTTAATATTTTTATTAAAAAAAAAGGTTTTAGCTACGATATTTTTCGCTTTTTTTTCATTTAAGGGCAATTTCGGGTATTGTCCACGCGCACCATTCCTGCGGCGGGAAACTGGGAAAGTTGTCTGGGTCCCGCGCGTCTTTCGACCATTTCCAAATTCGCATCAATACAGTTTAAGATATTTTTAAAATACGGTTACGTTTGCTACAGCGACTAGCTTGAAAATTGAAATTCCGCTCGAGGCAAGTCTAGATATGATATTTTCTAAAAAGCGAATAACAATGGCGCTGATCAGTCTGCGCGGATGCGCAGGCTGGTCTGCGCCTTTGTTGTTCGTTAACCCCCAAAGACAGGTTTTCTCGCGTCGAGGCCTATTATTATTATGTAAACGTTGAGCAGACTGTGTACATTATATTCTTTTAGTCGGCTTGAACAATTAAAATGGTAATTGATAGTGTACGTTTGAACAGAACGATCCACACACTTATGTATCAGTCTTAAAAGGCAATGACCTTTTCTTCTTAGTGTTATTTTTCTCACTCCATATTTCATGGTTTATTAATGCGCACCATAACTTGTCATCTAAAAGAGACTGGGTTAGTAGAGTGTGATAAGATCGATCATCAAAATGAAAACAAAATGCACCTTGTCATACACTCATATGAACTACACTTGTCAGACAAAGATGCCGAATCAGCGTCGAATCAACGTTTCGTGCACGTCTCATAAGTTCATTTATCAAGTCATGTCCCAGGTTTTAGAACTTTTTTCATGCCCAACTCAACTGAGCATGCAATTGCAAACTGCTCATAAAAGGCAAAATGGTGGAAAATAAGATTGTTCTCGCTTAAAAACTCGCAGATGTTGTATATATCAAAGGTGAAAACCGACAATATTCTATGCATACATCTTTGTTTTTGTATGTTGGCAATTTCATTTTATTTTGTAAATTGTGTCATTATATCATGTGAATTGTATATGATAACAGCTTTGGATGCATACTGACGAATTACAAATAATACAAAGTAATTTTGAAATAGAGAATAGCACTAACAGCATTATAAAATGACACTCCATTCATTCAAAACAGAAAGTTGATGCATTGAATATTGGCGGTAATTCCCCGCTTCTTTCAATTATAGATATTTTGACGCCAGAGGGCGCGCTTTCATTTATAATTTACAGAGTATCCTCCATTCGGAAACTGTCGATTATTTTTTTGTTGATTAATTTTGTAAAACGGTGATGAGAGTTATTTTGACTACAATGATTTATCCATAAGGTGGATAAGAATAATAAACCAACAAAAATTCTTTTTTTTTCGTCTTTTTTGTAAAACGTTTGTTATAGGATACAAATGCAATCTCTAACTAAAAAATCCATGTAGAATCTTATAAATATAAGGGCATTAAAATTTTAACGAAATAAATAGAATGAACATTAAAAAATCATTTGAATGGTGCAAATGTATGCATGTTTTCCATTTGAAGGGAACAATTCAGGAATACATGTACAAGCCTGGCTTTTTAAAAAAGATTAGAGCATTATAGTTGTTGGACAATCTAGAGCTGAGATATGCTCTCTTTTTCCATTTTTATCATGCATTTCAAGCTCAGTTTGTCTACTAAGTTCTGAATATATTGTCCATTGGAAGCCAAAAAGCCCCGTGAAGGAGTTGGGGGTAACTTGGAAGTCATATTAGTGCGGATGAGCGGCTCAGAATTTCAAAGCCAAATCTTATTCATATATGAGCCCCGGCATAAGATTTCAAACAATGTGGTATGTGCAACCAGCAAAGTCTCAGATCAGCCTGCGCATAAGTGCAGTCTGATCAAAGCCTTTGCTAGTCACTTGAAGATTCTATGAGGGTTAAGCTACTGACTGAACATCATTTGGAGGTTCTAAGCTTAAAAGGAGGTTGCACATGCACGTCTGAGTCTACACTTGTCAAAGACAGGCATGAGATTTCCAACAATGTTTTATGTGCGACCAGCAAAGTCTCAGATCAGCCTGTGCATAAGTGCAGTCTGATCAAAGCCTTTGCTAGTCACTTGAAGATTCTATGACAGCTTTAAGAGACTGGAATGTGCTAAGTCCAGATACTCGGAACGCTCCCACCCTCAACAGCTTTAAATACACCTTAAGAAACAACCAAGTTCTTGTTCCTAAATACTTTGATACTTTGCATGTATCACGAATTGTGCAAATATTACACAATCGCATAAGGCTAGAATGTAGCTCGTTAAATTCACATCTGTTTAAAAAGAATCTAACTGACAATCAGCTCTGTTCATGTGGCATCATCGAAACAACTTCACGCTTCTTTTTCTCATGTCCTAGATACACAGCACAGAGGCAACAATACTTATTAAATCTCCCACACGAGTTATCAGTATCTTTACTTCTCAGAGGAGATCCCAATCAGCCATACAAGGTTAATAATATCATTTTGAAACACGCACACTTATATATACTAGCTACAAAACGTTTTCTGTAATATACTGACAAACGATTCTAACCAGCAGCTCTCCACTTCGCCATCCTAAAATAATTGCTACAAGTTTGACAAGTGCTAGCGACCAATGCTATCTCTCTCTCTCTCTCTCTCTCTCTCTCTCTCTCTCTCTCTCTCTCTCTCTCTCTCTCAGTATAGACAGCTTAATTGTTTAAACTTATTCCTAGACATATACCAATATTTACAAAGTGACATATTATGCCATGTTGTATAAACTATGTAACTGCATGTATTATAAGGAAATGAACCCTATAAGCTTTAAAGCTTCCGTTCAGATCCTTTACATTGTTCATTGCAATTATTGTACCACTTGTATTATTTATAGAGATAAAATAAAGTTTAAACTAAGATTCTATGAGTGTTAAGCTACTGACTGAACATCATTTGGAGGTTCTAAGCTTAAAAGGAGGCTGCACATGTATGTCTCAGTCTACACTTGTCAAATTGTCACATTGTTGTCACATGTCTCGGCTCATACATCGATGTCTAAAAAATATTATATATATGCTACATATAATTTCAGTATGTGCGCAAATTTCACAAAATGTGAAATATTGGTATGAAATATGTGACGTATTGGTACCAATTTTCTATGCACTGTAAAGAATTGGTACCAATTTTTCACAGTGTGAAATTTGTGAAATGTGAAATTTACAGTTCAACAGGGCTCCAATGTTATTTAAGCTTGGTCAAGGACATCCTCTGCAAGTTAAGATATCATCGCTATTGTTTTATGGAGAAATGACTAAACTATTTCAATTACCATAAAATACGCTCCTTTATCTCACCGGATAGGCTGCAATCGAAAACGCTCTGAACAAGTGATGAACATGGATCACAAATTGCTAGAAACAGTAATTTTCGATTGCCATTTGTCGCCAGTCGGGTGAAACACCGCAATCGAAAATTATGTTTCTAACGATCTTTGATCTATGTTTGTCGATAGTATAAACGATTTTGATTGCCGCCTATCCGTTCTGTTTATTGATACGAAAACAATCTGAAACAAGGGCTAGGAGTTACATTTGTATTTACATTTTTCATTTTCTGTTATAAAATAATTTTGTTTCACACTAAATAGTCGGCAATCGAAAACGCTCTTAACAATCGACGAGCGCAGATCAAAAATCGCTAAAAACAGTGTTTTTGATTGCTATTTGTCGCCAGTTGGGTGAGTAATGGCAAACAAAAACTCTGTTTCTAACTATTTTTTGTCTACGTTAGTCGATAGTATTGACGTTTTCAATTGCCGCCTATCTGGTGTGGGTTTAATGTATGCTTCATGATGCTACGGTGGATATTTTATTTTGGAACTGAAAGGAAGGAATATAACAATGAGGATATAACATTCTTTTCCGTATATTAACGTTTGTCAAGCCCTCGTGTGATAATGTGTTGCAGCCCTCACCGCTTTGTGGTTCAGGCTGCAACACGTTATCACACTCGGGCTTGGCAAACGTTAATACATGGAAAAGAATGTTTTATCCTCTATTGCATACTTTAATACGCATTTTCACGGTAAATATACCCGTTTTAGCTCTTAAAATCATTAAAAGGGGGTGGGTGGGTATTTATGGCCGTGTAATGTTTATGCTTGAAATAGCCATTTTGTCTATTTGGCCATAACAGGGACACGTCCGTTAGTTATCAAAAAGTATTTTTTTTTATTCATATGCAACTGCAAAAAAGTGAAATTCAAATCTGTTCAAATAAACATGGAACAGGTCTCGTATTCCTTGGTTGAACTGGAACTAAGCAGAAGACAAAGTATCCTGCTCAAGGACACAACACAGTGCCTCTCGTGAGGCTTGAAACAGCCATCCCTCGATCCCGGGCAGTATCCCAAGTAAAGCATCCAACCAACTGAGTCACCACTGCAAAAATATATGTGGATCCAGAAATATTCGTCAGGGTGGGTCCAGGTCCAACTGATAACGTTCACTTTATTTTACAGAGGGGCCGCCTAAATGTTTCTCGAGGCGGGTCGCATTCATACTTTTTCCAGGGGTGGGGAGGCCTGGCCATCAATTTATTTTTCAGGCAGGGGTTGGGGGTGTCCAATTGTATGGATAGTCGTTTTACTATTTTTTTTCTTGTTTTGGATATCCATAAATCATACTCAGGATAAACATAAATCGGGCTGATTTTTTATATCCTTAAGTCGATTTTTTATCTCCATAAATGGATCTCTGTCTTTGAGGTTTCCGACATAGCAAGAATCAAACCAGTCTCCACAGCTACAGAGACCAGCTAGAAAATTGAAATTTCGCTTGTAGCAAATTTAGATATGATCAGGGCGGTACCTGCGTGTATGCAAATACGAATGTGTGTATTAGATTACTTGACGCAGCCAGTATAGGCCACTCAAAAATAGACAAAAACCCAATCTTAATGACGAATGGTAACTTAATGAAGCTCGAAAGTATTGCAGAATGCTCCCCTTGGAGCGTTCTGTAATACTTTTGACCTGCATTCAAGTGATAATCGGTCTTGAAAAACAAGTTTTGGTCTTTTTGAGTGTTTTTACTGTATTTAATTAGATTTTTGGAACAAAAATTGCAGCTAATGGTGAGGCCCTGGAAGGGGTTTTAGGGAAACAGGGATATGGGCCAAAAGCATAAAGCGATACGGGATATTTTTGTAAATATTTTAAGGGATACAGGATATTTGGATCAATTCTAGGGATATGTGGATACAATGCTTTCTGGATTTGGGGATACTTGCCATTTTTCTATAAGGGATATGGGATATTTTTCAAAATACTTAAAGGGATATGGGATACTGGGACCCCCCCTCCTTGCAGGGCCTCAATAGTGTTTAGCTGCGTGTCTTAGCATGCTTAAGGGCTTATTTTAGCCCATTGATTGCACAAAAAAAAATTCTGCCACATGGCTTCACCCATGGACCCATATAGGGGAGAGCCCCCTGACCCACTCAAGTGTACGTGCTCTATAAAATGCCTCAGGTAAGCGATTGATGATACAATAACAAAGGCGCTAACCAGTCTGGGCGGATGCACAGGCTGGTCTGCACATTGGTGGTTTTCAAACTCCGACAACAGAATTTCTCGAGTCGAGGCCCAAGTGTTTTATTGCTATCCATTAATATAGTTGACGTATTATGACCACTGTTGCAGACAGGAAGCACTCTTGAGGGGGTCAGGGGGTTGGGGGGCTCTCGGGTAAGAATTCGATCGTCTGATAGGCAGGTCAAGGCTCAGGCCCCAAAAAACACTTCTAGCCCCAGGAGATAGCTATTATACTTGTGCACTATATAATTTGGAATTCACACAAACGCCCGGATCTTTAAAGCTGTATTTATCTATCCTGAATCCTAAACCGGCAGCGGTTCATGTAAGAAGACAGGACGGTGGCTTTAAGTCATATCAGATAGACTGGAAGAGCCGGGGATGGAACTCAGGAGCCCTGGGTACAATGCACGTGAGTGACTATTCCACTATAACACTTTTAGTGACTTTCCCTGGGTAGTAACCAGCATCAGGCTGGAAGGGCTTATGACTTGTCTGTATTTTATGACAGGGGAATCCTAAAGGCTTAACCTAAAGTGGTTCTGGAGAACTAGGAATTATTGTTTGTGGCCGTGTTCCTTGGCTGTACCAGTACTGGCCAGGTGGATTTATGCTTTAAAAAAAAAAAAACTTTTGTGGCTTTTCCATGGGTAGAAACCACTACTGGGCTGGGAGGGTTTATGATTTGTGTGTTTATTATATGACGGAACTCCCGAAGGCGCAACCGAAAGTGGTTTTATGGATAAGTTGAATCGAACCTGCGATTTCTGGTTTACAAGGCATAGCGCTTATCCACTACACCATGGGGGATTATTTTTTTTTAAAAAAAACTTTTTGTGGCTTTTCCATGGGTAGAAACCAGTACTGGGCCGGGAGGGTTTATGATTTGTGTGTTTATTATATGACGGGAACTCCTGAAAGCTCAACCGAAAGTGGTTTTATGGAGAAGCCTGGAATTGAACCTGCGACCCCTGGTTTACAAGGCATAGCACTTATCCACTACACCACGGGGGCTTCTCTTTTTTTTTTAAAAAAAAAAACTTTTTGAGGCTTTTCCATGGGTAGAAACCAGTACTGGGCCGGGAGGGTTTATGATTTGTGTGTTTATTATATGACGGGAACTCCCGAAGGCTCAACTGAAAGTGGTTTTATGGAGAAGCCGGGAATCGAACCTGCGACCCCTGGTTTACAAGGCATAGCGCTTATCCACTACACCACTGGGGCTTCTCTTTTTGTGGTTCTTTGTACAGGAACTCCCGAAGGTAACAGATTTAGATTTTCAATGCACATTTTAACCTTATATCCTACTAAATTTACAAATATTATGATGTGATTCTTTTTTCTGAAAAAGAAAATAGCACCTCTATTTTACTAAAATTTCTTTTATTTATAATCCGCGAAAACAATCTTATACTTTATAGATATATCAGCTTTCATAACAGCATGAAAAATAAATAAGATGCAGTTGTACTATTAAAGGGAGGCGATTTGAGGATAAATGGTTCAAAGTAAGAAACAATGCAAAGACATGGCCGTATTCTTCTGTATGTGCGGATCCAGGAATTTTCACACAGTGGTGGGGGGGGGGGGGTAGAGGGTCCTGGCCCTGACAGTAAAAAGCTCGGACAACATTGTTTCTGTTATTTTTGCTGTTTTTTAGTCCTCACCTTCAACTTATTTAACAGTTTTACAGACAGGTCTGATTGTTTATTTTTTTGAAAACAATAATTCTTCAAGGCTCCAGAGGGGATCCAATATTTTAGGGGTTGGGGGGAGGGGGTCCAACTATTTTCCAGGGGGGGGGGCGGCGTACAAATGCTAATTTCCATAGAAACTTATAGAAATTGTGATTTTCCCCGGACCACCTATCCCCCTTCTGTATCCGCACATCCGCACATGTTCTGCCTTCACTTGTAGCTCTGACCCAGTAATAGATCAACATTTGTTGTTTGTGTCCAAGCTTGGGGGGACGGGACGAAGTTTTCTCTTACATATACCGGTAATGGGAGCGCAGTGGCTCAGTGGTAGAGTGCTTGACTCAAAACAGAGAGGCTGCGAGTTCGAGCCTCACCGGCGGCACTGCGTTGTGTCCTTGAGCAAGACACATTGATCCTAGCTTAGTGCTGGTTCAACCCAGAAAGACCCATCCCTACATAACTGAAAGGTTGTTGATGGGATGTAAAGAATCAAGTCACACGTAGGGGGAACTTCTTGGTAAAAAATCATTCATAACACAGTTTGCAGCGAGTTATACTTGCATGGGAGAAATTATTTATTCCCGGTAAAATTGGTGCGCCCTCTGGCGTCAAAATACTAAAGCTTTTCACTTTCGTATTATGACAACCAAGTTCTGCCTTTTTACAACATACACATGTAGTTCTGACATTTTACAACCTAGTTCTGCCTTTTTAAAACCTAGAAATGACATGATCCGAATCTGATTACGAGTGAAACGACTATTAAATGACAATTTGCAAGATATAATGACACAATTTACAAAATAAAATGAAATTGCCAACATACAAAAACAAAGATGTATGCATAGAATATTGTCGGTTTTCACCTTCCATAGTTGTATGTATCCTGCTAATAAATGTTGGCATTGTAAGTTTTTTGAGCGGGAACAAAATAATGCTCAGTTGCGTTGAGCATAAAATAAACTTCACAACCTCGAGGCCAGATATCTGATTTTAGAACTCGATAGCTCGAACTTGAGAATTTGAATTGCCGACTTAATTCAAATTAAATGTGTTAAACGTTGGGTTCTGAGTCAGAATTATTTTCTGCAAAGATGTACAATGGGAATACGCATATCTACGGAAGGGAAATTTCTTTTTCTTTTTTATCATGTGCGCACAAGATGTCATTGGCGTAGCTTCCATCACGCAGTTACGCACATGCGTAATAAAAAAAAGAAACATTCAAGGGAGGTCATCTAATGTGGTAAAAGTGATTTTCCATACCACAAGGAAATGTGTTCTTAAGGAAAGAATTCGCTCCCAGAGGGAGCCAATTCCCACCTGTATGAGAAGTTACCATTTTGGAAAGGGATACTATTGCAGAAAAGCACTGCTAGATCCAGTTGCCTCCCTGTGGTGTGCGTATTTTTCAGCGCTCTGGCGACGCCATTGGATGTTTATCCAAGAATATCTTTTGTGTACAAGATATAATATTGTATGTACACGAAAGTATCTTGTGCTCACAATATATAAAAAGAAAGTTGAATTTCCTTTCCCAGGTTTCGTACAATTCGCTACTCATAATGTTAATAGAGAGCTCAGTGATAGATTAAATTCAGAGATGGTGCTCAAATCACTTAAAACTGAATAATAGTTTTGCAAAAAAATGAACCGCGGGCAGCGATTCCCTCCGAAATTGCATTTTTCTACAATAAAAAAATGAACATTTAAATTGCCTATCCGACTAGACGGTATTCGCCATAAAGGTAGAGTCGCCTTTTATACACGATGCGGATTTGATCCAGATGGATTTTTGTGAACTTTCAAGGATGAATTGCCAATCTTTCTGAACAGCTATATAGCCAGGCTCTGTTCGTGTACCTTTATCTCTTGGTACATTTTGTACCAATGTAATCTGTTTTCTGCTAACGTGGAATTTCCTTGTCACATTCCTTGATTTTTTAACCTTGAATACCATGTGCCTGATAAGTATGCAATCGCACTCGATGTCAAGTTATTATCGTGGATAACAATAGAGTTCACTGTAAAAGCAGGAAAACTATGAAGTCATTGTATGAAAAATTACACATGTCATATTTCTAGTTTCCTGAAAAACTCGAGAACAGAAATGACAATAAAACAGCATTAAAACTAGGCATAAAATAACTCCAAACAATTTATGCAGCAGCATCATTTAGTCAAAGCATAATCTAAAGATAAAGTTCCTTTCGTGCATTTAACCATCTCCGCATACATTATTAAGGTGTTCAAATGCGGTTTATACACTATCAACAGTTTACGCATCCGCATTGTCTGAGCAGGGCATTTGATATTAGGACTGGTAATTTAATATAGAAGAGCAATACATGCATGCACTACGTGTTGTATGTGAACAACAAATGCACATACCAGCCTGCGCATCCTCGCAGTTTGATCAGCGCCTTTGCTATGTGCTATCTGGCAAACATGATCATGCAAAATTTCAATTTCTAGCTAATCCCTGTAGCTAAACAGATTGGATTGAGTTCTAACTGATGAGATATCCCGAATACAGAAAAACCTGCCTTAAGTGGCCACTCAAAAAGAAGACCAAAAGTTGGTTTTCAAGACCGAGTATCGCTTAATGCAGGTCAAAAGTATTGCAGAATGCTCCAATCCAATTGGAGCATTCTGCAAAACTTTCGACCTTTATTGAGCTACCATTTGTCAAGACCTTTGTTTTGTCTATTTTTGAGTCGCCGCTTAAGGCAGGTTTTACTGTACATAGTTTCTTGCGACGAGGCAAGATTCGTGATTCTAGTTAGTCTCTGTAGCAGAGCAGATACCTTTAAGTGTTACCTTGCGCCGCTTCTCCCGAAGACTTTTGGGTTGAACCAGAACTAAGCAGAGGAAAAAGTGTCTAGCTCAATGACACAGCACTGTGAGGCTTGAGCCAGAGGCTCTTGGATTCTCACGTCGAGTACGCTACCACTGAGCCATCGTGTTCATCATAGGTACAGTAAAACCTGCCTTAAGCGGCGACTCAAAAATAGACAAAACAAACGTCTTAAAGACAAATGGTAGCTCAATGAAGGTCGAACGTATTGCAGAATGCTCTCTTGGAGCATTCTGCAATACTTTTGACCTGCATTAAGCGATACTCGGTCTTAAAAAACAATTTTTGGTCTTCTTTTTGAGTGGCCGCTTAAGGCAGGTTTTGCTGTAATTGTAATACCTTCCCACACATATGATTTTCTACAGAATTTACTCGTACATGTACGTGTAAATTAACACTTACCCTTTTGGTGCAAACTAACACTAACTTCCCTTCTCAAACAACAAGTCCAACATTTTTCCAGTGATAAATGTTAAACATGTCTACCTGTTATTGTTATAGTTATTCTCTGGATAAAAAAGGTGGAACAGAAAATTGAAAGATTACGCCAAGATCCTTGCCTTTATCGCCAAGTTAAGCCGCCTCCAAACTATTTATTTTTTCAAGCCAAGACTTGCGATATCTACATGCGGCCAGCAATGATTCCGATCAGACTGGATAGATGGCAATGCTAATCGTTAATGTATGTCTTTACTGGGCGCACGTCTACCTTCAAAAATTAGCGTTTTTGTCATGAAGATCATGAAGCGGCACCTGTACCCACGCGAACGCGCGTGCGTATGTGTGTGTGTGTGGGGGGGGGGGTCGAAATAAATAAAGACGAACACATTACAACCCGGAAATACAAATTCCTAATTATTTCAGTACATTATGCAACGATGCATTTTGCTATCTAACCTTTCTACACTCCTAACTTTTCTATTCTTGAATTCTTTTCAGTTCTAGATAGTAAAAATGTCATTGAAGGTGAAATGTTCAATTTTAGATGATAAAACAAAACTTGTGCCAATGCCCGAGATTTCGGAACTCATCGCATCAGCGAGTAGCAAAGCTCAGGAGAGTCTGCGCATATGGATGTAGATGAGGACTCGGGTTAAGATTTAGACCAAAAGCCCCGCTGGAAACGTGAGCAAGGAAGTTGAATGATGCTTTTGCGCATATGCGATAAGTACCGAAACTGAAATATTGTGTACTGGCTCAAAGTCTTATAGTTTCCCCTCTGCAGCCAATAATTCGGGTTTATGGCAGGTTTATATATACTTTAATATTTGTGGCTATAGTAAAATGTGAAATTGATGGAAATTTGAAATTCAAATCTGTACTTAATCAAGTACGTTGTCCTTGTTTCTAGAGAAAGGATCTTATGCATGCCTTATGCGCACATCGATTCACGTTGGTCTGCACTAAAACAAAGTACAATCATGGTGTACGGAGCATATGTACTGATACATGTGCATGGCTATCTGGCACAGCGCACGTTGAAATTATTCTATAACGGTGCAGTGTCTGGTCAGAGTACGTGCCATTCACGCGCATGAATCCATTATATTTTCTTGAGAAATGTCTAAACAAAGCAATTATATGCTCTAGAAATTAGCTATGCCACTGCCATTCCAAACTTCCCACAAAGGTTAATTTTCTGCACCCTATGATGTAGAGAGATTTTCCCTTTTTTGAATGTGATTTTAAATGGCCCTTATTGACTAGTTATACCATAACTTTACTAGTAGACCCCTGTGTGTATCAAGGTCGGCAATCAAATCCACTTTATTTCTCGCACTTCCGTTGTTTTTACTCATGTGAGATTATAACAATCCACCGCGTGAGTGTCCATGAAGGATAGCGATATCTCACCCGAGGGGTCGGAATTTGAACCAGGGACGAGCCTTGCCGAGTTCCTGATTAAATTTCGACCCCGAGGGTGAGATATCTCTATCCTACATGGGCAGGCCCGTGATGGAATGTTGTTCTCCCACTTTTTCAAGCTTTTTTGTTGAAATATAAAAAAAGTCAATAAAACGTAAATAATTCAACTTTTTACTAATTGGATTGCATGCGGTAACATTGGTTCTTTTTGCTGCGTTCCCCTAAATTCATTGCAAATTGAACATTGACTTATAATGTCCTTTTTTGCGCACTCATTCCAGACCAACAGAATACGTCTTTCAATATGTTTATCACTTATTTATACCCAGGTGACTTTTTGGTGTTTGCATTGACCTTGGAACTATTACTTTTTCACCCTGTAGCAGTTATCCATCAAAATATGAAGTTTCGTCTCTAAAATTCCAATATTGAGTTATCCGTCTGGTTCTAGGGCCATCCCCATGAAACCGTGTCCTTAAGGATATTTAATTCCATGTCTTTGAGTGTTTCTTACTTCATTTCAGAAAGGTTTGACTGTGAACATGGCAAGTTTTCTATGGAGAACATACTATAATTCTCATCACAGATGGGAGTTTCATCTTTACTTATGCATGCTCTGCTTAACATATCAGCCATGTATAATTCACGTCCGCTTTTATACTATACATTCAAATTGTATATCCACACTGGTAAATGTATACGTCGATTTGGTGGTATTTACGCGTATTGTTGGTACTTCTTAGGCCGGAAGTGGTATATATTGAGGTTAATACTATATAGAAAAACATGTCATATGCCTAAAGGACTATAGAATTAGACCATTTTAAGAATTTGGCATGCACATGGCGATTTATGTAAGCATTTAGGAATAAATTCGAGTACCGATCTGGATGTGATGATCGGTACTCGAATCTATTCCTAAATGCTTACAGAAATCGCCATGCACACAATGAATACTTAAAATGATTGAAGTCTATAGTCCTTTAGGCATATGGCATGTTTTTCTATATAGTATTAACACCAATATCTACCACTTCCAGCCTATGAAGTACCGGCAATACGCGAAATACCACCAAATCGACGTATACATTTACCAGTGTGATATCTGTCAATTCAACATCATTCTTTGTATTCTAGGTGACATTTGAGATAAGGGTTTCTTGAAAATACTCTCTAAAGGACGGTGCTCCGTTTCAAGTTTCAACATAGGTAGGTCCCTTAGCATATATGCATTCGTGAAAGTTGGCTGCTCCGAAGACAATGGCTGCCATCTCTTTCTCTATCTATACATAGTTCTGTTCACATTTATTTAGAGATTTTGAAGCATATGAAATTGTATGTCCATTTTGAAGAAATACACGCGCCTAGTGCATCTTTTGAACTGTCAACTGATAATACTATGTCTTCAACCTCATCATAATATGCTAGTAGCTATAGCTTTCTTGAGCTCACCAAAGCTTTGGTGCTGAGCTTCCTCCTAATGCCAAGCGATGTATTTTTGAAAGAGTTGTCTTAGCGGGTGGTTAATTCCTGATAGATTGGGAGTGAATTTTCCAAGATAATTAACAGTTCCCATAAATCTTTGAAGTTCTGTTCTGTTCTGGGGCTCTTGAATTTCCATTATAGCTCTCAATTTATCCAAACTTGGCTTCAAACCATTAGGTCCAAATGTGTGACCAACGTCATTTATCTTCATATTTGCTTGTCTTATCCGTTCTAAAGCTGCACAAAGTCGTCTATTATGTTCTTCTTTGTCATAACCCCATATCAAAATATCATCTGCAATAACCTTACAACCGTCAATGGTTTCTAATATTTGAGAGATTGCCCCTTGAAAAACCTCACCCAAAGGGTAAACGCAAGTACTTATATGTTCCAAAAGGAGAGTTGAACGTTGTGTATTTCTGACTGTCTTTTGTCAGACTTATCTGCCAGTTACTATTTGATGCATCAAGAACACTGTAGACATTTGCATTCTTAACTTTGGCTGCGACTTCTTCCATTGTTTTCATAAGAAAATGTTCTCTTAAAATAATTTTGTTTAGTTCTCTAAGATCTAAGTACAATCTAACACTCTTGTTCGGGTTCTCTACAACAACTAAAGAATTCACCCATTCAGTTGGTTATGTGACTTTTTTAATGACCATCATTTTCCAAAGTCTGTTCAGTTCATTTTTGAGACCCGATCAAATCGTTACTAAGCATTCATGTGTCTCTATTATTGGAATACCCTAAATGAGACTTACACAAGTAGTTCCGGTCGAAAGCTACACAGTTTCAGGGCTATACACAGAATCATTTCATAGGAAATGTGTTTTTGTCGGTCGAATCGAAATGCATTTTTATACGATCTGATTTATTTATAATAAGATCTATTTTATCATTATTATTATTTAGATCTTTTTTTTTGTAATTACTTTAGGGTTAAGTAGACTTACACAAATAATTCTAAACTGGTGCCCTGTTGAAAGGTTGATCTAGGGGAGGGAACCAGACTAAAATTATTCCTCTTTAACACGGACTGTCAGTCTAACTGGCCTTGGGAAAAGGTCCCTGGGTAAACTTTTAATATTTCCACATATACTACATGTAACACTGAAAACCGACAATTGTCTATTGGGACACCGACGTCATAGTTTGGACATCATATTGGTCAGAGTTTTAAAAATCAATAAGAAATTCTTTTATAACAGCCAATTTTATCAAAACACAGATAGCTTTCCAGGTAAAGGGTACTGATAAAGCGTATTCATTGATGCAGCGACCCAATTATGATGGCTCTTTTACACACAAATTGGGCTGGTAATTTCGCGGTGCAAAAATGTGTGGTAATGAGTTAAACCTAGTCAACAGTTGTTTTAGTTATGTTGGGATGGGTTGAACCAGCACTATGTAAATAGTGGCTGTGTCTACTAGTGTTGTCTGCTGATAACCTTTGCAAACAGTTTAGATCCAGCTCAGACCTTAACAAAACGTCGGACCTCTGTTTTCTACTCTGATGCCCGTTTGCACGCCCATTTGGTGCTTCTCCAATAACGCTTTTTGTTTACTTAAACGTTTATATGACGTGAAACATTTATCGCAATGACGTTGAGCGCGGGATTTTGGAGTTTTGCCTGTTCCAAAAACTCTGTCATGTCTGAAATAATTCAAAATAACTGGAAAACAAGCCATGTTCGGTGAAAATTGAAAATGGACACTTGACTGATAAATATAAATATAAATACAGTCGAATCTCGTAAATTCGAAGTCCAAGGAAGCTTGTGACAACAGGGACACAAAAATTACAAAATGGTGTTAGCTTTCACGTCATTTCTTCAACAATCCAGGCATTCCCTTGCATTTTTATAAAAACTAGTATGAACATTTGTTGATGTAGTCAAATCAATTTCAATTTCCATCACTTCAATGAGGTCGGGTCTTTGATATGGCAGCTCATTGCCATATATTTTCTAGTTTCTGAATGAACTTGAATGAATGAATAACGGTATTAAGCTGCTACACCTGTTTTCTATTGGACTCTATTCATGACGGACTATACTCTTACTGCTTGATATCTATATCAAGTTTCATATTGACTGTTTTATCACATGGTTTCATGTTTACTATGGAGAACATACTATACACGATCTTTGCAGTCTTTCACATTCTGATTAGTTTCTACTGAATCTAAGAATATGTCTGAGTCCTAGTCATTTTCTTGCAGTTCATGCATTTTATTGTTTTTACACACTGTAGAAAACTGGTTCTTGAAAACTGGATTTTTCTATCCCTCCCTCACACTCATGATAGTTTCTTATAGTGTTTAGCCGGTAGAATAAATTGGTACCCAAGGTCGGTAGCCAAGGTCGGTTCGTTCTTAGGCGGTGATTCTGTTGTTGTTGATTCATTGTATGTTTTTGCTTCCGTTTGTGTTTGGGGTTTTTGTGTTGGGCTTTGTCAAAGTCCTTTCTAGCTTTTCAATCCTCATGCTGGTGAAGAGAGAGCTGTCGTGTAACTGTCTTTGTGTTCTGTTTCCCTTCCTCGTGGTGTCATGGACTGGTTTGTGGTCTGTGTTGTGGTGTGTTTTGTGCCATATCTAGTATTGTTGTACTACTAAAGGGAGGGGGTGGCTGCTTTACTTCGGTTATTTTTTTGTGGTGTGTGTAGATGCCGTTTTAACAGCATCCAAAGTGAAGATTTTGCCAGTAAAATATATTAAACCAGTCTGGCGTTGATTGTGTTGTTGTTTATATATTGTTTTGTGCGGGGATTTCGTGTTAGGTTCTTGTTTGATGGTTTAGTTTTTAGTGTCCTTTTGCAGTCGCCTTGCTGAGAGAGAGAGAGAGAGAGAGAGAGAGAGAGAGAGAGAGAGAGAGAGAGAAGACGTTTAGATCTGTTATTCTGTTGTTGTTTATATTTTGTTTTGTGTGGAGATTTCGTGTTGGGTTCTTGTTTGATGGTTTAGTTTTTAGTGTCCTTTTGCAGTCACCTTGCTGAGAGAGAGAGAGAGAGAGAGAGAGAGAGAGAAGACGTTTAGATCTGTTATTCTGTTGTTGTTTATATATTGTTTTGTGTGGAGATTTCGTGTTGGGTTCTTGTTTGATGCTTTAGGTCTTTTTGTCTTTTTTGGTTTTGCTGTCACCTTGCTGAGAGAGAGAGAGAGAGAGAGAGAGAGAGAGAGAGAGAGAGAGAGAGAGAGGACGTTTAATTCTGTGATTCTGTTGTTGTTTATATATTGTTTTGTGTGGAGATTTCGTGTTGGGTTCTTGTTTGATGGTTTAGTTCTTTGTGCCCTATTTGGTTTTGCAGTTTGCAGTCATCTTGCTGAGAGAGAAAGAGGGAGTGAGAGAGAGAGGGACGTTTACTTTACTTTATTTGTGTGACTGTCTATGTCCCACATCGGATAGGCGGCAATCGAAAACGTTAATACGATCGACGAACGTAGATAAAAGATCGTAAGAAACAGAGTTTTCGATTGTCATTTGTCGCCTCACTGGCGACAAATGGCAAAGGAAAACACTGTTACTAGCGATTTTTGATCCGCGTTCGTCGATTGCTAAGGGGTTTCGATTGACGCCTATCTGTAATTGTTGCATTTCCTGTATCTATCTACTCAGTTGTGTTTTCTTCAGCAATCTGTATTCATGGCATTTTCGCTTATGAGATTCTCTTTGTGTCTTCTATATATAATTATAAAACGCTTAAAAATGTTTGATCTTTAATAAACTCCTCTTATTACACTGAATAAATAAACATGTGGTTATTTTACAGTACAATACCGTATTCAACAGATGTAAATATATTTTATGATGCAATTGTATTAATTCCCCGCCAAGAAGCGGATAGGAATGCCCTTAGTCTGTCAGTCCGTCAGTTTGTCCGTCCGTAACACTTTCGTGTCAACTCCATATCTCCTGAACCCATAGAACGATTACATTAAACTTCACTTAATTGTTCCCCTCAGTAAGACATAGTACAGAGAACATGGTCCAGCTACCTAGACTCAAGGGCAAAGTCAGAGGTCAAGGTTAAACGATTTACCCTTGAATTTCGTTCCGCTCTATATCCACTGAACCATTGGGGCGATTTCCATTATGTTCCTTTCAGTGCGACAATGTGCAGAACCTATGACTCGGCTACATAGACTCAAGGTCAATGTTACACTTCAAGGGCATGTGATTTATCCTTAAATTCGTGTCCGCTCCATATGAACCCGGAACCCTTTGAACGATTTTTATTAAACCTCACTCAAACTTTCCTTCGTCCGTCAGTTGGTCCGTTCGTAACACTTTCGTGTCCGCTCCATATCTCCTGAACCCTAAGAAGGATTTTCATTAAACTTCACTCAAATGTTCCTCTTGATAAGACGGTATGCAGAGTAAATGACCCAGCCACCTAGACTCAACGTCAATTTCACATGTCAAGGTCTTGGGATTTACCCTCGCTCCATATCTCCTGAACCCTAAGAGCGATTTTCATTGAACTTAACCTAATGATTTTCATTAAACTTCACCCTAATGTTCCTCTCAGTTAGCCGATGTGCAGATCCTATGAGTCAGCTACGCAGACTCAATGTCAAGGTCACACTTCAAGGTCATGTGATTTACCCTTCAATTCCTGTCCGCTCCATATCTCATGAACCCTTAGAGCGATTTTCATTAAACTGTACCTTAAAATGCAGCTCTTAGTAAGACGGTGTGCAGAGCACATGACCCAGCCACCTGGACTCAAGGTCAAGATCTCCTGTCAAGGTCAGGGGATTTACCCTTTAATTTCGTGTCCGCTCCATATCTCCTGAAGCCTTTGTGCGAGTTTCATTAAACTTGACACAAATGTTTCTATCAGTGAGTTCATGTGCAGAACTTATGACTTGGTTACACAGACACAAGTTCAAGGTCACACAAAGTCATGTGATTTACCATTTAATTTGTGTCCGCTGCATATCTCCTAAAGTCTTTGTTAGATTTTCTTTAAACTTCACCCAAATGTTCATCTTAGTGATATGGTGTGCAGAACCAGTAACTCAGCTACGCAGATTCAAGGTCAAGGTCACACTTCAAGGTCATGGGATACACTTGCATTTCGTATCCCCTAAATATTTCCTCAGGCATTCGTAAGATTTTCATTAAACATCACTCTAATGTTCCTCTCTGTGAGTTGGTGTGCACAACCCGTGACTTTACACATGCTTAAGGTCAAGGTCATAATTCAAGGTCATGGGTTTTATCCTTGAATTAGGTGTACGCATATATGCCATATCCTGAACCCTTTGAACGCTTTTTATTAAGCTTCACCCAAATGTTAACCTCAGTAAGACCATGAGCAGAACACGTGAATCGGCTACTCAGACTCAAGTTCAAGGCCACAGTTCAAGGTTATGGGTTTTACCCTTGACTTTAGTGTCCGCTCCATAGCTCCTGAACTCATTGAACGATTTCATTAAACCTCATTCAAATGTTCCTCTCAGTGAGTTGGTGTGCAAGAACATATGACCCAGCTTTGCATAGTCAAGGTTACACTTCAAGGTCATGGGGTTCTGCGGCGGGGATTTGGTTGTCCTTCAGACTGCTGGCTTGTTTAAGATTAGTCTCTTTGGTGTCTACGTTGCGTTTATTCTGCATTGTTTACTCATTTTGTTTTTATTCTTATCTATGTTAAAATTATTAGCCATATATGCAGCTTATATGGAAATAAATTCAAAATATCTATATTAATAACATTAGCATTGGGTTCATCTCTACTTACATGCACTCATCAGATTGAATAATGAGCTCATTAAAATTAGATTTTAATTTTATATATGGTTAGGGTCTATAGTTTAAGTGCCAGGGCACATCAATATGTGCAATTTCAAAAGGCAGCTGTCTGTCTCATTTATGTATTAGATATGAATTTATCATTATTATGTAATATAGAGTTCACTTTAAGTGGCACCATGATTACGATTCAGGTTCTAATATGTCAAGCGTTGGAGTATGAAGGTCAAACTATCAAATATTGCATAAATTAGACTAAAATGTGTGGCATTCATGACCAGACGTAGGGCATGCCAGAAAATGCCAATCGTTCACCACACTTCGAGGTTATATAACTTTTTTTCTTGCTCTACTCAACTGAGCATGAAATTTATCATGCTGATAAATGTTAAAATGCCAACAATTGTTGGCATTTTAATAATTATCAGCATGATAAATACATCTGTGAGTTTGAAAGCAAGAAAAGTATTTATTATTCAGCATTTTAGTTTTTATGAGCTGTTGAAATTTCCTGCTCAGTTCAGTTGAGCACGAACAAAGTTGTATAACCTCCGGGCCTGGGCCCGTGATTGCAGCTCACACCGGGCGAAGTCAGCAACAAAGCCGTCTGCAACATCGGCAGAACAAATTACAGATTCTTTGTGGGGGCGTTTCAATCGCAAATAGTTTGCGAAAAGAATCTACCTTTATACATATCTTTGCCAGCTAAAGGAGTCTGACAAGACATGGAATGGTGATTCCTACCGCTCCTAATTAAATGGATAAAGGTAATCTTTTCGTAAACAGGTCTCGATGTTATAAAACTTTTTCATGCTCAATTCAACTGAGCATGAACTTTCAACTGCTCATAAAAACAAAAATCCCGAAAAGTCAAGAAGCTTCTTGACTTAAGTCTAACAGACTCTTGTATTTATCATGCTAATAAATGTTAAAATGCCAACAACTGTTGGCATAGCAACATCTATGAGCAGGATAAATTTTGTGCTGCTAATAAATGTTAAAATGCCAACAACTGTTGGCATTGCAACAGTTATGAGCAGGATAAATTTCATGCTCAGCTGAGTTGAGCATGAAAAAGTTTGTAACCTCGGGGCCTGACATTACTCTTTATACAGTTGAATAGTAACTTTATTTTACTTGAGGGATTCCGAATGAATGCCAGTCATACGCCAGATTTCATGTACAGCTTCATGTTACAATCTGGCAGCGCGATTTTGGACACTTTCTAGTTCCTCCCGAGGGACAAACTTGCGGGTCCTAACCAAACTGCCACCTACCCCCCCCCCCACCCTTGGAGTGGGTGAAATAATAAGCTGCCTTCTCTCTATCTTGGAGACAAGACAAGAATCTTAGTTTCATCAGGAAAACAAGGGACCTGTATGTCATAGTCCAAATATTGCTAATATGTGTATTCCATCTCAAATTCTCTCTTTATTATCCAATGTGGTTGATTTTGTCAACATTTCGAAGGACTGCTCCCTCTAAATTGCACTTAGCATTGACCGTTTGATCTGTATCTATGTCAGTAGCATCATAAAGCGTTTGAAAGGCTGAAATTTAACCCTTAAAGCGCCAATCTCAACAAAAGTCGTCTGCTTTTCTCATCTGCTGAAATGTTTAAGAAGCCTCTATGGCAAACAGTGTGGACCCAGATCAGACTGCTCCTTTAGGAACAGTCTGTTCTGGGTCCACGCTGTGTGCTTCTTTACTTAATTTGTCAGTATTGTTAGGCAATTATTTGCAGCAGACAACTTCAGCAGACGACATTTTCAAATGCATTTTTTCTCGGCGCTTTAAGGGTTAATACCAAAATTCCTGGCCAAGTATCTAAATCGATTCACATCATTCTAAAGTTTCCTTGTGTCGTCATTTCCCTTTATTTCACGATAGTAGACACATTCATCGGCAAAAACGACTTATCATTTGGTTGCCAATATTGTTACCAATGTGTGACCATAGTGAAACGTTTGTTTGCCAACACTTTAACCACTAAAACTGACCCTGAGTTATGTATTTCTGTAATATGCTTATTTTCAATATAGTTGTGACCAAGTGAAATAACACCAATATCATGAAGGTTTGAGATAAAGCTGACGAATATTGTTTCATCGATAGCTACATGTACTCATAAGGCTGATGAAAGCTCAAGGAATGATAATAATTAAAACGTGTTTCCCACTAAAAAAGTAAGTGAGTATGAGCAGTAAATACTACAATCACAAACCGCTGACAAAACATTGGCATCACGAGGAAGAGCCACACAACCATCACGAGACATCAGGAAGACAAACTAACCAAAGCAACCATTCTCTCTTCCCCATCAAGATGATTGCAAGAGTAGACATAAAATATCGCACAACAAAACATAGAACAATAAGAGACTCCAAAATGGGAGCAACAATAAACAAAAAGTCAACAACAACAACAGAACCACCGCCTTAGAACGGACAGCAGCCTAAGCCACATGGGTGGGGGGGGTGCTTAAATGTATTTTACTGGCACCAAATCTTCGCCCTAGATTCTGCTGTTGATTCTGTTAATTACAAATTCCAGCCCACTGACGAAGATCGTTTTGCACTAAAGCTGACTATACTCTAATATGATTGGCTTCTTTATACAAGAACATGTATATTCATCACAGTATCTTGTACATTCATCACAGTATATGCATCACAGTATATTCACCAAAATGCAAGTACGCAAGTCACACTGGTTGATTGTATCGATTCCTGATCTTTGCAACCTTACTTACTTTAAACATATTTTATTCAAATTGATTTGTATATGGTAGATACAGCTTGAAACAATAAGATAAGGATAAGAATGGAAGCATGTAGGTTATATAATTCTTCTCCAATGCGAAATAATATGTAAGTGGAAGGCAGACAATATAGAACATTGTACATTATAATATTGAAATTGGTCAGCGCTAACAAATAATAAAGGTGCTTATAGTGAGTTTGCCCCATTCAGCATCAACAATGTGGCATGCTGTAGAACGAGTCCATGGGTAGAATTTATGAGTGAATGATTCAAGTCTTAAACAAGACTATTGAACTATCCCATACAGTGAGCAGGGCTCAGATTTAAGCATATATGTTGGCAATGGCAATACATGCACTTTAATGATATAATGAAAAAAGAAAATATGATGTACAAACGTTGGTTGGAGTGGGGGAGTGGGAACATCGATACCAAGGCCAGGCCTATTTGCGATAGGCAAATGTCAATTGCGAATACCGTCACAGACTACATCTGTACTCTTATTATGTCCTTAGGTTAAGAGCAAAGATAATGGATATCTAGGTAAAACGCTTAGTATCTGATATGTACTTGTGAACAATTTGAAATATGAAGACAGTGAGTGAGCTATTTCCATAAAGTAACAGATTTAGATAAACTGGCTGGTGCTTGGAAACCTCGCTAAAGAATATTGTTCTGTGTTCGTTGTGTCGAGAGTATCTTACGAAGAAATGTTGAGTGTTTTCAATATAACGGGGTGGATGTATAGGTGTGCTTGGAAACCTCGTTAAAGAATAATGTTCTGTGTTCGTTGTATCGAGGGCATCTAAAGAACAAATGTTGAGTGTTTCCAATACTACCACAACTGCCTAATGGAGAATCAGATATGTTTTTTAGAAACAGATCATTACTTAATGAGCTACAGCTAGTTGACAAACGTGTGTGTAAGATCTAACGACTTAAGGTAGTTCATTTCAGTCCCTAATTGCAGATGGCAGAAATGAGTTATAGTAAAGGTTTGTTCTTGTAGCAACAGGTCGGAGATTTGTGAGAATTACGCAAGTTGTAGTTAGATGCATGATCAACAGAATGAGGTACTAAAGAAGAGAGGTATGATGGAGAAACATTTGTGCTCAGTTTGAAGATAGTGTGAGTTTGTGTTATTTTCTTCGTTTTTCGAGTGTATCCCAACCAGTTTCTTTGCGAAGAGTGCTAATACATATCAATTTTGTGGTAATTGTTGCTATTCTAGCTGCCTCTAGTTGTATTTTGTTCAATTTCATTTTTTTCATACTGAGCACAATTATCCCAAATTACATCACCGTATTCAAGTACAGGTCTGATAAACGCTGTATAAATGATCTCAAGGGACTTTCGGTCTAATTTGAATTTTAGTTTTCGCATTATGTTAATTCTACACCAAGCTCTTTCAAGTATAAAATTTATCTGGTGATGCAAGGAACCATCATTCGAAATAAAAAGACCCAAGTGCTTGTGGCAGTCAACCTCCAATACTTGTCGATTATTCACATAAAGGGATGGATGTATAGGTCTGTTAATTTTTCGAGAGATGATCTATGAGTGATTCAGTTTTATTAGAATTAAATGTTACCACATTGTAAGGATCATCTTCGATGATTAAGTGACTGGTGTCATCAGCAAGTAAACGTATGCAAAAATCTATTTCGTTGACAATGTCGTTTATGTGAAAATCAGAAAAAAGCAATGGTCCAAGTATAGAACCCTGTGGAATGCCAGCAAATATGTTTGACCAGTCGGAATTGACACCATGACCACACGTTGTCTGTCTTCTGTCGAGTATGTAGGTTTTGAACCATTCAAGAATTTTCTCAGTGACACCAGCAGCTTCGAGTTTACTTATTGTACCAGCATGCCAAACACGACAGACAGGCCTTGCTAATGTCACAAAATACAACTCGGATTTCTTTGCTGGCAACATGAGCCTGACAGAATATATTGTACATGAAGGTTAGTTGGTTCACGATGGAGTCCCCTGGCATGAAATCAGACTGAAGAGAGGTGAGAAAACTGTTTTCCTGCAAGTGCTAGAATTAGTCTTTCAAATACCTTCACTTCTGCATTTAGAAGGGATATTTAAGAAATGAATTCAATTTTTGGAATGTTCATGGAATACTTCGGGTCTCTCTTGCAAAGTTAACGTGAAGCCATTTGAACATTCCAAAAATTGAATTTATTGCTTACATTTACATTTGTTGAAAATAACTACAATATTGAAATTATGTTTAATTTAGGAATTAAAACAGTTTTGTATTTAAAATATAATCGTATTTACAGTTTAGTCAGAGTGTAAAATGGAAAAGCAGAACAGCCAGCTTGAACACGGACAGCCAATGGAGCAAACAAGAGGCTTGTTTTGCACGTGCGACTCAGGTGTGGCTCACTGTCAATCACAACACCAGTATCACTTCTGGCGAATGAGTTCGGTGTTCGAAGCGTATTGCACACACAAGTGAGCTTGGCAGCTGTCAATCAAACTTGTGTAATTCATGAGGTTATGAACGGTTGCAAAAAAAAAAAAAAAAAAAAAAAAATCTAAAGTGCTTCGAAAATGTAAATATTGGTCTGTAGTTATTCACCAAAGATATTTCGTTCTCCTTGAAGAGAAGAGAAGCACGCCCTCTGGTTTGGTATCTTACACTGATCATTATCATTGTTATGGGCCTCGTTGCGAGAAAACAAGTGTTCTGGGTTCGGGACCAGGTAAGGCTCAGTTCATCCTGCTAAGCTACATAGACTAGATAAACTTGTTCAATTTAGCAAGTTATCCTATTCATACTTTGTAGTTACCGAATGGCAAATGCGCTGATCAGACTGCGCACATGCGCAGTCTGGTCTGCGCCTTTGTTGTTTGCATACAAGGAAATCTCAGCGGCTTTCTGGCAACGAGGTCCGTATGAATAGAGCGGTCAGTGACTGCTATGGATGAATACAGAATTTCTTCCGAGATGCATCGATGTTAATTATGAATATTACATCTATCATTAATTAGTGTTTTTATCAATTTAATGTATATTTCTATATAAATATCCGACAGTCTGTTGAAATATATTTGTGTGTCAAATAAGACCGTTTGTACTAGGTATCGTGTTTAGTTTATTTTCTACCAAATTTCACTGACCATATCTACAAGATAAATGCGTCCTGCTTCTAATATATATGCGTCATGTATATCTAGGTTTGCTTTAAAAAGTGTGATTTTTTTAATATAGAGTGAGAATAATAATCTTAAATTGATAACCGCAACATTATCAATTTATGAGTATTATTGTCACAATATATTTAACAACCTTTGTCAGTAATAGGTTTTTACAGTAGGAAGTGTTCTTTTCTAAAGAAGTTTAGTTGACAACCAGTACAAGGTACATGACTTTTATATTCTCCATTAACTATCAGTAAAGCCATTAAAGTTGAAATTATTTCTTAGTGGCTACTTGAGCCTGCCAGTCTCTGCTCGATAATCTGTTCAACACATGTGTCAGTTTCTTCTTTGAGACTTTACTATCAAGAAGCGTTCTAAAATATTTGGTGAACTTTTTTTTTGCTACCTGGAAGTATTACTTTGTATGAAATTATACATGGACAATTAGATCTCAGGGTGATAAATATTGTAAATAACAAAAGTATAAAGTACTTAACAACGGAGGCTGAGTTGGATTTACATGTTATCCCTTAATGTGCCAATCGCAACAAAAGTTGTCTGCTTTTCTCGTCTGCTGAAATGTTTAAGAAGCCTCTATGGCAAACAGTGTGGACCCAGATCAGACTGCTTCTATAGGAGCAGTCTGTTCTGGGTCCACGCTGTTTGCTTCCATACTTAATTCGTCAGTAATGCTAGGCAATTATTTGCAGCAGACGACTTCAGCAGACGACATTTTCAGATGCATTTTTTTTCTTGGCGCTTTAAGGGTTTTAAGCTTGAGTTTTTGTTTCATCTTCTGTGATTTTTAGGACAACATATCAGTATTAGTCAATAGGAACGATCAGTATTTCTATCCAAAAGTATTTATCCCTTTAACAGTTGATAATAGAGAATTGTAACGTTAATTTTATCGTGTTTTATTCATTAATATATTGTCAATATATACAACTTTTGTTCAGAAATAAACAGCATTATATCAGTGAAAAACATCCAAAAATAGATACATTATAAATAAAACTATAATATTTTTCTCATTTATAATTAAAAAATGCTACTGGATATCATTCTTGTTCTACTGTATATCTGTTGTCTCGTGGAGGAGTTATGTGGCCACGGGCTGATGCAGAACCCCCCGTCCAGGAACTATATGTGGAGGCTTGGGTTTGACACGGAGAGAAATTACAATGACGTCGGATTGAACTGTGGTGGATACAGGGTAGATAATTCTTTAACTCATAAAGCGCCACCTACAACTTGCAGCAGACGACAACTTCAAATTTAGCTGCTTTTTCAAAAATAACAAATAAGGCATGATATCTAATGAGAATCGTCTGCTGGCAGACGATTCGCATGAAATATCATTCCTTATTTCTTTCGAAAATTAGGAAAATATGTTGCAATATTTGTCGTCTGCTGCAGTCGTGATTGGCGCTTTAAGGGTTAACTCTTTGCATGCTGGATATTTCTGTATGCTTTTATTGTCGTCTGCTGACTTTTTCATATTTTTTTTCAAAATTGTCTTTCAGGAACACTATCAGAGTGTCAAACGGTTTAGATCCAGATCAGGACCGACGTTCTGTCGATCCTGATCTGGGTCCAAACTGTTTGCAAACGTTATCAGCAGACGACAAGTCGCCGCTAGCAAGGAAAGAGTTAAATCGTTCTTATGTGACGGAATCTGTCTTCCAGTATTAGTAATGCATTAAGACAACTGACATACTCATATTTTTGTGAAGATTCCAGAATGGTTTTAGCACTTAACCCCTGAAGTGCCAGTGGCAACAAAAGTTGTCTGCCTTATCGTCTGCTGAAATGTTTTTGAAGTCGTGTTTACCAACTGCTCATATGAGCAGTCTATTCTGAATCCAATCTGTTTGCCTCGTAGTCAGTAATGGTAGGAAATATTGCAACAGACGACTTAAGCAGTGGCCACGGCAATACTATAGCACCTTGCTTTCTCAGAAAGTCGACGGAAACTGGATCTGTGTTGATGTGCGTTGCCGTGCAAGTACTAGACCTTTCCACCAATACGCCAAACTCGGCAACCTTCCTTTCAATACGCTGGAACACCCACCTCAATTACTTAAATCGATGGCCGGTCAAGTTACCTTGTACTCGGAACCAAACTCCCCACAGTGGTGTACTTCCGGTTCAGTGGTCAATTTCTAGTGAAAGGAAGTTGCCACTGTTGGGGAGTTTGACTCGGAACCAGTATATCGGTATACTGTATACTGGGCCCGAGCCTTGTACGATCATTAAATCCGTCCTTTGGTTGTACGTGATGCCCGTCTACTGCCATCCCAATTACCTATCATTCTGCTGGATTGTTGCAGCCCGCATTGCCGTCTACTTTCTCAGACAGTAAGCCGTGGCCAACCAAATCCCCCGATATGTCGCCAACTGAGCACATTTGAGATAATGCGCAACAGATCTAGACCCAAGCGTCGCAACAATTAGCAAACAACAAGAGGATTGGCGACAGATACCAGGGGAGATACTCCGCCACAGAATAGCTAGCATGTTCATTGAGTAGGGGCATACCTACGTGTACGCAAATACGCATGTGCGTACAACTTGACGCAGGAAGTATAGGTTTTTTTAGTTACATTAAAACTTGCCTTAAGCGGCCACTCAAAAATAGACAAATAACCCGATCTTAATGACAAATGGTAGCATAATGAAGGTCCAGCATTCTGCAATACTTTTGACCTGCATTAAGTGATAATCGGTCTTGAAAACCAAGTTTTGATCTTTTTGATTAAGATAGGTTTTACTGTATTTAATTTGATTTTTGGAAAACAAAATGCAGCTAATAGTGTTTAGTTGCGTGTCTTAAAGGTTCATTTAAACCCGTTGGAATGCCCTAAAACCATTTTCTGCCACAGGGTGAGTACCCCAGACCCCCTCAAAAGTGCGTATTCTATAAAATGCCTCAGGAACGCGCCTGGAAGGTGTCGTGCACGAGACATGGACGAGATAAAAAAAAACACATTTTTATCCCTATTGACGTTTTGCCTCTTGCTTCTTCCTGCTTGCATTGGAGGGGGGGGGGGGAGTGTCCCTATAGTACAGATAAAATTGAGCCACGCCTTGAGATACACAAATATTTTGTGCCACATGTGGACATTGAAGAACAGACCAACCTGTGTATCCGCACATTGTTCACCGCTTTGCTGATAATAAGCAAGTCCCGGAGTTTTCTGCTGATGTGGTTCATCAAATAACACGTGTTTTTATTGATATATTTATGTTTTCATCTGCTTTGTTTCTTGTTAGAGCGAAGCAAGGTCGTCAACAAACCACTACTGTTAACTCTTCCCATGCTAGCGGCGACTTTGTTGTCTGCTGATAACCTTTGCAATCAGTTTGGACCCAGATCATTTGTCGGTCCTGATCTGGATCCAAACTGTTTGACTGATAGTGTGTTTTTTGTGCGTATTTTTTTTTTTTTTTTTTTTTTGAAAAATTTGAATTTGAAAAGAGTCAGCAGACGACGGCAAAAATATGAAACATTACCCACTGACACAAATGACCAGTCGACCAGGTAAATGTACATTCAAACTAAGATGACAATGATCGCAAATCTCACATAAGACTATGTCTTACAGCATTTAATGTATAACAGATACAAGCAATACTGTGTGGTTCTGATTTCTTTTCCATTTGAAATTTTAATGCAATTTTCTTGTTATGGCATGTTGTAGAAATTAACTTGATTGGCACGGAAAGGTAAATCATGTATAGCTAGAAAGAACATGATCAATGTAATAAAAACAATGACATTAAATAAAGGTCAGTGTTATATCTGTTAAAACAACAAAAAATCAAAACGGCAAGCATTTCGAGCCGTAGCTAAAACGGAAAAATATAAGACTGAGCTATCTGAGATAAGATAAACGGAATAGTCCACATGTTGAGATAAACAAAAAATCAGCGTAAAATTGAAAATATTTTCTTATCCGTAGATCTAATATATAGCATTGAGACGGTTACTTTGAGTACTCACAACATATGTTTTGGTTTAGAAATAAGAAAGCCATTTTTCTGTTACGCACTCTTAACTTTAGACCTGCCTGACTATTATACATACAGTGACTCTTTAACCATGCATGCGCAGCTGTATAGTGGGGCTAGATGTTATATTGAGCCGTCATCTATCTCCACACGTTGTGTATGCGAGCAGCGAATGCTCTGACGAGACTGCGTGGATGCGAATACTCGTCTAAGACATTGGTTGCTCGTAGATGCGTTTAGTAGCGGCAAGATCTCGATAGCTGGTTTGAAAATTTCGATTTCATTCACCAGCGCTGGTGATATACGTTAGTAAACTTCCATTGGGCGCGTGTTCGATTCGGGCCTGTTCCATTAGCAAGTTGCGGAAATGGATCAGGTGTTAACTCCCCAACAGCAGTGTCTTTTACAGTTCTTTGTCAGACTCCCCTTCGACCAAGTTACTTCCAAAATTCCATCATTGCGTGAGCGATGTTGATATACTTTGGATACTGGATTGCTTCTAAAAGCGAAAAGGCCTATTAGAGACCTTACCACTGAGCGAGAATCCCGATCAAATATGGGCCCTTCGGATATTCTAGACTAAATGTGACGAAATATCTAGATGTAGATGGGTCAGTTTCAATATGCCCCCTAGGCATTATGTGCATTGACTTGGATTGAGGAATATGGTTGAATGACCTAATACATACTGCTGGGGAGGAGGTTAACTCTACAATTATTCAGTGTGTTCATGAGCAGAGTCTTACTGGAATATGCATATTTCCTGTCTTTCACTAAGTTTGCTTCCAATGGATCACCTATGTACAAATCGTTAACTAAAACAAAAAAATACTCAGAGCTTGAAGCCCATGAAACACTGAAAAGAGTGGCTTCAGCAAATGCAATAATAAAACACTATAAAAGTTCTTCTTTAATAACTGTAAAACGCCATGCGATGGTTCTAAGCTTTTTAAAAGCTAACCTTGTAAAGATATACAGTGTGAATATGATCGCAGTGCAGCACAGCTTATACAGGGTCCGTGTTATAAAACGTTTTTCATGCTCTACTCAACTGAGAATATAATTTATCATGCACATAAATGTTAAAATGCCAACAATTGTTGGCATTTTAACATTTATGAGCCTGATAAATACAGCAATTGTGAATTTGAAAGCAAGATCATTTTTATTTTTTAGCATTCACACATTTATATGCAGTCAAATTTTCGTACGCAGCTGAGTTGAGAATATACAGTTATTTCATGCCTGTTTGTAGTATAGTCAAAACTATTACTCCGAGGTGCCGTGGACGACCTGATGCACTTGCACGAGGCCGAGTGCAATAGTGCTTTAGATCGTCCACGGTACCGAGGGGTAAAAGTCTGACTATACTACAAACAGGCATGAAATAACTGTTTTATTACCCAACCCATTTTATGAAATACTTAGCAGCGTTCCTTGAATGGAGTTGCTATAGACGATGCGGTTTTGTTGCAAAACAGAAATTTCACCAAATCTCAATTTTGGTCTCAAAATGTTCCGCTCGTTCTAAGAAAACGAGTAACAACGGATTTATTGGAGTTCAAAGTTATCAAACCATGCCTCATTTTCACAATCGTTACATAACGTCTCCTTTCATAAACGAACCGTTCGCGCACTATCGTCGCGCATGCTGATAAGCGCCTTGTGTTTTAACAGGGAAGCGGGAAACCAAGCCATGGTATAGTGCCAGTCAATAGTCGAAAATATTGCCTGGTCAATAGTTCACTGACTCATGACATAGCAAAAAAAAGAAAATTGCTCCGTATATAGACGGTTGGGTAATAAAAAGTTCCTGGTGTAAAATATTCAAAACGTGGACTGCGTTTCTACAATGTTCAATTTTGCCTCGAAAGAAACGAGATTTTACCCAATTTCTGGTATCTGCAATAACGTTCGATTTCCCCTTTTACAAATGTGCAGTGCACATAAAGATGCGCTTTGCCGAGTTTCTTTAAGAATGAGCTGAAATGTTTTTAAACCAATAAATTCTCATCATCCGAAATCTCACTGAAATATCTTAACCTTTAACCCTTAAAGCGCCAATCACACTGCAGTAGACGACAAATTTTGCGATATCTTTCCTAATTTTCGCCAAAAATTAGGCATGATATTTCGTAAGAATCGTCTGCTAGCAGACGATTCTTATTAAATATCAAGCCTTATTTGTTATTTTTGATTGAAAAAAAAGAGCAAAATTTGTAATTGTCGTCTGCTGCAAATTATAGGTGGCGCCTTAAGAATTAGATATTTATGTTTTACAGACTCAGTGGGAAACCCATGGTGGAAAATGTGGCACGTGTGGTGATCCCTTCCAAGGACCACGTGATCACGAAGCTGGTGGGCGATTCGCAGCCATAGACCGACCAATATCACATTGTTACAACAAGAATAGAAAAATAGATATCAGCATTAGAATAACAGCCTATCATAAAGGTAAGACTTGGTAGATTACGATATCAAGAACAGGAAGATAGATGCCAACATTAGATACCAACCTATCATATGGGTAAGACTTGGTAGATTACCATATCAAGAATAGAAAGATAGATGTCAACATTAGATAACAACCTATCATATGGGTAAGACTTGGTAGATTACCATATCAAGAACAGAAAGATCGATGTCAACATTAGATAACAACCTATCATATGGGTAAGACTTGGTAGATTACCATATCAAGAACAGAAAGATAGATGTCAACATTAGATAACAACCTATTATATTGGTAAGACTTGGTAGATTACCATATCAAGAACAGAAAGACAGATGTCAACATTAGATAACAACCTGTCATTTGGGTAAGACTTGGTAGATTACCATATCAAGAACAGAAAGATAGATGTCAACATTAGATAACAACCTATCATATGGGTAAGACTTGGTAGATTACCATATCAAGAACAGAAAGATAGATGTCAACATTAGATAACAACCTATCATATGGTTAAGACTTGGTAGATTACCATATCAAGAACAGAAAGATAGATGTCAACATTAGATAACAACCTATTATATGGGTAATACTTTGTAGACTACCATATCAAGTACAGAAAGATAGAAATCAACATTGAAATTGCAGCCTATCATAAAGGTAAGACTTGGTAGATTACCATATCATGAACAGAAGAGATATATCGACATACATGTAAGAACAGCCCACCATTACGTTAATACCTGGTAGATTACGATATCAAGAACAAATGGATATCAAATAAGAATACCATGGCAGCCTATCATAACGATGAAACAGAGTAGATTCATTCGGAATCACCAGCCAACTGTCGTGGAAGTAGACTTTAAATGCACAACATGGGGCCACGTGATAAAGGCGTCATAGAAACCAGTTGGATCAATCGCGATTTATTATGGGAAAATCACGAAACCTCATTGGGTTGCCAGATATTTTGATTGGGCTTATGATACTATGTTGCTACATGTACCAAACTATTTTTCCTTACACAACACTCAGCTTTTAATACTTCCGAGGCCATATATGAATTGGGCCGGAGTATTCTATAGCTTGACTCGTAGTCAAATATATATTGAATAGATGTTGGAATTGAAAATCACAAAGTATTTCAGTTTTTAGACAATTGCAATAAATGATAGAATAAAGAACAGACCCTGCAGTGATGAGATGTATTCTTTTACGGCATATCATGTGAGTCTACACTGACAGTTTCAAAGGGCAGATGAACAAAATATGAACGTAAAATTGCGAGTACATGTATGTTCTTATCCATCAGTTTAAAAATTGGTTTAGGGTCTTTTGAGTACCCACAACATGTTTTGATTGAGAAGTAAGAAAGCTGATGCTTCATTACGCACCCGATCATCCCCTTCGATAGTTTGCTTGACATAGATGGTTGTATCTCACCATCGCTGACGCGATGGTGATATACGTTAGTACGCTTCCCTGGATACCGGCTTGCTTCTGAAAACGAAGGGTCGTAAAGAGATCTACTCTCCAGAGCCGGAACCCCAATATTCCCCACTGGAGCAAATTCTGATATTCTTTGCGTGACGAAAAAAACTCCCCACAGAGGTGTACTTTCGGTTCTGCCTCCAATCTGTGTGTACTTCAAAAACGTCCCCAAGTCAAAGCAATGCGTGATTATAGTGGAAAATGCAAAATTAAAACAATTAAAAGTGTTGTCGAGTTACCATAATGCGCTATGCGATAGTTCTAAGCTTCTTTTTACAACAATTCATAAGGTCGGGCTGACATCACAGGGCGGCATATTGTTTCATCTGCGAGGTAAAAAAACTCGGAGTACCTTGGTTTTCAGCCGCAGGATTTAATCATAATTTGAAAAAACTTTGATTGATAATATGTCAAAACCAGCGGAGAAAACCCACAAACAACGATAATATATTGTAGGAAGCAACTTTTTTGGTAGATTATTTTATGCAGTTTGTGTGAGAAAATTATTTATTCGGTAATATTTTAGCTGAAATTTGGCATCTATCAACGATAAAGACCGAAGCTAGTACCTCCAAAAACGGTGCTAGGTGGCGCATTAGATAACTGTTTGTGGTTTCTTTTGCCAGAAAGAGTTCTTTGCCGAACTTATGAATTAACCCTGGAGACATGGGGCCTTTTGGATATTTTCCGCAAAGTGTGACGTAATTCTCAGATTTAGACGGATCAGTTTCAATATGCCACAATGTTTTATGTGCATGCCTCGTTAATTAGATTTAGATTTAGGAATAGGGATACATGCATGTACATGTACTGCTAAAATGTCTGCTTTGGGAGGCTGGGGTGAACTCTACCACTATTCAGTCTTTGCACTATTATAGTTTTATTGGAAAGTGCATATTTCCTTTTTAATCACCTATTCAGAACTTAGTGCATACAAATAGTTAACTAAATCAAAAAATACTGTTTGAAATGCATGAAAAAGAGTGGACTCAGCAAATGCAAAATTAAAACACCAAAATGTTTTCTAGTCTAGTAACTTTTATGCGCTATGCGATGGTTCTAAGCTTTTATAATAGCTAACCTTGTTAACCCTACTGCGTTGTTCTTCAGGATACTTTGAGTTTCGACTATGTCCACATAATGATTTAACAACTCCGGTTAACCAGACGTGCCTAGATGAGACAGTACTCACCGTTAGCGGTACCAATCAGACACGGTATGACATTGGCTACTTCCAGAGACAGATGTATACATTTCAACTGGATTTACCTGAACATCTCACATGCCAACATTGTGTTATACAGTGGTTGTATAATACAGGTGAGCGCATCCTAACTATCATTAAATAGCTATGAAATGAACCAGTGGACGTGATTTCCAAAAATGTGACACTTTGACAAGTGTGGACTCAGACGAGCCTGAGCAGCTTCCCTTTAAGCTTAGAAACTCCAAATGCTGTTCAATCAGTAGCATTACAATCATAGAATACTCAAGCGACAAGCAAAGGCTCCGATCAGACTGCGCGTATGCGCAGGCTGATCTGAGGCTTTGCTGGTCTCGCATACCACATTGTTGGAAATCTCATGTACTGGCTCATTAATCATCCTTTAGTTATTTGCATGCTGGGAATTTTACATGCTTTTGTTGTCATCTGCTGACGTTATTCACAATCAACTCCCCCTACCCCCGCCCTCCAGCCATCTAAATAATTAAGGAACACTATCAGTGTCAAACGGTTTGGAACTAGATCAGGACCGACGTTCTGTCGGTCCTGATCTGGGTCCAAACCGTTTGCAAAGGTAATAAGTAGACGACAAAAGTCGCATTTAGCAAGGAAGAGCTTAGTCACATCAAGGACACTATGATCTTGACACATTTTCTAATTAAAATGTGTCATCTGTTGAAACAATATTAAAAGAGGAAAACTCCGTAAATTTCTCACTTCAGAAGTCATAAAAACTGTCCTATACGAAATTAAGCATTTCAAATATGTGAAGGAAGGATCAAAACTTGAACTCATTTAATTGCTATATGACAATGTTAAAAAGTCAGATACATTTTAAAACTTTCTTCCGCATACAGACGCTCATTGTTTCATTATCAGACAAATGTATAGTGAGGCCCTGGAAGGGGGTCCCAGTATCCCATATCCCTAAAAGAAATGTGGCAAATATCCCCAAAATTCAGAAAGCATTGTTTCCCCATATCCCTAAAATTGATCCTAGCATACAGTTTCCCTTTTATTTACAAACTTATCATGTATCCCTTTAATTTTTTGCCAATATCCCTGCATCCCTAAAACCCTTCTAGGGCCTCAATAGTATACAGTAAACTCACATTCTCATAAACCGTTATCATGCTGGATATATTCATGCACTACACTCTCGCAAATTTTATCTAACTGGGTTGCATTATTTGAGTTACTAAAGTAAGCACATATTTACCAGCAGGCTGAAAAACAGTGATGATCCTGATCAGCTGGCTTCAAAGACGCCAGCTGATCTGGATCTTCAATGATTTCAAAACAGGATTTATTCGGGTTCAGTTTGGTCAGGGTTCATGATTTTTAACTTTTACCAAAATAAATACATTTAATACATCAATCATTTCTTCATCTGCTATGGTAGTTACAGCAGTATTTATTGTTTTATCCTGACATCTTACAGAAATCAGCATTAAACAGCTTGATTTCAAGCATCTGTTTCAATCAGTTACTATGTAATAGTTATACCATGGGTTGTCCGCCTGTACGTGGAGAAAACCCACGAGCTTAAGCGAGTGGATTATCTTACGTACAGGTGGACAAACACGGTATAACTATTTTATACCACCTACATCAGTGTAGACCTTGCACGACATGAGGTATTTAATCCTAAAGTTGGTAAGGGTGGTATAATTCATAGCATCATATTACCTCTGGAAATTTTAGTTGTTCTATATACACAAACTGCATATATTTTCATTAAGGATAATGGATAATTATTTTTGTAAAGATAAAATGTTAGGCTATCAAAAGAAAAGTATTTTGATTCTTCAATAATGTTTTTAAAAAGGTTAGCCTTCTTTGCTTTTGTTATGCCTTATTATTCCAAAAAAGAAACAGTTTTTGCAAAATATGTTTTCTGCAAAAATAATAATTTATGCTGTAAGGCTTCAATTAATTTTGTCTGATTGTTTTAGTTCAGCATTTACCTATATAGAGCAAGCATGCTGCAATTTTGGACCTGGAATCACTAGAATTTCTAGCAACAACCTGACTTTATTTTGTTCAACAAATCTGAAAACTGCTTTATTTTAACACTCTTTGCTTTGTCTGAAAAACATACACACCCACATATTAAACAGTTAAGCAGCTAAATGTTAACTAAGAACAATATTAAACTGCTTTCGTGATTGTATGTCAATTTGAAATTGTTCAAATTACCGATATCAATAAAGTATAGGGCATAATTGCAGCTGCCGCCCATCTAAGGCTTATGCTTGTGTTATGTTAACTAACTGACATGACCTTTATAGTTAGTCACATCATAGTGTTTTGGTGAAAGTACCTTGAAAAAGTTTTGGTCAAAGTGCCTTGATAGTGTTTTGATGAAAGTATCTTGAAAGAGTTTTTGGTCATCCTGGGTCAGGTATGGTGCTTGATCGAATCCTGATCTTTGCTCTCTCTCTTACTTTGATAGTGTTTTGGTGAAAGTGCCTTTATAGTACTTTTGTGAAAGTACCTTGAAAGATTTTTGTCCAAATTACCTTAATAGTACTTTTGTGAAAATACCTTGAAAGAGTTTTGGTCAAAGTGCTTTTATAGTACTTTTGTGAAAGTGCTTGAAATAATTTTTGGCCAAGGAACCTTAATAGTACCTTAGTGAAAATACCTTGAAAGAGTTTTGGTCAAAGTGCCTTTATAGTACTTTTGTGAAAGTGTCTTGAAAGTTTTTTTTTTGTCCAAAGTACCTTAATTGTGCTTTTGTGAAAGTACCTTAAAAGAGTTTTGGTCGAAGTGCCTTCATAGTGTTTTGGTGAAAGCACCTTGTAAGAGCTTTGGTCGGAGTGACTCAATAGTGTTTTGGTGAAGGTACCACGAAAGAGTATTGGTCAGAGTGCATTGATAGTGTTGTGGTAAAAGTACCTTGAAAAAGGTTCCGTTGTTGTTGATCCATTGTTTTATGTACCTTCCATTGTTTGTGGTGATTCCGTGTTTGATTTTTTTGGTATGCATTGCTTTGTGTCCTTTCTAGTTTTTCAGTCATCTTGTTGAGGAATAGAGAGCTGGTTGCTTTGCTTTAATTGTTTTCCTGGTGTCTTGTTTCTGTTAATTTTCTGTAGCTCTTCCTCACGGTGCCTTGGGTTGGTCTGCAGTGTGTGATTGTGGTATTCACTTACTCACTTACGTTTTGGTCAATGTGCCTTGACAGTGTTTTAGTAGAAGTACCTTGAAAGAGATTTGGTCAAAGTGCCTTGATAGTGTTTAGTATGAAAGTATCTTGAAAGTTTTTGGTCAAAATGCCTTGATAGTGTTTTTGTGAAAGTACCTTGAAAGAATTTTGGTCAAAGTAACAGCAAAAGTTTTGGTCAAAGTGCCTCAATAGTTTTTTATGAAAGTATTTTGAAGGAGCTTTTGGTCAAATTCCCTTGATAGTGATTTGATGAAAGTACCTAGAAAAAATTTTGGTCAAAATATACCCAGCGTCAATGAAAAGTTACCAGCATCGAAATTTCAATATTTTGGAAAATATATAATACAGCTCTTTGGCTACTGTTACGTTCATGTTTCTGGTCAACGACAAGCTGGTTTGCAGAGATAAAACAGTTCCATGAGCCCTGGAACTATGGTGCATGTGATGCACGTGCATTTATGTTTTTCGCAGTTTTAAAGAATTTGAAATCATCATTTTTAGAAGACAACGTGCCAGAACATGCCCTAGACATTTTCATTGAAAACGCCACCAAAATGGTTTGAGTTATCCCATTAAGCGCAAAAATTGGAGATCAAACTTTAAGGTAGCACCAAAACTGTGCATTTTCCTATACAATGCAATGGAAACTATAGGGGTCCGTCAAGGCATGAGTACAATGTATTCGGGTGTGATGCATACCGTTTTCCATAGTTGTGATGCATTGGACTCTATGCCACAAAATTGAGTGTTGAAGTATCCGCATATCTTCGTTCAGAATGAACTAAATATTGTCCTATGTTAAGTGTATGTGATTTACTGGTAACTTTTCACTGACGTTGAGTATATCTTTAAAAGTTCTGATCAAAGTACGTTGAAAGAGTTCTTGTCAAAGTGCCTTTATAGTACTTTTGTGAAAGAACCTTGAAATATTTTTTTTCTGTCATGAATGATGGAACAAGAAAACCACTTAGCGTAAATAGCTACCTGATATCTGCCAAGCAATATTATACAATTATTCAATTAGGTAGATATAAGGATTTATCTACCTGGAAAAGTGATAATTCACCGAGGCCACTAGGCCGAGGTGAATATCACTTTTAAGGGTAGATAAATCCTAATGTCTACCGAAATTGAAGTCAATAACTGTTTTGTTATATGTCTTTTCATTTAAGAATGAAAATTTTGCTACTTTCTCTTTTGTTGTTAAAGACATGTTCAATCTTCAATCTAAGGACATCTAAGGACTTTCTCAAAAGTTTTAGCAACTGTTATTAAAATATTTTAATGTAGTATTTTGCATTTTCAAATGGATATAAATTCTCTTAATGGGGATTGTAAAATGTTATCATAAAACTCTTTTTACAATTTGTTTATTCAAACAAAGATAAATAAGCAAACAAAACAAAACAAAACTGTTGTAAAAGTTCGTGAAAGTCTTTAAAGACATATAGTTTGTGATATATGGAATCATTAGTGACTTTACTGATAAGGGACAGTTTCAGTATCTAACAAACTTAAAGGGGCCTCTAGAAGGGACCTACCTGTTTACAGCACAATTTCTTTCACTAAGATAAAGATCAATATTTTATCAGAAAATACCTAATCCCTTCATGGGACCACTTTATTGCCCCCTGTAAGGAAGTCATAATCACCTCATAAAGATTAGCCTTTGATTTGTCCAGTATGACCCCTGGAGAGAATCATAATGAGTGGTACCAGTATTATTGCTCAATTTTCTATGCCTTTAAATTACCTGTTGGGAGGTGAAACAGTAAATCATGTCAATTTCATGCAGCACATGCTAGTTTCATACTCATCATGCTATTTTTAGCTCTCTAGAGGGTAATATTGCAGAAGTGTCAAAAATATTAACTTCTGGAAACTAGTTCGAGCTGGTTTTCATGCAATATTAACTTGTGGACCAGTTTAGACCAGTTTCCAGGTAGACATAGAGATTTATGAAGACAATTTGGACCAATCAGGAGACAGGATACTCTCCAGTCAAATAACAAAACATATTATTGTTCTAAGGTATCGTTTTGAAGTTTTAGGGACAATGTATATGACGTTTCTTTTTTTGCTCAGTATATATAAAAAATAAAAAACAGTAAGAGATGTTAGGTTACTTTAATTATATTTTGCTGTGTCATTCCTCACGACGCATTGGATTGGTCTGCGGTCTATGCTTTAAGCTATTTCAAAATAACCTGAACGTTTAAATTTTCTTCCTTTCTAGGTAACAGTTATGATTGTGATATAAATGGCTGTGGTATGGGCGTTGGTCCGCAAGAACAGTTTATAAACTGTGCAGATGTTGCTATCTTGCCAGATTGCAAAGAGTTTAAAATAAAGACTCATACACCTCTCCACGCCATCCCACTCTCCACTTCCACTTCTACTCGAAAGAATCCAAGCCATAATGATAATGTCTGGATGTCTCCTCAACAACAAGGACAAATAACAAATGTAAAAAAATCTTCCACTTCCGTTCGTAAGAATCCAAAACAAAATAATAATGTCAGGATGTCTCCTCAACAACATAGACAAACAACAAATGTCAAAAAATACACAATTCCTCAGCAGACGACACGATCGGTGAGCAACAAAAGCACAGTACAGCCACGTGGTCTTGGTTGCTATGCAGTTGGGATGTTTGCTGGAGTAGAAGATTCAGCCGAATGGTGTAACTTGAACTGTTATGCAGACAAGCCTTTTTGTCCGGCAACTCATTGTAGATGTGGTGTACGTGCCTCGCCAGCCAGGGTAAGTTATCTGTTACAATAAAACCTGTGTAAAACGGCCACTCTCAAAAAGACAAAAAAATTGTTTTCAAGGCCGATTATCGCTTAATGCAGATCAAAAGGGAAGCATTCTGCAATACTTTCGACTTTCATCTAGATACTAGTTGTCATTAAGACCTTTGTTTTGTCTATTTTTGAGTGGCCATTTTACACAGGTTTTACTGTATATAGGCCAGTGCTAAAGATTGTGGTACTTATCACGTTAGCGAACAGCCATGTCTTTACTGTCGGTATACATGAAGTATGGATGTAGATAAGCTCAGACCAAAATCTAGACCTCTGGCTTTGCTTTATGTCATCGGTGCCAAAAATGGTCCCGCCCCTAGGAGTCATGTTTAACATAGGCTTGTATAGTGGGGGAAATATTCTTGTCTGACGAATCAAGGTGTAGAGACTTGATATTCAGTATGTGGTACTTTACCATTACCAAGTTTGTTCAAATAATTATGAAAATTGGTCCCACTCATGAAGCCATATGTTTTACATTGTCTTATAGTGAATACATAAAACAATCTTGTTTTGTTTTGATTCTTTACGTCACAGTCATCAATTTTTCTGTCACGTCGGGATGGGTTTTCCTGGGTTGAACCAGTACTAAGCAGCGGATCGTTGTTTCTTGCTCAAGGACACAACACATTAAGTCTGCCAGTGGTAAGGCTCGGAACTAGTAACCCTAACGCTCTAACAACTGAGACAGTGGGCTCCGCAATCAATCTTCTTGGCCTAGAGTCTTAGTATTTGTTATGTAGTACCATCTAGTGTTCATCTTTTAAATTTGTTCAAATGAAAAAAGTCAATAAGCAATGCTTATTAGATACCCCCCTCCCCCCCCCGCCCCCCCCCCCCCCCCCCGCACAGTAAGAGTCAGTGAAAAAAATTTAGCAAGTTATAGTTCAAACCAGCAGACTTTAGTTTTGAAAAGAAGATTTCAGTAGAATCTGTGCAAACAAACAAAAATTATAAACTCCTTCATGCATATATTCAATGTGTCTACATTGTATTGGCAAAGTATCAAATTGCTCCGTCAAAAGCTGTGGTAGGAGTTGATCAGCCCATAAAGGCACTATCCATGCATATACAAAAGCCATATAATGAAATAATTGTCTTAGTTCTCACAGCTGTCATTTTGTAAAAGATTATTTTTTTTCTAAACCAGACTCCATAATGCATATGTTCAATGTGTCTAGTATATTGTATAGGCAAAGTATCAAATTGCTCGATTAAAGGTGTGATAGGAGTTGATTGGCCCATGAAGGCACCATCTTTGCATATACAAGCCTAATTAGGGAAAAATTGTCGAAGTTCTCACAGCTGTCATTTTGTCCATGAAAATTATTTTTTGTGAACCAAACTCCTTCATGCATATGTTTAATGGGTCTACATTGTATCGGCAAAGTATCAAATTGCTCCATCAAAGGCTGTAGTTGATCGGCCCATAAAGGCACCATCGTTGCATATCCAAACATCCAAAGGGATTTTTTCTGAACCAGACTCCATTATGCATATGTTCAATGTGTCTACATTGAATAGGCAAAGTATCGAATTGCTCCATTAAAAGCTGTGGTACGAGTTGATTGGCCCATGAAGGCACCATCTATGCATATACAAAAGCCTTATTAGGGAAAATTGTCTAAGTTCTCATAGCTGTCATTTTGTCTAAATTATTTTTTGTGAATCGAACTATTTCATGCATATGTTCAATGTGTCTACATTGTACAGGCAAAGTATCAAATAGTTCAATCAAAAGCTGTAGTAGGAGTTGATCAGCCAATGGAGGCACCATCTATGCATATACAAAAGTCTTATCAGGAAAAATTTGTCTAAGTTCTCACAGCTGTCATTTTGTCAAAAATTATTTTTTCCTAACCAAACTCCTTTATGCAAATGTTCAATGTGTCTACATTGTATAGGCAAAGCACAAATTGCTCCATCAAAAGCTGTGGTAAGAGTTGATCGGCCCATAAAGTCACCATTGTTGCATATACAAACACCTTATTAAAGAAAAATTTTCTAAGTTCTCACTGCTGTCATTTTGTCAAAATTATTTTTTCTAGAACCAAACTCCTTTATGCATATGTTCAATATGTCTACGTTGTAAAGGCAAAGTATCAAATTGTTCCATCAAAAGCTGTAATAGGAGTTGATTGGCCCATAAAGGCATTATCTACGCACATACAAAACCCTTATTAGGGAAAAATTGTCTAAGTTCTCACAGTTGTCATTTTGTCAAAATTATTTTTTCTAGAACCAAACTCCTTCATGCATATGTTCAATATGTCTATATTGTATAGCCAAAGTATCTTATTGCTCCATCAAAAGCTGTGGTAGGAGTTGATCAGCCCATGGAGGCACCATCTATGCATATACAGAAGCCATATTAGGGAAAATTGTCTTTCTCGCAGCTGTCATTTTGTCAAAGAATACTTTTTGTTAATCAAACGCCTTTATGCATATCCTCAATGTGTCTACATGGTATAGGCGAAGTATCAAATAGCTCCATCAAAAGCTGTGGTAGATTTGATCGGCCCAAAAAGGCAGCATTGTTGCATATACATACACATTATTAGGGAAAAATTGTCTATGTTGTCACTGCTGTCATTTTGTCAAAAATTATTTTTTCTTGACCAAACTCCTTCATGCATATGTTCAATGTGTCAACATTGTACAGGCAAAGTACCAAATAGTTCAATCAAAAGCTGTAGTAGTAGTTGATCAGCCCATGGAGGCACCATCTATGCATATACAAAAGCCTTATTAGGAAAAATTTGTCTAAGTTCTCACAAGTGTCATTTTGTAAAAAAAATATTTTTTCCTAACCAAACTCCTTCATGCATATGTTCAATGTGTCTACATTGTATAGGCAAAGCACAAATTGCTCCATCAAAAGCTGTGGTAAGAGTTGATCGGCCCATAAAGGCACCATTGTTGCATATACAAACACCTTATTAAAGAAAAATTGTCTAAGTTCTCACTGCTGTAATTTTGTCAAAATTATTTTTTCTATAACCAAACTCCTTCATGCATATGTTCAATATGTCTACGTTGTAAAGACAGAGTATCAAATTGTTCCATCAAAAGCTGTAATAGGAGTTGATTGGCCCATGAAGGCATCATCTACGCACATACAAAACCCTTATTAGGGAAAAATTGTCTAAGTTCTCACAGCTGTCATTTTGTCAAAATTATTTTTTCTAGAACCAAACTCCTTCATGCATATGTTCAATGTGTCTACATTGTATAGCCAAAGTATCAAATTGCTCCATCAAAAGCTGTGGTAGGAGTTGATCAGCCCATGAAGGCACTATCTAAGGGAAAAGCCTTATTAGGGAAAATTGTCTAAGTTCTCACAGCTGTCATTTTGTCAAAGATTATTTTTTGTTAATCAAACGCCTTTATGCATATGTTCAATGTGTCAACATGGTATAGGCGAAGTATCAAATAGCTCCATCAAAAGCTTTGGTAGGAGTTGATTGGCCCAAAAAGGCACAATTGCTGCATATACTTACACCTTATTAGGGAAACATTGTCTAAGTTGTCACTGCTGTCATTTTGTCAAAAATTATTTTTTCTGAACCAACCTCCTTCATGCGTATGTTCAATGTGTCTACATTGTATAGGCAAAGTATCAAATTGTTCCATCAAAAGCTGTAGTAGGAGTTGATCGGCCCATGAAGGCATTATCTATGCACATACAAAACCCTTATTAGGGAAAAATTGTCTAAGTTCTCACAGCTGTCATTTTGTCAAAAATTATTTTTTCTGAACCAAATTCCTTCATGCATATGTTCAATGTGTCTTAATTGTATAGGCAAAATATCAAATTGCTCCATCAAAAGCTGTGGTAGGAGTTGATCGGCTCATGTATGGCCTATAATAGCATAAGCATAAACCCTATATTAAAAGCCTTTTAGAACTACAAAGGGAAACAACTCTAATAGAATTGGCCCCTAGCCCTTACTTTTTTGGCTAAAGCTTTTGTCTTGCATATATGAACATGTTTGCAAGGTTTGATGAAAATCCAGCGATGACTCTTCAAGATATTAAGGAAACAAAACATTATGCAATGACGGACGCACTGACGGACAGACGGACAAGGTGAAAACAGTATACCCACCACAAACAAAGTTTGCGGGGGGTATAATTATGCCCTAGGGCAAAAAATGTCTCCACCCTGTACTAGGTCACAAAGGGCATGGGCAGTTATGTTCATTTGTGATTGTATCATGCTATACAACATATCAAAAATGTATGAAAGGTTTAATGAAAAAAGTCAATAAGCAATGCTTATTAGATACCCCCCCCCCCAAACCCCCCTTCCCGCACAGTAAGAGTCAGTGAAAAACTTGGCAAGTTATAGTTCAAAGCAACAGAACTTAGTTTTGAAAAGAATATTTCAGTAGAATCTGTGCAAACAAAAATTATTAACTCCTTCATGCATATGTTCAATGTGTCTACATTGTATTAGCAAAGTATCAAATTGCTCCATCAAAAGCTGTGGTTGGATTTGATCAGCCCATAAAGGCAATATCCATGCATATACAAAAGCCATACAAGGGAATAATTGTCTAAGTTCTCATAGCTGTAATTTTGTCAAAAAAATTTTCAACCAGTCTCCTTCATGCATATGTTCAATAAGTCTATATTGTATAAGCAAAGTATCAAATTGTTGATCGGTCGATGAAGGCACCATCGATGAATATACAAAAGCCTTATTAGGGAAAAATTGTCTTTGTTCTCACTGCTGTCATTTTGTCAAAAATTATTTTTCTAAACCAAATTCCTTCATGCATATGTTCAATGTGTTTACATTGTATAGGCAAAGTATCAAATTGTTCCATCAAAAGCTGTGGTAGGAGTTGATCGGCCCATGAAGGCACCATCTTTGCATATACAAACACCTTATTAGGGAAAAATTGCCTAAGTTCTCACAGCTGTCATTTTGTCAAAATCATTTTTTCTTAACCAAACTCCTTCATGCATATGTTCAATGTGTCTACATTGTAAAGGCAAAGTATCAACTTGCTCCATCAAAACCTGTGGTAGGAGTTGATCGGCCCATGAAGGCACCATCTATGCATATACAAAAGCCCTAATAGGGAAAAATTGTCTTAGTTCTCACTGCTGTCATTTTGTCAAAATTATTTTTTCTGAACCAAAGTCCTTCATGCATATGTTCAACGTGTCTACATTGTATAGGCAAAGTATCAAACTGCTCCATCAAAAGCTGTGGTAGGAGTTGATCGGCCCATGAAGGCACAATCTATGCATATACAAAAGCCCTAATAGGGAAAAATTGTCTAAGTTCTCACAGCTGTCATTTTGTCAAAAATTATTTTTTCTGAACCAAACTCCTTCATGCATATGTTCAATAATCAAACTGCTCTATCAAAAGCTGTGGTAGGAGTTGATCGGCCCATGAAGGCACCATCTATGCATACACAAACACCTTATTAGGGAAACATTGTCTAAGTTCTCACAGCTGTCATTTTGTCAAAACTTATTTTTTCTGAACCAAAGTCCTTCATGCATATGTTCAATGTCTCTACATTGTATAGGCAAAGTATCAAATTGCTCCATCAAAAGCTGTGGTAGGAGTTGATATGCCCATGAAGGCACCATCTATGCATATACAAAAACCCTAATAGGGAAAAATTGGTTAAGTTCTCACAGCTGTCATTTTGTCAAAAATTATATTTTCTGAACCAAACACCTTCATGCATATATTCAATGAGTCTACATTGCATAAGAAAAGTATCAAAATGTTCCATCAAAAGCTGTGGTACGAGTTGATCGGCCCGTGTATGGCCTATAATAGCATGAGCATAAAACCCTATATTAAAAGCCATTTAGAACTACAAAGGGAAATAACTCTAATAGAATTGGTCCCTAGTCCTTACTTTTTTGTCTAAAGTATTTGTCTTGCATATATATACATGTTTGCATGGTTTGATAAAAATCCAGCACTGACTCTTCAAGATATTAAGGAAACAAAACGTTACGGACGCACGCACGGACAGACAACGTAAAAACAGTATACCCACCACAGACAAAGTTTGCGGGGGGTATAATAAAAGTAGTACATCTGTAAGTTATACAATATTTTGTATATGATATTGAAAGAATTTAATTAACACCTCTGGTGCTGAATAGTTAATGTAGTACACCCCATCCCCTAATTTTTATCCTTCATTCCAGTTGTACAAATGTATTTTCTATCAGAAAGAAAACTGTATGGATCCTGATCAGATTTGGATCTACACAGTTTTCAAAAAAGGATTAAGATAAAAGCATGTTATCCTAAATATGTTTCTCTTTGCAGCGGAAGCTATGTATTGCCATTGGTGTATGGGGAAGATTAAAAGGTTTCTTTGAGTGGTGTAATATCAACTGTAACCACACACCAGAGTTCTGTCCAAAGCGGGTTTGTCTATGTCTGTAAACCAGCAGTTCTACCTCAGAGTGTAGCCACCTGTGCCAAAGTATGCTGCTTAGCAGAAAGGTGAATATTTATTTGAACAAGGAGCCAAGCAGAGGAGTACTCTAGTATGAGTATGCACAAGTTTGCTTCAATAGAAGTTTCCAAACCACTCCCAGGATGTCAATCAAAAGTCATCTGATAGTGTATAACCGACCAATGCAACGATAACTATAATTAGCCCTTCAAGCACCAAGAAAAAAATGCATCTGAAAATGTCGTCTGCTGTAGTCGTCTGCTGCAAATAATTGCCTAGCATTACTTACAAATGAAGTATAGAAGCAAACAGCGTGGACCCAGAACAGACTGTTCCTATAGGCTTCTTAAACATTTCAGCAGATGAGAAAAGCAGACGACTTTTGTTGCGATTGGCGCATTAAGGGTTAGCGTGTGACATAGTCCAACAAACAAAATCTCAACTGTTCAATCTTCCACTATTAATCCGAGTGGATCAGAACATATTAATAGACTTTTCGCTTACTGTATAAGAGGCAACTTTAATATTCATATCTGGGCGTGGTTTGGCTATTTCATCTGCTAAACAAGGGAAATCAGGTTATATTTTTAACTTGGTGAAGAATAAATAAGTTGTTTGGGCAGCGCAAAGCTGCGTGCATTTCATGAAAAGCCTAACCGTATACAAACTGAACTCACATTTATTAACCCTTAAAGCACATAATTGCAAAATGTATGCTTTTTTGTCGTCCACTAAAATATTTGAAGTATCATAGACAAACAGTGTGGACCCAGATCAGACTGCTCCTGTAGGAGCAGTCTGATCTGGGTCCACAATGCTTGCCTCTATGCTTAGTTTACATGCAGTTATTTTGCTGGCGTTTTAAGGACTTTGTGTCTATACTGAGGTAATGGCGCAAGATGATACAGTTACTTTTGAATGAAACCACGCCTCATTTTCAGCTTTTACCTATGTCTATGGTTGACCAGTCCTAATTACGTATTCATGAGGTAGCCTCCTTTACAGTAAGCGAAAAGTCTAATAATAACCCATATGAAAAAGAAATGAACAAAGATACACCCACTGTACTATCAATGCGCTATTGAGTCTTTTTCTGATAACTTGGTGACATACCTTGGTCTGAAACTCTAACCAAAACATATCCAAGACATTTTCTGAAAAAGTGCATTGATAGTGTTTTGGTTCACTTTTTCATATATATGTAGATTGATAGTGCATTGGCATACTTAGATAAAATCTACAATGTCTTGATAGTGTATTGGTAAACTCATATCTTTGACTTTCCAGCAGCCAAAATATTTTTTTTTTTTGAAAACTATTTCAGGAATACCATCAGTGTCAAACAGTTTGGATCCAGATCAGGCCAGACATTTTGTCGGCCCTGATCCGAGTCCAAAATGTATGCAAAGGTTATCAGCAGACAGCATTAGTAGACAAAGAGTAAAGTACATTGTAAAGATGAATTGCCACCCAAAATCTAAAGCAGACATTTTCAAAATATGTTGCTTCTAATATATTCCTGTCAAGGCTTTGAAAATGTCATGAAAAATGCCCTTTTTTTTACCAGTTTTAAGCAAATCTGTGCTAAGTGTTAAGTCATGCAAATTTTTTTGTGGGAGATTTTGGAAAATTTCCCATATTTCCTATATTGTTATAAGGGGAAAACAGCAAATAATACAGGGTGATCACAAATTACTAATGTAAGTGAGATTGGAATTTATGCAAAAAAAAGATTTTCAAAAGCATTTGCTGAAAAGGTTTAAAGAAAACTAATTTCCATTGTTTAATTAAAGTCACAGCATGTACATACATGTATTTATAATTAGGGAAAACCACATTGTTTTGTTTGTTTGATATGATTCTTTACGTCCCATCAACAATCTTTCAGTAATAGAGGGATGTGGCTTCCTGGGTGGAACCAGTACTAAGCTAGGATAAATGTGTCTTGCTCAAGGACCACAACGCAGTGAGGCCCGTGAGGCTCGAACCCACGGCCTCTCGGTCTCGAGTCAAGCACTCTACCACTGAGCTCCCAAACCACATTGTGACAAACCTATTTTACAGCATGCTTTCAGTTATTACATGTATATGAATTCAGTAGAGTTCCTTGAAGACTTAAAGACTGAGTTTTGTGTCATGATAGCATATAGTTAAAACAATCGACAATATGCTTATGTAAGACGCTTATGACACGCTTAAATTGGCATGTCATAAGGCTCCCTACAAATAATACAGGGCGATCAAAAATTACTATTTGTGAGATTGGAATTTATGCAAAAAAGATTTTCAAAAGCTTTTGCTGGATATGTTTAAAGAAAACTAATTTTCATTGTTCAACTAAAGCCACAGCATGCACATACATGTATTTATAATTAGGGAAAACCACATTGTGACAAACATATTTGACAGCATACTTTCAGTTATTAACTGAGAAATGAATTCGATTTTTGGAGGGTTCATGAACCTTCCAAAAATTGAATTTATTGCTTATATTTACATTTTTTTTATAAATAACTGATATAAAGAAATTATTTTTAATGTTGGAGTGAAAAACAAAAAAATGGAACAGCCAGTGTGAACACGGACAGACAATGGATCAAACAAGAAGCTTGTTTTGCATGTGCAACTCAGGTGAAGCTCGCTGTCAATCACAAAACTAGTGTCACATCTGGCAAATGAATTTGATGTTTGAAGCAAATTTCCCGGGCAAGTGAGCCTGGCAGCTGTCAATCAAATTTTGCGGCGTTCATGAGGCTATGAACGGTTGCAAAATTCTAAAGATTCATTCAAGGCTTGCTTTGAAAATGTAAATAAATGTATATGAATTCAGCAGAGTTCCTTAAAGAATGAGTTTTGTGTCGTGATAGCATATCGTTAAAACAATCGACACTTTGCATATGTAAGACGCTTATGACATGCTCAAATTGGCATGTCATAAGTGTCTTACATAAGCATATTGTTGCCATATCATTATCCCATTTGCATACTGTGTTTACTAATATATTGTTTACAGCATATTGTGCATCATTTAGTTTATTGAAGCACTAATTTCATTCCTTATTTTTTTCCATTTGGGACAGTTCTAATGCATTTGGATGTATACATGATTATCCCATTTGTTGTTTGGATTGTTTCATTATTAATATATATTAATTGTGTAGATAAAAATGTATGGATCAGGATCTACACTGTTTTTTCCTTACTGTAGATTATGATTAATTTATTGGTGTATAAATAAATATAAGTGTATGTACATGGTTTACGTTATGTTTTATTTTGTTTGTTTTGTTGCTTTACGTTCCAAGTCAACAGCTATGGTCATAGCGGGACAGTCAGTTCACCTAACCACACTTTTTCCTGGGCAAGCTTGAACAAGCAGTTAACCAGTAAGTACTTCGTGCACATATTTTCGCTTGTAACTGACAACAACCCTTTCTGAATGATTCAGCTGAAGGGAGGAGAATGAACGTAGAAATTATTTCATGATCAATCTCCTTGAAAGTATGGGACTGGGCCAGGATCAAACTCGCTACCTCTGGATCTGCAGTCAGACTCGCATCTGTTGCCAGACACATTACTGACTGCGCTATGCGGCCCAGTACATTAACAACCCCAATATGCAAAAGAGTATACACTATTGGTATGCCAACAGTTCACTATTAGGCTGTAGTATACATACCCCCACCCCCAAGGTTTAGGAAGTTCAGTTTAGGAGATGTTGTTTAAAGCAAATTGTTCACCCACAGACGGACAACAACAGTGGACATCAGAGGATCACAAAAGCTCACCATGAGCCCATGGAAAAGAAAGTCATATATCAGGGAAAATACATTTTTATTTTAAAAGATGTATAATTTCAGTTCACAGGCTTTCAAGTGCCTATCAACAGTAAAATAAGGAAAAAGTAGGGATAAAAATTTGAAAAAAGTAGGGATTATCAACATAAAAAGAAGGCTTTTCCAAATATAAAATCCATTACAACGAGCTGTTTGAAATAAGTAATTTCAAATTAAATGAGCAGGATAATACCTATGACAAAAGTACACATTGTACTAGCCAAACAGAGAGACTTTTAGGTTAAACATTAAAAATTTGACGTGTTAAGAGGCGCGCTCCCTGAATGATGGTACATGTTAATCTAATAAACCCAAGCGTGTGAGGAAAATTTTCTGGATTTCTACTTGAAAATGACATTTTAGAGTGAAAAAGTAGGGCATTTTCATGAAAAGTAGGGAAAAGTAGGAGCAGATCAAAAAAGTAGGGAAAAGTATGAAAAATAAGAGAAGTAGGGCCCACTTGAAAGCCTGAGTTCAATATCACTAATTGTAAAATAAAACACAATATCACTAATTGTTAAATAAAAAAGAATGGAATTAGATAATAAAAAAATCATTAGTGTAAAATAAGCTACTGGAGTATAGCCCTTCAAATGGAACACTGTTTTTTGGCAATAACTTTTAATTTAAAATGGGCATTTTAAATTTAATTCGAAAAATATATTTTAACCAAAAAACCCTAATCAAAAATATTTTTTTGAAGTTTGTATACGTTTTCATAAATGCTGGGATAGGATGGAATTTTAACATTCTTAATGTTTTATGCCGAATAACATTCCCTTCTTGTACCTTGAGCGATATGGATCAATGACTATCAGTTGAATATAAAACCATGTATATACTAATATAAGACACTTTACAATGCATCAGTGGGTTTTAAATGTAGCTGCATATTGGCTTGCGTTGCTGTTTATCAGCATAGTCGACAATATTTCAGTTATCTAACCATGTCACAAAGACGGTGACACAAACGAAAGGCTACATCTATAGATGTCTACTACCCAAAATGCCCTCTTAGTTGGAATAGCCCATTTCCTTAGCTATTCCATGAATAGCTTATTGATCTCACCACTCCCATATGAAAACAGGCATATTTTCCATCATGTAAAGAAGCAGTAAAAGTTAAATATAAAATGAAATGTAGTACACGTAAGTGCCCATACATCTGTGATCTTATTCGTATTTTGAGGCCTGTGCATTTCTAGTTGTACGCTCGCACATACAGACACATGAACAAAACATACAATAAGGTAGCCAGACGGAAGCAGGCAAAATGATGGTACTTGGTAGGCATGAAACGCGTTAATAACCCATTATCCGTAGAACTATATAAGCAGTTTGGATTGCATCGTAAACCGCACCATTTGATGTTACAAAATAATTGTCTGCTTTTATCTCTAATGGACAGTTTATAGTTGAGCAAATACTACGATATCTATCCAAAGTGTATTGCACTGACAGTACAAACATGGGTACTAAACGGGTATTTTCATTCCAACAAAAACTAAGTTATATATTTTTACAAGATATCAGAGCAGTAACATTTATATCATTCTCGGCCAAAATTTAAATCTAGTTAGGGTTTTGCTATATCTATGGGCATGCAAATTTTCAGGGTGAAGAAACCTTCACTTAAAATTTTAAAAACGAAATATTGTGTTCCATTTGAGTAGAAATATACCAGTAGTAAACTTCTTTTCAATATCACAAAACTTCTGAAACTAAACAAACCCACACGATAACAGTGAAAAAAGGACATCAAATGATTGTGTAGCGTGTGCAGGCATGCAATACATAAAATATTAAACTCAACAAAGGTTAATATAAGAAACCTTGGGTAACACCCTTCTAACTTTCGATCCTAAGTGTCTCACTAAACAAACGCCACTAAACAAACGCCATGCCTCCAGATAAGAGTGCATTATTCAAAATTAATTTTCTTATTTCTCAACCAAAACATATGTTGTGGATGCTCAAAAGAAACGTCTCAAGGAGACGGTTCTTATGAGAACACAAAACACGTTTGAACTTTTTGGTAAGAAAATAATCACAATTTTACCCACAAAGTTTGCCTAGCTGCACGTTTAAATGCATAACGATAAAATGTGGCGTTAAAATGTGACGCAACATTTTTTTCAGAAATAAAATGTACTTTTATAAACCAAATAAGTAAGTGCACATAAACCTCAAGTCCACACTGAGCTCTTCTTGAGTTGTGAATGCTATTTTGGACCCAATAAACACAGACTGGTCACTTACATATATCTAAATGTATATATTGGAAATTCGTTGTCGTGGCGTGTCGGTGGATGAGCTTTCCAAACTGGCCTATGTTGGAAATTAAATGATCATACCTCTGTCATTTCTCTGCATATCTTTGAATTTTCTTCCAAAAGCAATGCTTCAATATACTCTCTTTAAGACTGTATTATTATATTTATTGAAAGTGTACTCTTTTTAGCTATTTTCAGCACTTTTAGCCGAAAATAATCGGAAATCATTATAAAAAGAAAAGAAAACTTCAATTCTTTTTACTGTAACTCATAATATTTCAGCTTCGCATACCAGGAGAAACCTCTTCTAATATCGTGTATGTTATGAATCAATTTTATTGGCTGTAACATTTTGAAATAGGGCTAAAATATAGCCTTAACAACATAACTTTGCATTTCTGTCAGTGACCAGTCGGTTTATATTGGGTCCGAGATGCTATCCTCTAAAAGTTCTGAATTTCATGTAATCATTTGGTGTAATTTCATTATACACGATTCATTCAATTGCATTGTGTGGATGGAAAACATTGTAGATCCTGATCGGCTGGCTTCTGCAGAAGCCAGCTGATCTGGATCTACATTGTTTGAAATTTCGATTTCATTTAATCATTTAATCATTATTAGGATGGATTCATTGTATTGATGAAAAACAGTATAGATCCTGATCAGCTGGCTTCCTCTGGATCTACATTGCTTGCAATTTTGAAAAAGTCATGTGCTTAGTGCACCTAGTATTAGGTTGAAAATACGTAAGTAGATACTATTGCACATTATTTAAATACAAAGAGCAAAAGGAAGTTAAAAATATGATGGGCAGTATGAAATAAACTAAATGCAAAAATAAATCGTGCTAGTGACCCAGACACTCTCTCTCTCTCTTATCCTTGAAAATTTGTTTGTCAACAATTTTTCAGTTATGTTGGGACGGATCTTCCTGGGTTGAACCAGTTCTAAGCAAGTATTAATGTGTCTTGCTCAAGGACACAAGGTAGTGATGCCGGTGAGGCTTGAAACCGCAACCCCTCGGTCCCGAGACAAGCACTCCACCATTGAGCCACTGCCCTCCCTCATCCTTGAAGACAAATACAAACAAGTACATATATTTATATAGAGACCCACTATGCCATATTGGATAGAATGTGTTGCTACATGTATTATGAGGAAATGAACTCTTTAAGCTTTAAAGCTTCCATCCACATTCCTTACATTATCATATTCATTCCTTCAGGGTTCCCACAGAAACTCAAAAACACAATTCCATGATCAACAATGAAATTTCCATGACTATTCAATGCACAGCCTCCAACCTCCCCTTTTACCATCATCTTCACCATGCAGAGCATAAATGCGGTATGCAGAAACAGTAATGTATCTAAATTAACAGGCTTGTAGACTATGCATGCATTTTGAAATAATTAAAACTTGAAACCACCAGTAGCCATAAACCTAGCTGTCAGACACACAAATTTTGTGTGTCTGACGACTAGTTTTCTGGCTACTGGTAGTTTCCTCAAAATATTTCACAAAATTCCATGATTTTCCCATGATTATTCATTTTTTTCCAAATTCCATGATTTTTCCATGCATGGAACTTTTTTCGTGATTTTCCAGGTTTTCCATGATTTCCAGAGCTTGTGGGAACCCTGTATCCATGTACATAGTTGTATAATATATAATAAATGAAATAAAGTTTAAACTAAATGCACAAATTTGGCAAATAAAAGACAGCAGTGTAAAATAGACTGAGGATTCTTATCATTTAAAAACAGGTACAGTAAAACCTGTGTATAATGGCCACTCTCAGAAAGATAGAAAATTGGTTTAAATAAAATAGACTGAGGATGCTTATCGTTTAAAAACAGGTACAGTAAAACCTGTGTATAATGACCACTCTCAGAAAGATAGAAAATTGGTTTAAACAAAATAGACTGAGGATTCTTATCGTTTAAAAACAGGTACAGTAAAACCTGTGTATAACGACCACTCTCAGAAATATAGAAAATTGGTTTTCAAGACCAATTATCGCTTAATGCAGGTCGAAAGTATTGGAGAATGTTCCAAGGGGAGCATTCTGCAATACTTTCGACCTTCATTAAGCTACCATTTGTCATTAAGATCTTTGTTTTGTCTATTATTGAGTGGCCGTTTTACACAGGTTTTACTGTATTTAATTCTAACATGTATTCTATTCCACCACCAGAGTGTCAAGCATATGGACCCATATCAGGCATGGCTTTTTTGGCATGCTTGGGATCTAGACTGTTGGCAATGCTTATCAGATAGTACTAGCTGGTAAAGAGTTTAAATATTTTAGGTTCCAAGCTTACAAACAGATGAGATATCTCTCAATTATAGAGAAGTGAAAAGACAGCTTAAACCATGGATTAATTAATTAACTCTCTGCATGCTGGGTAATTTTTCATGCTTTTGTGTCATCTGCTGACTTTTTTCAAAATTACTTTTTCAAAAATTAATTCAGGAACACTATAAGAGTGTCAAACATTTCAGACCCAGATCAGGGCATCCTGATCTGGGTCCAAACAGTTTGCAAAGGTTTTCAGTAAATAACAAAAGTCGCCACTAGCAAGGAAAGAGTTAATTGAAAAGAGTCAAGAATTCAAATAACCTTAATATGGGCATAAGACTTATGTTTGTGATCTGTGTTATAAGTGAATAGTGATAATTTTACAAAAGAAATATAGGAAAGTGACCATTTCATGGTCATTTTCCTATATTTCCTTTGTAAAATTCCTTGGTAAATGAATCTGGGAGCCACAAAATGACAGTGTTATATCCTAATCCATGTTATAATGAGGAATGTTTGATTTGTTTGACTTGATTCTTTACGTCACATCAACAATCTCAGTTATAAAGGGACGGTCTTCCTGGGTTGAACCAGTACTAAGCTAGGATTAATGTTCTTGCTCAAGGACACAACACAGTGACGCCGATGAGGCTCGAACCAGCAGCCCCTTGGTCTCGAGTCAAGCAGTCTACCACTGAGACACTGCACTCCCTAATGAGGTATGTTATAAAGGAACTGCATTGTATATGGCACAATATATATAATCAAAATACATTTAAAAAAACAAAAAAACATTCGAACTAACATGCCTCAGTATCAGTTTGAACTCAGATCAGACTATTAAGTCTGATCAGGTTGTTTTATTACCCAACCTACAATATGCAGAGTTATTAAGCATTTTTGACTGGTTGGCAACTTTTGATCTCTGCCGGTTCTATCCGGTTTCGAGGAACTGTTTCCCCATGAACACAATTTTAACTGTTTCCCAGTCACGTGATACACTGATCTGCTGTACACTGATGACGTCAAACGTATTTCTTAGCTGCGTCACAATGTAGGAAAGTTTTGTTTGATTTGATTCTTTAAGTCCCAGTCAACAATTTTTCAGTGAAGTTGGGATTGAACCAGTACTATGCAAGGATTAATATAACAACGCAGAGACGCCGTTGAGGCTCAAATCTCCAACACTCAAGGGGTCACGGGTCAAAATGTCTAAATTTTAATATATATTTCTGTCCCTGAAGATCGTTTTGATCTTAGCAAACATTGCAGGCACTGATGAAATGCCACCTTATGTGGCATTTCATCTGGGTTGTCACTGTTTACTAAAGTACCTATGTACCAGCATCCAGACTGAAAAGGGGTTATGGGGTTGCTAGTCATAGGCTGTCAATTATTTTGCCTGTTGAATATGGTTTTTATGATAGCAAATAGTGCAGACCCAGTCAGAGCTCTCACTAACTGACGATTTGCAGTTCTGAACTCCCTTTTTTGGTGCTGGGACTCCTATTTTTTGAAGGATGCTATATTCTTTTGTATTGTGGGACTCCCACTCTTTGGCAAAGAGGGCTCTGGGACTCTTATTTTCAAAATCCTAGTGAGAGCTCTGGACCCTAATAAAATGTGACATTTAGTGGCATATCAGTAGGTTTTTACTGTTTTTTTGTACAATTTTAACTCTTTTTCCCATCAGTCATAATTTTTGCTGTCTGCTCTCTAATCTGCTTATTTTCTTAGATCCACTATATTAAGTACATCGCATATTGCAAACAGTATGGACCCAGTCAGACTGCTCCCAGGGAGCAGTCAGACCAGGATTCATATTGTTTGTTTTCCATGGTAAAATCTAATCTCAAGTGCACTTGAATATATGCAGCAGACCTATAGAGCAGAGGACAATTTCAGGACAAAAAAAAGTGGTGGGATATGGGTTAAATGACACAAGGCATAAATGGGATTAACTTGGGGACGGTATCATATGGTTAAATAATTATGAAAAGTGTAAAATCTATCAGGAATTTCGTGTATCTATAGCAACACATTGTTTACCATAGTTACCAAACCCGCAATGTTGACACAGACTACCCGCTATTGCTGACTGTTTCTGAGCAATATTGCCACAGAGATAGCAGTGAGGCGGACCCACCCCACCAAAAGGTGTGTGAAACCTACACAGGTAGGCGGGGAAAGAGAAATGGGGTCCATGCAGCATGCTTCCACAGACCACACACATGTTCTCGTTTCTATGGAAACTGCGTGGGTGATGAACTGCCTTAGACATTTTGCAGAACACGCAGATTGTCACTTCGGAAACTTTCTGGACAACCGGATCGGCTAGACTTCTACATCGACATACCTGAGAAATGAAAAGAAAAAGATAAACCATATTTGACCATACCACTGAACTGTACACATAAAAGTAACCTGCTGATCATCTTTGCAAACAGTTTGGACCCACATCAGGACCGACAGAACATCGGCCCTGATCCTGATCCAGACTGATTGAGGGGAGCTAACAAATGGACACTTTTAATATATCATCTGCAGTTGGTGCCCTTGGAGATTATCTAAAATAATATTGATAAATTTTACTTTTGATTAGTTTTTGAAATGGATACTTTGTCTCTTTTGCATGCTTGAAAATTTTGCATGTTTTGTTTGTTGTCTGCTGATTTCTTCCCTTCCAAATCTATGGTGTTTTTTTTTCTTCAAATATTCTTTCAGGAATTATTATAGAATGAGAGTGTCAAACTCTTCAGATCCAAATCAGGCCCAATGTTTTGTCAGACTTTACCTGGATCTAAATTGTTTGCAAAGGTTATCACCAGATGACACTAGCATGCAAAAAAATGGAAAAAAAACCTGTTCTAAAACATTTACACTAAACCAAGAAGTAAAATTATTACGATTCGCAACTAAAACTTAAACATAAATGTAGTAAAATGACTGTAATTTGCAGCCATGTTAAGAAAACTCATATGAACCTAAGAGCAGATATATCCAGTACTACATGTATTGGAGTTAGCTACACTTTATCTGAACGTTTATCGTAGACTAGCCACCCAAGATAATAATTGGCTCGGATGGGAGTATGTGTCTTATCTAGGGTCATTGACTACCTGATTCCTACTTTATACTCCTATGTAGTGCTTATTGCATAGCTGGGGTTTTCTTTTATCTCAGCTTTTCAGTCATTTACCCAGTGGCGGATCCACGATTTCTGAAAAGGAGTTATGATATACTGTATAATGGTGTGGGGGATTCGATTTGCTGATTTTATCTCATTTTTCTTAAATATCCCATGAAAATGAAATAATTTGGTCTAATTGAGACCAAATTATTTCATTTTCATAGGACATTAAAAAACGGGGGGCAGGGAGGGGGTTTGAGTGAACCCTCTCTGGATCCGCCACTGACTTGCAAAATGTTTGTTGAAATGGCAAAAACTATTGGGTAGACGAAGAGAACAACACATTACAGTAAAACCTGTGTAAAACGACCACTCTCAAAAAGATCAAACAATGGTTTTCAAAACCAATTATCACTTAATGAAGAGCGAGAGTATTGCAGAATGCTCCAAGCAGAGCATTCTGCATTACTTTCGACCTTCATTAAGCTACCATTTGTCACTAACACCTTTGTTTTGACTATTTTCGAGTGGCCGCTTAAGACAGGTTTTACTGTATAAATGTAATGGTAATTACCAGAAAGTATCTACTTCTTCTATAGTCTGGAATATTGCCAGATGTGGGATTTTTTCTCAGGAATTGAACCAACCTAGAAATAGACAGAAGGTTAGTCAAATATTTTACATGCCTCAGTAAACATCCTGAAAAACACCTTAACTAATCCACTCTTAGAAAAAGAGTGTTGTACTTGCAGTCACAAAGGTCAAGGTCATTAACTCTTTGCATCTGATGCTCAAGGTTCATACAGGCAAGTTTGTGTAAAATTCAAGGACTTTTCAAGGACTTCTAAAAGACATTCCTACTGTTTTCAAGGGCTGAAAAAAACAAGACAAATTCGACGAATTTATATCCCCCGACGGAGGGTTATTTGAGAGAAACATGTAAATCACAAAACATAAATCCCATTTATCTAACCCTTAGTTCACCTTCAGTATCATTCAGATAATAACAAACGCCTGTCAAGTATGTTTTAGTGCTTAGTTTAATAAAAAAAAAATATTCTTCCATCTGCACAATGTCGATATCTGACCTATCAACCAAACCCCAGAGGTCAAGGGTGTGTGTAAATTCAAAGTGTTACCTAGCATGTAGGTCTACACTTCTTCCACTTTAATTTGATATGCAACATGACCACTTTTAGAAAAGAAAAAAAATGACCTTTTGACCCCACCCCAGGGGTAGTTGGCTTGTGTAATGACAGCATATTTGCTTTCATGGTGCTCTGTGCTCAATTCCCTTATTTGATATGCAACATGACTACTTTCAGAAAAAAAGATATAGTTTGACCTTTTGACCCCACCCCATGGGTTGAGGGTGTGTCTGTGGGCAAAATATTTGTTACCATGTTGCTGCCAGCCTCTTCAGCTTTAATTTGATATGCAACATGACTATTTTCAGAAAAAAGATATAGTTTGACCTTTTGACCCCACCCCCTAGGTCAAGGGTGTGTCTGTGGGAAAAATATTTGCTACCATGTTACTGCCAGCGTCGTCAGCTTTAATTTGATATGCAACATGACCATATTCTGAAAAAGTTTAATTTTGGCCTCGGCCCCACCCCCTAAGTCCACCCAACGGACTCGGATCCAGGCCTTCAAACTGTAATCCCGTTTGATATGTTTCATATCTATTGCTGCTCTGCCTGCATGCAAAATTTCAGCAAAAATTATTAACAATTGCCTTGTTGCAAAATTTAAATATTTGACCTTTGACCCCTTAGGTGGGATCAAAGGGGGTGGGGTAAAACTTTGACACTGCCATGCTTATCTGCAGGCACTTGGCAATCGTGGTCTATAGTGAGAAGTTGTTAACTGGAAATTTTTGACTGGGATGTAAAGCATCAACACTACGTCCATTTTTATTACCGTCCATTCCATGGACCACAAACATCCCTATATAAAGGAACTGGACTGTATCTATCCCCACCATCCCTAATTCCCTACCCCCTAGGCCCTAAATGTGAAGATCATCACACAAAAAAGCTGATGTAGGTTTTGCCTTATAATTGCCTATACTAAAACAAGGCCAATAACTCAAGTGTTAAGGGGTCAATTTTGACCAAACTTATAGGGTATCGAGAGTTTATGGTACTTATCATTTGTATCAAGAATTAATCAAATCTGACACATAGGTACTGAGATATGGTTCTGGACAGACAAAAAGTATGGACGCCAGACACACAGACAACGCCAAAACTATATCCCTCCGACTTCGTCGGGAGATAATATTGATTTACACCTTAAAATTCTACTTCCCAAATGCTAGAGTCCATTCCTTAAAATATTTGTTTTAGAAAATTAGTATAAAATTGTGGTGCCCTTATTTGGTGCAGCATATGCTGCATCAAATAAAGGCATCACATTTTTATACTGATTTAGGTCTCCCAAAACAGTGTTGAATCCTCCTGTAAATGGTAAAATTCAAGAACTTTTCAGGGCCTTAGAGTGTTTTTCAAGTACTTTTCAAGGCAAATTTAACTCTCAAGGACTTTTCCAACAGAGTCCTGTATATTCAAGTACTTTTCAAGCCTGTGCGAACCCTGATGCTGGTGTACATTAATTTTGTAAAACTTTTGTTGGAAATATCAAAAATGTTTTTTTGAGTGACAAAGCGGCCAGGGCAATACCATGATCTCTACTGTTTTTAAAGCATCACACAACTTGTTTTTGCCAGGGAATCCATTTTGATTTGCATGATGGGCCTGTTCTCAACTCCCAACTTTTTACCCACTACAGTAACATTTTCCAATAAACAACACACAAACCAGTCTGTATTTTGTTGCCGCAGGTATAGTTTTCTCCACATCGGTGGACAGGTAATCTAAAGTTTATCTGGTACCGTTTAAAATCATTATTTGCCTGAATTTTGATGTCGAAAATGGTCTTGAAAATCAGTATGATTCTGCAAAAATCGAAATGGTTGGCATTCCTGTGTTTAAGTGGGTCTTCATACCAATATTCTATATAATCAGCTATTACTGTAATATTATCCTACCTGCTATGTAGATTAGCTTGATGTAAATGGTAGGGTAGATCATCTGTCTGTTTAAGTGGGTCTTCACACCAATATTCTATATAATCAGCCAGAACTGTGTTATTATCCTACCTGCTATGTAGATTAGTTTGTTGTAAATGGTAGGGTAAATCATCTGTCTGTTTATGTGGGTATTCACACCAATATTCTATATAATGAGCCAGAACTGTGTTATTATCCTACCTGCTATGTAGATTAGCTTGTTGTAAATGGTACGGTAGATCATCTGTCTGTTTATGTGGGTCTTCACACCAAAATTCTATATAATCAGCCAGAACTGTGTTATAAAAGTAAGTAAGGGTGCAAAGATCAGGAATCGATACAATTAAGTACCACACCTGACCTGAGGATACCAATGGGAAAGTGACAAACTCACAGTAGACACCACAAACGGGAGCCAAGAGGTCAGCCCTTTCCCAGCAGGTGACCACAAAGCACATATAAACAGACGCGCACAAAACATAGCAAACACAAGACAGAACAAAAACATAAAAGATCCACAAAAGAAGTACCGCCTTGGAACGGTCAGTAAAATATTTTACTGGAGGGCTTAAACCGGTTTAACGGCGCCAACCTCACCCTTAATTCAGATGTGGATCAAGACATATAGATATTTGGTTTGCATGAAAGACCCCAAACTTATCAATCCATCATCTCCTAAAACATATAAATCAAGATATAACAAGGAGATAAAGCAAGGATAAGGACTCAACAGTAAATTAAACTGAATACCGGAGCAAAAGAAATCCAACAGGTAAATCCCGGTGGGCCCGACAAACAGCCAAAGCATCAGGCCCCTACCATCTCATCAATAGATAAGTCTTTAAGTCCGAACCATCATAGAGTCTGAAGTCCGACCCACCGGCATGCAATTAAAGAGGGAAGCAAAGTTGCCAACCATGATTGGGTTGACTACCAAGCATGCAGTCTGTTGCAATACATTAATGTTATAGCCAATCTTTTTATAATGGGAAATTATTTTAATGAACTGCGCTGAAAAATTATTAGAGCCAACAATCTTCCTGCTATGTAGATTAGCTTGTTGTAAATGGTAGGGTCTGTTTATGTGGGTCTTTACACCAATATTCTATATAATAAGCCAAAACGTTGTTATAAACCTACCTGCTATGTAGATTAGCTTGTTGAAAATGGTACGGTAGATCATCTGTCTGTTTATGTAGGTCTTTACACCAATATTCTATATTAATCAGCCAGAACTGTGTTATTAACCTACCTGCTATGTAGATTAGCTTGTTGTAAATGGTAGGGTAGATCATCTGTCTGTTTATGTGGGTCAAACACCAATATTCTATATTAATCAGCCCTAACTGTGTTATTATCCTACCTGCTATGTAGATTAGCTTGTTGTAAATGGTAGGGTAGATCATCTGTCTGTTAATGTGGGTCTTCACACCAATATTCTATATTAATCAGTCCTAACTGTGTTATTATCCTACCTGCTATGTAGATTAGCTTGTGGTAAATGATAGGGTAGATCATTTGTCTGTTTATGTGGGTCTTAACACGAATATTCTATTTAATCAGCCAGAACTGTGTTATTATCCTACCTGCTATGTAGATTAGCTTGTGGTAAATGGTAGGGTAGATCATCTGACCGTTTATGGGGGGTCTTCACACCAATATTCTATATAATCAGCCAGAACTGTATTATTATCCTACCTGCTATGTAGATTAGCTTGGGGTAAATGGTAGGGTAGATCATCTGTCTGTTTATGTGGGTCTACACACCAATATTCAATATAATCAGCCATAACTGTGTTATTATCCTACCTGCTATGTAGATTAGCTTGTTGTAAATGGTAGGGTAGATCATCTGTCTGTTTATGTGGGTCTACACACCAATATTCAATATAATCAGCCATCACTGTGTTATTATCCTACCTGCTATGTAGATTAGCTTGTTGTAAATGGTAGGGTAGATCATCTGTCTGTTTATGTGGGTCTACACACCAATATTCAATATAACCAGCCATAACTGTGTTATTATCCTACCTGCTATGTAGATTAGCTTGTTGTAAATGGTAGGGTAGATCATCTGTCTGTTTACGTGGGTCTTCACACCAATATTCTATATAATCAGGCAGAACTTTGTTATTATCCTACCTGCTATGTAGATTAGCTTGTTGTAAATGGTAGGGTAGATCATTTGTCTGTTTATGTGGGTCTTCACACCAATATTCTATATAATCAGCCCTAACTGTGTTATTATCCTACCTGCTATGTAGATTAGCTTGTTGTAAATGGTAGGGTAGATCATTTGTCTGTTTATGTGGGTCTTCACACCAATATTCTATATAATCAGCCCTAACTGTGTTATTATCCTACCTGCTATGTAGATTAGCTTGTTGTAAATGGTAGGGTAGATCATTTGTCTGTTTATGTGGGTCTTCACACCAATATTCTATATAATCAGCCCTAACTGTGTTATTATCCTACCTGCTATGTAGATTAGCTTGTTGTAAATGGTAGGGTAGATCATCTGTCAGTTTATGTGGGTCTACACACCAATATTCAATATAATCAGCCATAACTGTGTTATTATCCTACCTGCTATGTAGATTAGCTTGTTGTAAATGGTAGGGTAGATCATCTGTCTGTTTACGTGGGTCTTCACACCAATATTCTATATAATCAGGCAGAACTTTGTTATTATCCTACCTGCTATGTAGATTAGCTTGTTGTAAATGGTAGGGTAGATCATCTGTCTGTTTATGTGGGTCTTCACACCAATATTCTATATAATCAGCCCTAACTGTGTTATTATCCTACCTGCTATGTAGATTAGCTTGTTGTAAATGGTAGGGTAGATCATTTGTCTGTTTATGTGGGTCTTCACACCAATATTCTATATAATCAGCCAGAACTATGTTATTATCCTACCTGCTATGTAGATTAGCTTGTTGTAAATGGTAGGGTAGATCATCTGACCGTTTATGGGGGTCTTCACACCAATATTCTATATAATCAGCCATAACTGTGTTATTATCCTAACTGCTATGTAGATTAGCTTGTTGTAATTCGTAGGGTAGATCATCTGACCATTTATGGGGGGTCTTCATGCCAAAGCTCTATATAATGAGCCATAACTGTGTAATTATCCTACCTGCTATGTAGATTAGCTTGTGGTAAATGGTAGGGTAGATCATCTGTCTGTTTATGTGGGTCTTCACACCAATATTCTATATAATCAGCCCTAACTGTGTTATTATCCTACCTGCTATGTAGATTAGCTTGTTGTAAATGGTAGGGTAGATCATCTGTCTGTTTACGTGGGTCTTCACACCAATATTTTATATAATCAGCCAGAACTGTGTTATTATCCTACCTGCTATGTAGATTAGCTTGTTGTAAATGGTAGGGTAGATCATCTGTCTGTTTATGTGGGTCTTCACACCAATATTCTGTATAATCAGCCAGAACTGTGTTATTATCCTACCTGCTATCACTACTGCACATAAAACCCATTAAATTCCATTAAAAGTCCATAAAAATGCCATTAATAATCAAATTCCTGTTAAAATCATCCATTACTTTTCGTTTCTTAAAATTAATGGTTTTGTGTGTTCGGTCATTAATATTCATTATAATGGCCATTAATTCAGCGGTAATGGCCATTAAAGAGCAAGTAAAATCATTAATTTTTGATTAATTTACACCTTCTGTATTATTAATGACCATTAAAAGAAATAATGGTCCATTAATTTTCGTTTTGTGATGTTTTAATGCCCATGAATTTGCATTCTGTAATGGCCATTACAAAAAGTAATGACCATTAAAACCTTTCGTGTCTTTTGATGGCATTAAAAAGTAGTAAATTTGCATGTTTGATATTTTAATGGCCATTAAATATATAAATATGCAATTCATTAGCATTAGAAAGCAGTGAAATATCAGGAACCAATATTTATACGAAACAATGTGCCATTATTTAAGTGGTAATGGCCATTAATTTAATTCAAGAGCAAGTATGATCATTAAAATACCATTAATTTTTCCCCTTGGTATGAAATGATGACCATTAAAATTTAATGGGCCATTATTTTCTGTTTTATGGTGATTTAATGCCCATGAATTTGCAGTATTAATGGCCATTACAAAAACTAATTGCCATGAAAACCCCATTACATGTCTTATAATGGCCATGAAAGATGTGTTCATGAATTTTAAATTACTGAAGTTGGGAGATCAATATTTTCATGGCCATTAATTTTTGGGGCTGAACATCTTAACCCATTAATTTTTTAATAATGGCCATCAATAAAAAGATCATCAGAGTATTTGATATTGTCCATTATTTGTACACTCATGTAAAGGTTAGTTTTTAACATTATCATTTTACAGCCTTCAAAACTTGCTGCACATTGCATCTATAGGTATGTTTGTGTAATGAAGAGCTCCATCATTCAGTGCTTGTAAATTAAAATTGCCTCATTTCTTGTTTCATGAAGAAATTGCCTGTGTGATTAAACTGAAATTTCAGGAAGACAAAGAAAATTACCTCGAGAAATGCTGTAGGAAAATGAGTTTTAAAGGCAAACTCTATTAATTTCATCGAAAATCATAACATATCCTTGAGAAATGCTGGAGAAATTTCTCCAGCATTTATCCAGGAAATTTTAAAGCTTATCAAGGAGATTGTGGGCCTTTGTTACCTTTTCAGACACAAACCAATCTGCTCTCCTACCAAGAATAGCTAGAGCCTGGAAACAGGATTTAGCAACTGCAAGAATACATAGGATATAGGAAAATATGCATTTGGGAGCCATGACCATGCTTTATTGAAATAATGAAATCCGTGATATAGTGAGGGGAGTTTTAATGAGGTACACTGGTAATCAATTGGTAATCAATTTTAAACTTGTAGCACAAACATGTATTTTATGGATCTTGTATTTGTAGAAATTTTGTGCATAATTTAACATTCCAAACAGTTCTATAATTCTAAGTTATGTATGCTACCAAACCCTGCTTGTTTATCAACAACATGTGTATTACTGCTTCTGAGTACAAGCACAATCACCATGGAAGCGGGAACCCGCGAGGTGCGAGTAGTATGGCGATTGAAATTTTCAGTCAGGCGTCTCATAAATTTAAGCACTACTTGGTTAGCAGGCTTCGACCAGTATGCCTATAAGTCTGAACAAAGAAGAGAAGTAATAAAAAGAGTTAGTGTATTTTTGAAGAAAATACAAAATCCAAAGCCATCAATTTAGCCTAAATGAGTTTTGAGCAGGATTTAATGGCCATTAAAGTTGCATCTAATGGATCTAATCTAATTTCATGCCAATTATTTATCCAAACTATTTATTAATGGCCATTAGCTTTGAATTAATATGGTTTTCTTTATATGTGACTGCGTCCTAAGAAGGATTCAACTTGGCCAATAACATTTACACTCAAAATTCATTTCCATGTAAAAGAATGCAACATTTCTCAATAGAATCAGAAAGAAAAAAAGACTTTATTCTAAAGGCTCTTGATGAGGCTTCATTAAGACTGTTGGTGTGCCTAATGTGTAAAGCCTTTTGATCATGTCTTAGACTTTACTTATTGGATATATGCTGGATCATTATCATCCCCTTTAACAAATTTCATAACGTTTCAAACTATGTTTTTATGTCACAAAACCGAATATCCAGATGAATTAAGTTTTCAAAAAAAACAACATACCAACAGGTAAATGCTATATGTAACAATGGGATAGAATTTGACAATTATAATGAGAAGTACACAATTTAATGTTTAAAGATGTCTCTAAAATCGTGAAAATACCATACTTTATTTTAACAATTATCTTAATAAAAAATTTTGTTTTACTTTCTGACTGAGAAAAATGATCAAAACATGCAATAATTCTAATAAACACATTTAATGGCCATTAAAATCACTTAAACAAGAGTTGCAAATTAGAGTAGCTCCCCTTGAAAAATCTTATTTTTTCACAAAAGATTAATATGATATACAAAAATGATTTAAGACTTTAATTTTTTCTGAAATATTATATTTATTAATTTATCAGAATTTCTGATCTCTATTATTAACATACAGCAAGGTTGTGCCCTAAATTTATCAAAATGTATATGTGTTGCATTCACCAATGGTAATTATATTTTCATCAATATATAGAAGGATTCAGAAATAAGAAGGTAACATTAACTTGTTAATTGGCCTGTTTATCTCTTAAGATGACAGGGGACTTAAACCAAAGTCCAGCAAGATTCTTGCTTGTCTTTCCTGCTTCTAAATGAGAAACAGGAAGCAGCACAAGAAATAGAATCTTGAAAACATTGCAATGGGCATAAGAGAAAATAAATGACCATTAACATATTTTTATTAGAAATTTGTCATGCTTATCTAATGGCCATTAAATTATGCATTTAATGCCCATTAATATGCTGTTGATTAAAAAGAATGATGCCCATTATTTTCTATCCAATATACTATTGGGTAATTAATGCCCATAAATTTGTAGTTACATTTTCTGTTATAATGGCCATTAAAAATAAAAAGCCATTAATAATGGTTCTAATAATGGCCAAAATTTTCATGGCCATGAAAAATAGACCATATTAATGGGCATTAAAATTAACCAGCAACAATTTTTATGGGAGGTTTTAATGGCCATTAATTTTCACACACTAAAAAAATGCTTAAATGATGCTTATTATTTTTTCAATTAATGGTTTGAGTTAATGGTATTTTGACAGATTTTCAGTTTTGAAAGTGCATTTTACCATTAAAATTAACCATTAATAGGACCATTTTTAATGGGAAATTTTAATGGGGGCCATTAATGGGATTTAAATGGGAGTTTATGCAGAAGTGTATGTAGATTAGCTTGTTGTAAGTGGTAAGGTAGATCATCTGTCTGTTTATGTGGGTCTTCACACCCATATTCTATATAATCAGCCCTAACTGTGTTATTATCCTACCTGCTATGTAGATTAGCTTGTTGTAAATGGTAGGGTAGATCATCTGTCTGTTTATGTGGGTCTTCACACCAATATTCTATATAAGCAGCCAGAACTGTGTTATCATCCTACCTGCTATGTAGATTAGCTTGTTGTAAATGGTAAGGTAAATCATCTGTCTGTTTATGTCGGTCCTCACACCAATATTCTATATAATCAGCCAGAACTGTGTTATTATCCTACCTGCTATGTAGATAAGCTTGTTGTAAATGGTAGGGTAGATCATTTGTCTGTTTATGTGGGTCTTCACACCAATATTCTATATAATCAGCCAGAACTGTATTATTATCCTACCTGCTATGTAGGTAAGTTTGTTGTAAATGGTAGGATAGATCATCTGTCTGTTTATGTGGGTCTTCACACCAATATTCTTTTTAATGAGCCAGAACTGTGTTATTATCCTACCTGCCATGTAGATTAGCTTGTTGTAAATGGTAGATCATCTGTCTGTATATGTGGGTCTTCACAGCAATATTCTATATAATATGTCAGAACTGTTTTATTATCCTACCTGCTATGTGGATTAGCTTGTTGTAAATGGTAGGGTAGATAATCTGTCTGTTTATGTGGGTCTTCACACCAATATTCTATATAATCAGCCAGAACTGTGTTATTATCCTACCTGCTATGTAGATTAGCTTGTTGTTAATGGTAGGGTAGATCATCAGTTTATGTGGGTCCTCACACCAATATTCTATATAATCAGCCACAACTGTGTTATTATCCTACCTGTTCTATAGATTAGCGTGTTGTAAATGGTAGGGTAGATCATCTGTCTGTTTATGTGGGTCTTCACACCAATATTCTATATAAAAAGCCATAACTGTGTTACTTTCCTACCTGTTCTATAGATTAGCTTGTTGTTAATGGTAGGGTAGATCATTTATCTGTTTATGTGGTTCTTCACACCAATATTCTATATAATCAGCCATAACTGTGTTATTATCCTACCTGCTATGTAGATTAGCTTGTTGTAAATGGTAGGGTAGATCATCAGTTTATGTGGGTCCTCACACCAATATTCTATATAATCAGCCACAACTGTGTTATTATCCTACCTGCTATGTAGATTAGCTTGTTGTAAATGGTAGGGTAGATCATCTGACCGTTTATGGGGGTCTTCACACCAATATTCTATATAATCAGCCCTAACTGTGTTATTATCCTACCTGCTATGTAGATTAGCTTGTTGTAATTCGTAGGGTAGATCATCTGACCGTTTATGGGGGGTCTTCATGCCAAAGCTCTATATAATGAGCCATAACTGTGTTATTATCCTACCTGCTATGTAGATTAGCTTGTTGTAAATGGTAGGGTAGATCATCTGTCTGTTTATGTGGTTCTTCACACCAATATTCTATATAATCAGCCATAACTGTGTTATTATCCTACCTGCTATGTAGATTAGCTTGTTGTAAATGGTAGGGTAGATCATCTGACCGTTTATGGGGGTCTTCACACCAATATTCTATATAATCAGCCCTAACTGTGTTATTATCCTACCTGCTATGTAGATTAGCTTGTTGTAATTCGTAGGGTAGATCATCTGACCGTTTATGGGGGGGGTCTTCATGCCAAAGCTCTATATAATGAGCCATAACTGTGTTATCATCCTACCTGCTATGTAGATTAGCTTGCTGTAAATGGTAGGGTAGATCATCTGTCTGTTTATGTGCGTTTGTTTTGTGTTTCTTTTGTTGCTTTACGTCCTAAGTCAACAGCTATGGTAATTGCGGGACGGTCAGTTCACCTAACCACACTTTTTCCTGGGCAGGCTTGAACAAGCGGTTAACCAGTAATTCGTGCACATACTTTCGCTTGTAACTGACAACAACCCTTCTTGAATGAATCAGCAGAAGGGAGGAGAATGACTGTAGAAATAATTTCATGATCAATCTCCAGGAAAGTATGGGACGTGACCGGTATCCAACTCGCGACCCCTGGATCTGCAGACCGATACACATCTGTAGCCAGACACGTTACCGACTGCCCTGTTTATGTGCGTCTTCACACCAATAATCTATATAATGAGCCATAACTGTGTAATTATCCTACCTGCTATGTAGATTAGCTTGCGGTAAATGGTAGGGTAGATCATCTGACCGTTTATGGGGGTCTTCACACCAATATTCTATATAATCAGCCAGAACTGTGTTATTATCCTACCTGCTATATAGATTAGCTTGTTGTAAATGGTAGGGTAGATCATCTGTCTGTTTATGTGGGTCTTCACACCAATATTCTATATAATCAGCCAGAACTGTGTTATTATCCTACCTGCTATGTAGATTAGCTTGTGGTAAATGGTAGGGTAGATCATCTGTCTGTTTATGTGCGTCTTCACACCAATATTCTATATAATCAGCCAGAACTGTGTTATTATCCTACCTGCTATGTAGATTAGCTTGTGGTAAATGGTAGGGTAAATCATTTGTCTGTTTATGTGGGTCTTCACACTAATATTCTATATAATAAGGCAGAACTGTGTTATTATCCTACCTGCTATGTAGATTAGCTTGTTGTAAATGGTAGGGTAGATCATCTGTCTGTTTATGTAGGTCTTCACACCAATATTCTATATAATCAGCCAGAACTGTATTATTATCCTACCTGCTATGTAAATCAGCTTGTTGTAAATGGTAGGGTAGATCATCTGTCTGTTTATGTAGGTCTTCACATCAGTATTCTATATAATCAGCCAGAACTGTGTTATTATCCTACCTGCTATGTAAATCAGCTTGTTGTAAATGGTAAATCATCAGTCTGTTTATGTGGGTCTTCACATCAGTATTCTATATAATCAGCCAGAACTGTGTTATTATTCTACCTGCTTTGTAGATTAGCTTGTTGTAAATGGTAGGGTAGATAATTTGTCTGTTTATGTGGGTCTTCACACCAATATTCTATATAATCAGCCCTAACCGTGTTATTATCCTAACTGCTATGTAGATTAGCTTGTTGTAAATGGTAGGGTAGATCATTTGTCTGTTTATGAGGGTCTTCACACCAATATTCTATATAATTAGCCAGAACTGTATTATTATCCTACCTGCTATGTAGATAAGCTTGTCGTAAATGGTAGGGTAGATCATCTGTCTGTTTATGTGGGTCTTCACACCAATATTCTATATAATTAGTCATAACGGTGTTATTATCCTACCTGCTATGTAGATTAGCTTGTTGTAAATGGTAGGGTAGATCATCTGTCTGTTTATGTGGGTCTTCACACCAATATTCTATATAATCAGCCAGAACTGTGTTCCATTTCACTACATCAGCTCTTGTGTTTATAACTAAATCATAGACAGCCTGTAGAAACAGGAAGATGGCCAACAATATCTCTGGTCCAACAAGACAAATTCAACGAATTTATATCCCTGGACGAAGTGTTATTTGAAAGAAACATGTAAATCACAAAACATAAAACCCATTTATCTAACCCTTCGTTCACATACATTCAGATCATAACAAACGCCTGTCAAGTATGTTTTAGTGCTTAGTTTAATATAAAAATATACTTACATCTGCACAATTTCAATATCTGACCTTTAAACCCAACCCCAGAGGTCAAGGGTGTGTCAATTCAAAGTGTTACCTTGCATGTAGGTCTACACTTCTTCCACTTTAATTTGATATGCAACATGACCACTTTTAGAAAAGAAAAAAAAAGGAAAAAAAATACCTTTTGATCCCATCCCAGGGGTCGTTGGTGTGTGTAAGGATAGCATATTTGATTTCATGGTGCTCTGTGCTCAATTCCCTTTAATTTGATATGCAACATGACTACTTTCAGAAAAAGATATAGTTTGACCTTTTACCCCACCCCCTGTGTCAAGGGTGTGTCTGTGAGCAAAATTTTTGCTACCATGTTGCTGCCAGCGTCGTCAGCTTTAATTTGATATGCAACATGACTACTTTCAGAAAAATATATAGTTTGACCTTTTAACCCCACCCCCTGGGTGGAGGGTGTGTCTGTGGGCAAAATATTTGCTACCATGTTGCTGCCAGCGTCGTCAGCTTTAATTTGATTTGCAATATGACCATATTCTGAAAAAGTTTAATTTTGGCCTCGGCCCAACCCCCTAAGTCCACCAAACGGGCTCGAACCCAGGCCTTCAAACTGAAATCCTGTTTGATATGTTTCATATCTATTGCTGCTCTGCCTGTATGCAAAATTTCAGCAAAAAATATTATTAATTGCCTTATTTATTGCAAAATTTAAATATATGACCTTCCCCACCAAAGGGGTGGGGTAAAACTTCGACACTGCCATGCTTATCAACAGGCACTTGGCAATCATTGTCTATAGTGAGAAGTTGTTAAATGTAATAGCTTTGATGAAATGTGAAGATCATCACACAAAAAACTAATATAGGTTTTGCCTTATAATTGCCTATACTAAAACAAGGGCAATAACTCAAGTGTTAAGGGGTCAATTTTGACCAAACTTAAAGGATATCGTGAGTCTGTGGTACTTATCATTTGTACCAAGAATGAATCAAATCTGACCAATAGGTACTGAGATATGGTTCCTGACAGACAAAAAGTGTGGACGGATGGACGACGCCAAAACTATATCCCTCCAACTTCGTCGGGCGATAACAATATGAACAATAACTCAGGCCCCCAGATAAGAGTGTGTAACTGAAAATTATTTTTCTTATTTCTCAGCCAAAACGTATGTTGTGGGTATTCAAAAGAACCGTATAGATTAGACGGTTCTTTTGAGCATCCAAAACACATGTTTAAACTAATGGGTAAGAAAATATTTGATATGAACAATAACTCTTTAGGCAACATAATAAAGAAAGGGGGAAGATAAGTTTGATTTGTCTCATTTTTTAACTCTTTATGCACCAATAGATTCCTCCTTCTGATTTCATATATTTAACTTCGGATGGTCCATTGTATAATTCGAAGGGTCACAAGTTATATTTTTCAAATAAAACTGCATATATTTCTCTGAAGATCATTTTTGTCTTAGCGGATATACTACCGCAATATGCAGCATTTCATCTGGGGGTCTTCAGTGTTAACCAAAGTATGCTGAGTTCACTTGTGTATAAAGGGTTTAATATTATAAGCTGTTGACTTTTCACAAAATGTACATATAAATTTCAATTTAGCTTTCTAAAAGGTGTGGCAATTAACATGACTATCGAATAGTCTTCGAGGCTGACAACTGACTTGAGAAAGCAAGATTCTACGTGTCAGACCTTCATTTCCAACAATAGCTTATCATGTATGTGTGAGCAGTGAAGGCTCTGGTGAGACTGTGCAGACTTGTCTGATCCTTCCCTAGTGAGTCTTATAGGGATCAAACATGTTTTTCTATGCATTAACATCTGCTGGACCGCGAGGGTTGTGTTGAAACCTGAGCCTGAAAGGCGAGGGTTTTAAAGACCCCTAGGGGTCTAGTAGATGTTAGTGTATCAGAAAACCATGTTTGATCATTATAATTACATAAAATCATTTTGTCGCTTGATAACTTTGGAAAAACGCTATGAAAATTTCATTTTTGTATTACATTAATGGCGCGCATATGCATGAATGATTCGTAGGTTTTGAAAACGCCTGTTCCAAAGCAAAGACTTAAGTCATCCTAACGTCACTAAATTACGCACTATGCACGTTACTGTTGATGACGTCAATTTTTGTTACAGCCTAGAATGCGTATATGTAAAGTACAAAAGCTGTGCATCAACGGCATGTGAATTGCCGGATTAATACATGGGTTTTTGCCAGTTAAAACATGGCTGTAACTGTTAATAGCATGCAAAACGGCTTTTTATGCAATAATCTGTGTTACCCAAAGGCTTTGGCTTGACTGCATGCAATTCCAGGGAGCACCACAACTATTTTGCTTTCAAGGAAAACTCATAAGCAATATATCCAGATTTTATGAGAGTCCCAACGTGCATCACAACATGACTGAAATGAATCTTGACATGGACTTGAAGCCTTACTCAATTATTTGAGCCAGTGCATGAGATTTCCAACAATGTGGTATGTGTGACCAGCAAAGCCTCAGATCAGCCTGCGCATATGGGCAGTCTTATCAGAGCCTTTGCTAGTCGCTTGAGTGTTCTATGATTGTTAACCCTTAATGTGCCAATCACAACAAAAGTCGTCTGCTTTTCTCGTCAGCTGAAATGTTTAAGAAGCCTCTATGGCAAACCGTGTGGACCCAGATCAGACTGCTCCTATAGGAGCAGTCTATTCTGGGTCCACGCTGTTTGCTTCGAAACTTAATTCGTCAGTAATGCTAGGCAATTATTTGCAGCAGACGACTTCAGCAGATGCCATTTTTAGAAGCATTTCTTGGCGCTTTAAGGGTTAAGCTACTGACTGAACACCAGTTGGAGTTTCTAAGCTTAAAAGGAGGCTGCAGAAGCTCGTCTGAGTCTACACTTGTCAAAATGCCACATTGTTGGAAATCTCATGCCACAGCTCATTTTATTTTTGGAAAAATACCTACAGCTCTAATGGCGTCATGGACAAACCCAATCTGCTCGTTATATTGGGCAATGCGTAGATATGGTTTTAACGTTCTGCGTACTATCATCCAGTCAAGAGTGGACACTGGTTCCCTGCATTCAATATCACCAAGTATTCTTTGCAGATCTAGGGAAGTCAGGGAACTATTAGCACAGGCTAACAGACAAAGCATCTGTAAAATAAATACAGTAAAACCGGTCTTAAGCGGCCACTCAAAAATAGACAAAACAAAGGTCTTAAAGACATGATGTGGCATAATACAGGTCGAAAGTATTGCAGAATGCTCCTCCACTGGAGCAGTCTGCAATACTTTTGACCTGCATTAAGTGATTATCAGTCTTGAAAACATATTTTTGGGTCTTCTTTTGAGTGGCCGGCTGGCCGCTTAAGACAGGTTTTACTGTAAATCACTTGATCGGATCATATTTACTTTTATATTTGATTCTGTACATCTCTATACAATTGGTACCCTGATTGCTAGTTTGAACCCTTTTACGGCCAGTTACGACTTTTGTCGTCTGCTTTCTTTTGTTCTTAGGTAGCCTATATTGCAAACAATATTGGGAAATTGAAAAATAAGTACATGTATCTGCTGACAAAAAGGTTGATTCACACTGGGTCAAAGAAGTTACTCAGACAAAGCTGATAGTCAAATATATGCAAAATAATGAATTGTTATATGACTGGAGAGAATCCTGTCTCCTGATTGGCCCAATTTGTCTTCATAAATCTCTATGTCTACCTGAAAACTGGTCTAAACTGGCTAAGAAGGTGATATAGGATGAAATCCAGCTCAAACTAGTTTCCAGAAGTTAATATTTTTGACACTTCTGCAATATCACCCTCTAGAGAGCTAAAAATAGCATGATGAGTATAAACTAGCATGTGCTGCATGAAATTGACATGATTTGCTGTTTCACATCCCAACAGGTAAACTAAAGACTTTCATGAATTTTAACAACTGTTTTGTTATGTTTTGTTTGTTCATTTATCTTTGGTTGAATAAACAAAATGTAAAAAAAAGTTTTATGATTAAATTTTACATTCCACATTTAGAAAATTAATATACATTTCAAATTGCAAAATACTACATTAAAATATTTTAATAACAGTTGATAAAACTTGTTAGAAAGTCCTTAGGTTGAAGGTTGACTTCAGCATTAGAAGTAAAAGTAGACCATTTTCATTCTTAGTTGAAAAGTCATATAACAAAACAGTTATTGACTTCAATTTCGGTAGACATGAGGATTTATCTACCCTTAAAAGTGATATTCACCTCGGCCTAGCGGCCTCGGTGAATTATCACTTTTTCGGGTAGATAAATCCTTATGTCTACCTCATTGAAGTCAATAATTGTATAATATATACTTATGGACTTTGAAAACGCATCACCCAGACTAAATCATTTATGGCTCAAAGACTAAGGATGACAGAGATAAAATCTATTGCATACCAAAGTCTGACCAGTTTTAAGTGTGCCCTAGAAAATTCATGGCTGTAAAGTTGATTACAGGTATCAAAAAAGTAAAAAAAACAGCCTTTATAAAGCAGGGGTAGGCGATTTCGAAGGACACCGATTCAGCAGCAAGCTATCCCTCTTTAATTTTGTTTCTTGACTCAACAGATATCCGTCCATGCTTCTTTAATGGTTACACATTCTTTGTTGAAGGATTCAAAATGTAATGACAGTACATTAGGCTCAAATTATTGCCCATTTAAAGATTCGGCCATACCCCACCCACTCTGATTACTATTGTCTAGCGATAAAATTCAACATCTTGATTATTTCAAAGTTTTATTTATTTTCGCTCGGTTTTGTTTGCAGGGGCAAAGGTCATTTACAAATGGCTGATACTGATTAAATTACGCCATGCATCACATTTCTTCTGCATTGTGCAAGTGATATTAACGTAAGTTTTGAAGACATTATCAATCACATGACAAAATATTTCCCCGACATGCTTTACATTAAATCGTAATCGCCATATGATTGCAAGTGAAAAGAGTCAATGTCAAAATTGTGAGTGTACATAAAGGTAACTTATGGAGAATTTTTCTCAAAATGAGCTGTAAACTGATGTTTTAATTTGATGTTTATATTCAAAATATTGACATTATCAATTACTGTTACTTTTTAGAAAAAGTTAATCAACTGCATTACTGTTGTTGGTATCATACATGCTACAGGGTAAATAAAAAATAAGCCAAAAGCATCAGCTGGACTTTGCAGAATATCACTGGATGCTTTATGCTACCATGTAACGTCACCAGAAAAGTGGCGTTATGATACAGTCACATTAACAACTGATTCATACCAATTTTGAGCTGCACATTAAACGCATTTATGGTTTGCAAGAAAATTGCAAAGTAAAGGTGATGCGTTTTCAAAGTCCTCTAGTATATATGAATGAAATCTCTCTCTATGCCCGGAAGCTCTTAATATTGTCATTTTGATATTTCAACACCATCTATAATTCAATAGGATTCTGTATATATCTGTATTTGTTTACATCCTCATTGTGTAGGTTAAAATGTGCAGTGTGTACTACTGATATGGCTTTTTTTTGCCAATGGAACCACACCGGGTAGGCGGCAAACGAAAACGCTCTTCACAACCAATAAAGGCGGATCAAAAATCGATAGAAACAGTGTTTTCGATTGTCATTTGTCGCCAGTCGGGCGACAAATGACAATCGAAAACTCTGTTTCTAACAATTTTTTATCTACATTCGTCGATAGTATTGGCGTTTTCGGTTGCCGCCTACCCGGTGTGGGAACAGCATACCTTTTCTAGACATCCTGTATCATCCTCATTGATCAGCCTCATCAACATGGTTTTCAGCATGCCTTCTACCGATGTTGAAACAGTCTTGACTCTCTTTGTCAGAGTTCTAAAATCCCCATACACTCGCAGCTCTTCGCAAACAAGGTACAGCCATAATGGACTCTGGGTACACTTGGAATCCAACAACAGCTGAAGTTGATCACTATCCAGTTTCTGTACGATATAAATAATGTAAAACATGTTTTAATCTGTCGAAACTAGATACATCCTCTTTTGAAAACAGTCTAGAAGCCAGCTGATCAAGAATCACACTGGTTAACACTTGTAAAGACATTTTAAAATACTGTCAGTTTATTAGTTTACTACAAATGTGTTCATACAATTCAGATGCCCCTGCATCAGCAACTATCACAAATTTAGCAATGTTCGTGTAAACATTCCCTCATAGACATAGCACTTGTGGATAAGATGACATTTATCTATCAAAATTGGAGCATTTTTTTCCATAGAAATATATGAGCTGCGATATGAGATTTCCAACGATGTGGTATGTGGGACCAGCAAAGGCTCAGACCAGTCTGCGCATACGCGCAGTCTAATCAGAATCCTTGCTGGTCGCTTGAATATTCTATGACTCTTATGCTACTGACCAAACAGCATGTGGAGTTTCTAAGCTTAAAGGCTCGTCTGAGTCTACACTTATCAAAGTGCTACATTGTTGGAAATCACATGTTGCGGCTCATTTGTGCTGGCCTACAGGCTAGGGTAGTTGTTGGAAGGGTCTCCAATGAGTACCAACACCACATGTTTTTTTGAGATATAAGAACTATAATCTGGAAACCCCTTGTCTAGGGCTATTTCGATTAATCTATAGAGAATTTTTTTTGATAGATATCTTCTCACTGAATTTGTAGTTCATGTTACTAATTATTTGATAGGTTCTATTAATAGTCACAAGAGTACTTACTGGAAATACTGGATGGCAAGTTGAAACAAAATTAGGTGCAAATAGAACGTGGAGAGAATACCAGATACATACTTTTTCTGTTCGCATTGATATATATGAATAATAACACACACCACTTGTATTAAGCAAAATCGTCTTAAAAGGCAAACATTTCTAATTGTTTCAATATAGACTGACCATTACAAGTAAGTGTATGGTCAAATAATTCTTAAACAAATTACTAAGGCAATAACATATTTGTTTGCTTGAATCAAAATTTGGGTATGAAGCAAAACAATTTAATTTTCAAAACTGGAAACAAAATATTTGTTGCTTAAAATCTTTATCTGAACATGTACAGTAAAACCTGTGTAAAATGGCTACTCCAAAATAGACAAAACAAAGATTTTAATGACAAATGGTAGTTTAATGAAGGTCAAAAGTATTGCAGAATGCTCCCCTTGGAGCATTCTGCAATACTTTTTACCTGCATTGAGCTATAATTGGTATTGAAAACCAATTTTTGGTCTTTTTGAGAGTGACTGTTCTACACAGGCTTTACTGTATATGCATCTATTGTTGTTCTTATTGACAATAAGTCCCACATTAAACATGTTTTCACACCACTGCACTCATGTGCTTTAATCCAATATAGACTGGAAACCGGTAAACAGTGAAGAACCAGATTAGGAGAAAAACTAGATAAGCTTTTAGCTTCCATTCTAATCCGTTTATATTTTGTTAATATTTACATATGTATGTAATGAATTGAAATAAAATATGTTTAAACTAAGAACCAGATGAAAAGGTGCCTAAAAATAATATAATTTTGAAACTCTATTCCGTGACCCCTCAAAATTTATATTGAATCATCCAAACTAAACTGCATCAAACATGATGGTGAAATCCATCAGCCAAGAAAGGGTTTACCCACAGAAACTAATTACAAACCCTGAGAATAGAAAAAGTAGGCCTATTTTTACTTTCATGTATATAGATACACTCCTACTTTTTCATAAAAATAGTTTGTGACAAGTTAATGTGGTTTTACCCCAGTTAACCCGTTTAAGCCAAATGAAATTTCCCACTATTCTCAATTGGGCCACTCCATTCCCATTTTAAGGGTTGTTGGGTGGTATATTTCATCTTTATACAAATTTTAATTGAACATTCTGTAAGCAAACAGTGAAGACCCCTGATCAGATGTCTGATCTGGGTTTGCACTGTTTGCCTATTGATCACAAAAAGGATGCTAGGCTTATCTGGGTTAATAAGGAACTTCAACCATAAAACTGTGCAGTAAACCTACCTCTCTGATCAGATCCTAAAACAATTATAAGATATACGGTAAATGTTCTAAAATTTTGAACACTAGTTGCCTGCCAAAAAGGCCTAGACAAAAAGTGCAGACCCAGATCAGACTGCTTCTTCAGAAGCAGTCTGATCAGTGGCTTCCCTTTTCGCTATTCTGACATGCATTTGTGAATTCCAGCCCTAATAACCAAGATTTTATTTGAGAACAGAAATTTAAAAATGTTCAAAATTTTAGAACATTTACCGTGGATTATTGCCAAGACATAAAAGTGCGTTGACACTCTACTTATAAAAATAAGTTTTGTCTAGGAAACTTTTCAAGCTTAAATTGCACAGGTTTAGATAAACGAACTCTTTGATCGTAAAATGGTAAATAATTTCTTACCCATCAGTTTTAACATTTGTTTTGGGTGCTCAAAAGAACTGTCTCATTGAGGCGGTTCTTTTGAGTACCCATAACATATGTTTTGGTTGAGAAATAAGTAAAAAAAAAATTTTGGTATACACAAAAGGCCTGTAAACTGTAATTATTTTCTTATCCATCAGTTCAAACAAGTGTTACCAAAAGAACCGTCTCATTGAGTCAATTCATTTGAACTCACACAACATGTACTTTGGATGAGAAATCACAAAATTAGTTTTGAATTATGCACTCATTAGCTGGAGGTCTGTGGAATACCCTCATCTCTGCCAGAAATTGGTTTCCATCATCCACAATTTATCAAAAAGAAATACCAACTATATCAGATGCGAGTTCAACAAGGAGAGTGCCTGCGGGTGCTCATTGTTCTGGTACCTATATTTACTCGAAATGTGTAAAGCCTGGCATCAGTGCAACGAGCGCCCACTAGCACTTGCATTGTTGAACTCGCCTCTGGTTTCATTTGCGCTTGTATTGCAGGATGTGCAGAATGATATATGTGCAGTTGTCTGTGTACAACAGTAACAGGTATTTTAATGACTCATTTTCACACTGGTAAATGTATATGTTGGTTTGGTGGTATTTACTCGTTTTGCTGGTACTTCATAGATCGAAAGTGGTAGATATTGGTGTTAATACGATATAGAAAAACATGCCATATGCCTAAAGGACTATAGACTTAAATCATTTTAAAGTATTCAGTTTGTGCATGGCGATTTATGTAAGCATTTAGGAATAGATTCGAGTACCGATCATCCAGATCGGTACTCGAATCTATTCCTAAATGCTTACATAAATCGCCATGTGCATGCCTAATACATAAAAATGATCTAATTCTATAGTCCTTTAGGCCTATGGCATGTTTTTCTATATAGTATTAACACCAATATCTACCACTTCCGATCTATGAAGTACCAGCAAAACGCGTAAATACCACCAAATCGACGCAAACATTTACCAGTGTGATTTTGTCTTAATACAGATTCTTATTCTTACCATTGTACACTTTGTTTGGTATCATCTATGGAAAGAGTCGGGTATAATATGACATAATATAAGCCTCATGGCAAGAAAACTTGTCTTCTGGGTTTGTGTCTTGTCAAGGCTGAAGCCAGCCTATTCAGCTGCAGGGATTAGCTAGAAAAATATAAAGGACATTTTTAGGACAAAATCACAAATTATTACCTTACTATATCTGAGCAGAAAACTTTGAACAATTTGTTTGGCATCATCTTTGGCAAGCGGCTGTAATATGACATCATAGAAGGGGTGTTCCTGTACACGACTCACAGTGGGTGGATGATGGGCGGTACTGACTATACATCTTACATTGGCAGGAAACATTGGTGGGAGCCATTTTAGATGATTTACTGATTCACTTGAGGACAACTGAAATGGACATAAATTAAGGTTATCAAAGACAATACTTTAGTTAAGAATGTGTAACGAAAAATTATTTTTTTATTTCTCAACGAAAACATATGTTGTTGGTACTCAAAAGAACCGTCTCGATGAGACGGTTCTTTTAAGCACCCGAAACAGATGTTAAAACTGATGGGTAAGAAAATATTTACATTTTTACGCTGAAAATTTTTGTTTATCTAAACCTATGCAAAGAGCTAACTTTCTTTTAATTCACCATACTCTACTTGGATAAAACCTATTGAAATAGTGTAAATCCTGATCAGCTGGCTTCTAAGAAGCTGATCAGAATCTACACTGATTTTGCTCTGCTTGTTAATACATGCTAATTACTGGAACCCTGCAGGTTAATTGAGCAAAAAACATGGGGAGGAGTGTAGTACATTAAATATCCAGCAATTTTAGGCCACTGGCTGGATATGGTTTACCTCCCCCCCCCCCCCAGGGGGAATTTATAGACCATATTTTTCTTGAAGCCTAATGTCTTGCAAGGATTTTGCAACATGTTAGCCCTCTGACAATGGCAGCGTTAAGCTGTAACAGCCTGTTACATACGTTACCCTACAAAATATTTGATAATTAAAATTCTTTTTAAGACTTCAGAAAAGTGCAAAAGATAAGGTAAGATTTCCAAATTGGTTATATTTTCTAGGTAAGCTATTACTGGGCCACAGATATTGATATTTGAAAACAAATATAGTCACCCCGGATGTAGTGTATGTTACATTTTTTAATTAACCCCCTTTTAAATGATAAATGCATCTAATATAGTTTGTCTTAAATTTTATTGAAACCAGTTTATGTTCATTAATTTGGTATTAAATTAAAGAATTTTTATTTACCTTTTCAAAACTGCAAGCATTACGTTTCTATCTTTATACTTTTTGAGTTATTAAATGTTGAACATGGTACCCCCATATCACACAAAAATGTAAAATGTAATTATCTAGGCCTCGCGCTGGCTATAGACCCCACCTCCCACCAGGGGGGAATTTCGTACACTATGATTTCTAGATACTACATTATATAAGCCACAAAATGAAATATGTTAGCCCTCTGAGAGTGGCAGCGTTAGCGGGTAACATCATGTTACGTACGTTACCCGCAAAATAACATTAAATTTTCCTGAAAATGCCTCCAACATGACATATTCACACTTTTTCGAAGTCTGGCACAGGTTTAAGAACTTCTTATAACACAGTTACATAATTTAAGCATTTATTTTTATAAAAGTCTTGAGTTTTTGCCGTTGTATATGTTACTTAGTGTTTCATATGTTATTTCCAAGTATCAGTGTGGCAGTTATTGACTATACATGTATTACATCCGTCAGTGAATGTAGTAAATCTATAAGGCTGCTATTAAAATGAATTAAAGTTCCTTATTATGGTGTCATACACTATTTTACAGCCCAGGTTACATATGTTACTCTCTGAATACCATTAAACGTTCAAGATATGGTCTCCAACATGACCTGCTTGTACGTATTTGCATGCTGGCACAGGTCCATGTACGTCTTTTTACTCCGGCTCATTTGCTGAGGAAGTAACTCAAAACATAAACTATCATAAACCCTCTTTTCTTTTATAGAGACATCAAATATAGTTAACATTATACTCATGGAAAGTTTGTAACATTCAGTGCAATATGCGAGTAACAACTTAAAAGATCAAAGAAAACCCTATCAGGTAGAAGTTATAGAGCATATCTTTGTATATTATCCAAGGGTTTAAAAAATTTTCCTATAGAGCTTATTAATCCTCTTTCAGATTCATCTTGCAAGGATTTCGCAATATGCTAGTATTCTGGTAATGGCACCATTACCTTGTACATATTACCCATCAACATCTTTGATAATTTTAGTAAATGACATGACTTCTGAAAAGTGCAAACCATAAGGTAAGATTTACAAATTGGCTATATCATACAAGTAAGCAATTTTTGCCTCACAGATATGGACCTTTGAAAACAAATATGCACCCAAAGTGTTACGTATGTTACTTTTTTTTCATTATTCCTTTAGAAATGATTTATGAAACTAATATAGTTTGGTATTTGTTTTAAATGTGAAAGTGCTTACTAACTCATTTTGTATTAAAGAATGCTTATGTACCTTTTGAAAACTGCAAATATTATTTTTCTATCTTTTATATGGTTCGAGTTGTTGAGTTTTGAACATGGTAACCCCATATCCCACAAAATGTGAAATATAATTCTGTGGCTCTTTTTTTAGGGTACAATCAAGTTTTCTTTCACCCAGAGGTACTCAATTTCCTTCCCATTTATTTTCCACACATTTTGTCCATATCTGGAAAGCCTCACTTGTTTTCATGGGAAAGACTTGAGAGTTCAATCTGTGTATGTACACCTTAAGGACAAAAAGGAAAGGGTGGAGGTAATCTCATGTTCATGCCATTTGAAATAGTCAGTATATGTGTGTGGCTTTGGTATTTTTTTCAGAAACATGTCGTGAGCAGCTTATTCACAATTACATAAATAGCACATGTTAGGGCTTCATATCACCGATGAGTGCCTAGAGCAATTCTTGTTTTCCTACCCTGCTTAGAATGTTGGTGAACTAGTGGGGTGAGGGGTTCTCTATCAGTTTGGTAGGAATAACCTTTCCGTGGTACTAACACATCAGCACATTGGTAGTGTCACAATCTGTTAAACAGTGTATGACTGTAGATCTCTTCCCCCATATCCTGGTCAATGTTGTTGACATTCAGAAGGTGACCTTTTGTTGCATCAGCATTGTTGAATAAACCACCCAGGTTATCCTCAGAGAGAACGTTTCTTAGACTTTATACATTGTATATGTGTATCAGTGACAAAACCAACATGCACTGCCTTTAGTACCTGGTTGAATACTGGTGCCATCAGATCCCTGAAGGTGACAGGAAAAGCTATTATGCTCTGTAGTTATGGCATTAACATCAAAGTTATATGCAGCACTACATGGCCAATCTAATGTTGGTTCAATGTGTGATTACAAGCCATGCGAAAGTTTGGATTTCTCAGTTTTGGTGGAAATTCTATCAGGAGTTGAAGTGACCATGGTCCAGGTCCCAGAAGGAACCGAAGTGTCAACTCAAGGTCAACAATATGTCCAATAGAAAGAAGGTCACCTAAGACACTCCTTTAAGCTCTCATCTGGCTGTTTACGTTTTGTAAATTGGACAATATCTTCTTGCTTGACCTCGCAAACCTCAAAACTTTATTAGCTTGTAGCATTTTATGGGGTTGTGAAAGACAGATTTTTAACTAAAAGCGATTCAATGCAGTCTGCAACAGCCTTCCTGCCCAATAAGATATTAGCTATGCCAGGCTTAGAAGGAACAGCGAAAGACAAAAAGCACAGTTCATTGTTTTAAAAACTAGAACTAAAAGGATTGGTGAAGCCTGAAACTGCCTCTAGTACTTGTATTTCATTTCAGTGCATTGAAGAGTTGTTTCAATATAGATGAGTAATACACCATTCCATCTGTAGTACGAAGCGTAGTTCTAGTTGTTGAAGCCTATAATACCTCTTTATTGTTTGCCTAATAGTTATGTCAAAAGCATTTCTCAAGCAAAGAACCAATAGTTGTGGCACAATAAACCCATTTTGTTCGAGAAGTACTTTGAATCTGCAATGTGTATCAGATAAATTTATAAGTGTAATCAGTTACACAGGTACAAATTGTGCATAGCTGTTGTTATCGTTTGCAATGAAAATTATGAACAAGGCATACAGATAGAGCTGACATGCAATTCAAAAATAGTAAGTGAATATGATCAGGAAATACCACAATCACAAACCGCAGACAATCCCATGGCACCGCCAGGAAGAGCCGCTCAACCAACACAATACACCAGGAAGACAAATTAAGCAAAGCAACCAGCTCTCTCTTCCCCATCAAGATGATTGCAATACTAGAATGGACATACAACAAAATATAAAACAATTACAGACTCCCACAATGGGAGTAACAATAAACAAAAAGCCAACAACAACAGAACTACCGCCTTAGAACGGAGAGCAGCCTAAGCCACCGTGGGGCATAAATGCATTTTACTGGTACCAAATCTTTGCCCTAGATTCTGCTGTTGTTGAAGTAAAAGAAATGATAGCTCGCATGGAGGCCATCTAACTAATGCAATGTATCATCATGGCGAAACACTCTAATCAAATTAACACACCATGATGAAACAAAGAAAAGGGCTCATGACTCACTGATAGTCTGAGCTAAAGAAAACCTCAAGCTGAGCCACGGTGGGTCCAGCTACAGATAAGTATCAGGCAGCAACCCACCGATTAAAGCTCTATGTCAGAGCCCTCATAGAGTCTGAGGCCTGACCCACCGTTGTTTTCTTTGTAGCCCTAATCAGTGTCAACACCATCTGAATTATATCCATGTACCCTGCCCAGAACTGAGCTGTACATTTTCTAAATTCTCTGACAGACTTTATACATGTATAGTCAGCAACTGTTATACAGATACTCAGAATAGCTTATGTATCATTCGGTAACACACATAACAGTTAAAGCTCAGGGCATTTATTAAATGAATACTTAAAATAGGTAAACCTTGTTAAAAGAAGTACATAAACCTGTGCCAGCATGCAAATAAGTATAAACAGGGCTTGTTAGAGACATTAACTTGAATGTTTAATCCTATTTTGAAGGTAACATACATAACATGGGCCTGATAAATAGTGTAACAAACATAATAAAGAAATTTAAATCATTTAAGTAGCAGCCTTATAGATTTACTATATTCTGTGACAGATGTAATACATTCAATCAGTATATTCAATAAATACCATACCGATACTCGAAAATAACGCAGGAAACACTAAGTAACGTATATAACGGTAATAACTCAAGATATTTATAAAATTAATACTAAAAATATGTAACTGTGTTATAAGAAGTTCATAAACCTGTGTTAGCATGCAAATATGTACAAACATGTCATGGTTGAGACATTATCAGGGACATTTAATGCTATTTTGGGGGGTAACATATATAACGTGATGTTACACCTTAACGCTGCCACTCTCAGAGGGCTAACATCTTTTATTTTGTGTCTTATATAATGTAATTTTAGAAAATCATAGTGTTCAAAATTCCCCCTGGGGGGGAGGGGGGTCTATAGCCAGCTCAAGGCCTATTTCAATATGAGCCGCGACATGAGATTTCTAACAATGTGGCATTTTGACATGAAGACTCTGACGAGCCTGTGCAGCACCCTTTTAAGCTTAAAAACTTCAAATGATGTTCAGTCAGCAGCTTAATACTCATAGAATATTCAAGCGATTAGCAAAGGCTCTGATCAGACTGCGCGTATGCGCAGGCTGGTCGGAGCCATTGCTCGTCGCACATATCACATTGTTGGAAATCTAATGTCACGGCTCATATAAACTAGATTTTTTTTTCTACGAAAAATCAGATGTCACCCCCTTTTAGAAATAATAAAAAAAAAATCACAAAATTGCATTTAGTTATGTTACAAGGGGAATAATTTAAGAATATATATTCAAGAGTTATGGTTCTTATGCATGACACATTGTCTGAATGTGCTTTAAAAATGTATGAAGTTTCATTGAAATATATCTAATAGTTATTAAGTTATAGAGGGGACACAATTTTAATATGGACAGACCCACGAATAGACGCAAGGGGGGAGGATATAAATGCAAGAGTTAAGGTTCTTGTGCATGACACATCGTCTGAATGTGCTTTACAAATTATGAAGATTCTTTGAAATACCTCTACAGTGTTGTGCCTAGAGCGCGGCATTGCGGGATTCCCGCGATTTTACTGTCGATGTCCCTTAAAAATGCACCCAGTGCGGGCCTACGGGCGCGCCCTCGAAAATTCGCGTTTTAAACCCCGTTTCCGTAATTAGCTTAACCCAGTATAGGGAAGTAATTAAGACTGTGCACATGTATTTTCTGATGATACATGTTGCATTGGATATTGATTTTTCAACCAGTCAACAATGGCGGAAAACCAAATTTTATTCAGCTGAATGCCAGAAAAAGCTATTTTAATGTAGAAATAGAATATTTGCTGGGTAATTCAAAACTACGTCAACGTAGAAACTACTTAACTGTAATCTGCACCGCTTCTTGAGCCCAAACTATCGACATCGAGCTCAAATGTAAATAAAAATGACTAGAAATTTCCGGAAAACTGTTTTCAATTTTACAGGCAAAAATCAGATGGAATTGGTGTGTCCCCCAGAATTTGCAAATGTCCCTCAGAAATTCAGGTAGGGGGACACTGGTGTCCCCCAGAAATCTTGACCTAGGCACAACACTGCCTCTAACAGTTATCAAGATATAGAGGTGACACGAAATAGCATTGCAAATGATAAAAGGGAAATAACTCAAAAATATCCAAAGCAGAATTATGGTTCTTGTGCATGACACGTCGTCTGAATGTGCTTTACAAATGTATGAAGTTTCATTGAATTATCTCTAACTGTTTTCAAGTTATAGAGCGGACACGATTTTGTGACGGACAGACAGAGACAGATGGATGGACACATGGGGAAAGCAATATGTCTCCAGACCCATCCAGGGGGGAGATAATAATTCTAAAATAATCAATCATAAATACAGTGTTGTGCCTAGAGCGCGGCATTGCGAGATTCTCGTGATTTTATCGCCGATGTCCCTTAAAAACGCACCCAGCGCGGGCCTAAGGGCGCACCTCGAAAATCTGCTTATTTTTTTCTCTGTTTTCTACTATTTCCATATTTAGTGTAACTTAATAAAGGGAAGTAAATAGCCCAGTCCAATACACAACAACAATTGCGGAAAACTCGAATTTCACAGCAGAAGGCCAGAAAAAAAATATTTTAATATAGAAATAGTAAATTTGCCTCCAATTCAAAACTATGGCAATAGCAGAAACTACTTCACTGTCATCTACACCCCTTCTTGAGCCAAATCTATCGACATCAAGCTCAAGTTTAAGTAACAAATTAACAAAAATTTCCGGATAACTATTCAATTTAACAGGTAAAAATTTGAAAGATTTGGTGTGTCCCCCAGAATTTGTAAACGTCCCCCTGAAATTCAGGTAGAGGGACACCTGTGTCCCCCAGAAATCTTGACCTAGGCACAACACTGTGAATACTGAAGGCTTTCCCTATTCTCTTTGGCTCTTATATCATTTCATGAAAATCATTTTGCATGTAACATTTCCATATTTAGAGGAACACCTGCTATGTCTACTCCCCAGTATTATTCACCATGACAACTTTTCAAATAAAAAAGTCTCTGATTGGTTGGTCTTCTTTAAAAGGGCAGTTTAACAAAAACTTTACTTTTCTTCACAGATCATGTGACTTCTAGCATTGTTTCAAATCAGGCCAGTTGTTTTTGAAAATAAGATTAAGCTTTCTCATTATATAGTTAAAAACTAACCCCGCCCCCTGGTGGCCATGCTTTAAAATGGATCAGATGGTCTTGAGAGAGGTTCATGCAAGGACCATTTGTACTAAAAGATATTCAAATCAAGTCAGTAGATTCTGACAAGATTTACTTCATATGTATAGGAAAAACTAACTCTGTCCCCTGGCAGCCTCATTTTTGATAAATTAGAAAAATTGAACATCTTTGGTAGAGTTACAAATAAGGACCATTTGTGCCAAATTATTATCAAATCGGACCAATAATTTTTGAGAAGATATTTTTGTTTTCTCTATATATGTATAGGCAAGACTAACTCCACCTATTGGCAGCCATTGTTTACAGATCAATATAATTTGAACAATTTTGGTAGACAGTCACTCCAGGACCTTAAATGCCAAAATTATTTTCAAATTGGGCCAGTAGCTCTTCAGATGTTTTCCCTTTGGTTGCCATGTCAACAAGAATTTAGCAAGGATTTGATTTTTTTTACAAATATGATAGAGGACCATTCAAGGGTCTTTCATGTTAAGTTTAGTGAAATTCAAACCAGTGGTTTATGAGATGTTTAAAGCAAATTGTTTGACAAACGGGCTACAGACTGATGACAGATCTATGACAATGGACGTCAGAAGATCACAAAAAGTTTACCTTGGGCTAAAATTGCAAAATTTTACCATTTTAACTTCTTACCTCAGGCCTTTAGTTAACTGTGCATAACAGAAAAATAATTTTCTTATTTCTCAACAAGAACATATACTGAACAAAAGTGAAAACGCTACACCTGAATTGTTTGCCACCTATATGCAAAATTATGAAGACCAAGAATGAAATTGAAAGTGTATCTTAATGTTCAAATGCTTGGTAATGCATAACAGAAAAAGTTTTTTGGATGTTGTCACAAGGAAACACATGAAAGCCATTTAAATGTGACAGGGGTCATTTTTTTCAGGTTGCCAATTTAAACGGAAATCTAACACAATTTAGGCCTTCAGAAACCCGCTACCTACGAGATCAAACTGCACGAAATGGTAGTCGAGACATGGGACAGCCAGAAATGTGAAGGATTTATCACAAGTGTGTTTTAATAGTTTAAAAAAGCAATCTTAAAAAGCAGAATTTTCCATCAAATTGCCAAGTTTAAAAATTTAACACTGAAATCTCCATAGGAAAATCAATGTGTTGAGGACATTTCTAGTCAAGAAATGGTAGAAACAATGTGCTGAAGGTCTACCTGATTTGGCAAAAGAAAATTATCAAAAATTGTGATAAATCAAAGATAACCAAACATTTAATTTTCCCAATTTGTTTTTGTCAAAGGGAGATAATTTAAATATTTTACAAATTAACTAAATTCGAAATTGATTTCTGAGCTTGTTTCAAGTGATTAAGCAGTTTTCTTGTGTTTTTATGCAACACAATTAAGACCAATTTTGATACGCTTATAATTTTAATTTGCGCAATTGCAAATTTCAGTGAATAAAGCTTTAAACACTTAAAGGAGCATAACTCATACATCAAACAAGACAAATTGGTGGAGTTTTGACGAATGGTTTGCTGGATGTCTGGGCAACATTATTAAGCTTTAGTAAATACTTTTTGTTGAATACTATCTCTTAAAATATAGATAATTGTAGTGTAGCGTTTTCACTTTTGTTCGGTATATGTTGTGGGTACTCAAAAGAACCGTCTCAATGAAACGGTTCTTTTCAGCACCCAAAACATGCTAAAGATTATGAGTAAGAAAATATTTTCAATTTTACGCTGAAATTTTGTGTTTATCTAAACCTATTTACCTGGTTAACAGCATCAAATATAAGTAGGATCTTCTTGCCGTCACCATGTGCTGATGCATGTATCAATTGTTGTTTCAACTTTTCCATCAACTCTTCTTCTGACATACTTTGAAGGTTATCTGTAGCATCTGAAATAGTGTTTTTTGTTTGTTTGTTTGATTTGATTCTTTACGTCCCATCAACAATCTTTCAGTTAAACAGGGACGGGTCTTCCTGGGTTGAACCAGTACTAAGCTAGGATAATTGTGTCTTGCTCAAGGACCACAACGCAGTGATGCCGGTAGGGTTTGAACCCGCAGCCCTTCGGTCTCAAGTCAAGCACTCTACCACTGAGCCACTGCAGTCCCTATTGAAATATTGTAGGCCCGTTGACAAGCAGCTAGCTTTCAATGATAACTGTATTCCAAATTTGAGCCGCGACATGTGACTTCCAACAATGTTGCATTTTGAAAAGTGTAGACTCAGACGAGCCTGTGCAGCCTCCTTTTAAGCTTAGAAACTCCAAATGATGTATGCGTATGCGCAGGCTGATCTGAGGCTTTGCTGGTCGCAAATACCACATTGTTGGAAATGTCATGCCATGGCTCATATTGTTTGTTTGATTTGATTCTTTACGTCCAATCAACAATCTTTCAGTTAAGCAGGGACGGGTCTTCCTGGGTTGAACCAGTACTTAGCTAGGATAAATGTGTCTTGCTCAATGACCACAACGCAGTGACACCGGTGGGGCTCAAACCCCCTACCATTCGGTCTCGTGTCAAGCACTCTACCACCGAGTCACTGCACTCCCTATTGAAATATTGTAGGCCTGTTGACTGGCAACTAGCTTTCAAGGATAAATGTATTCAAAATTTGAGCCGCAACATGTGACTTCCAACAATGTGGCATTTTGACAAGTGTAGACTCAGACGAGCCTGTGCAGCCTCCTTTTATGCTTAGAAGCTTCAAATGATGTTCAGTCAGTAGCTTAACAGTCATATAATATTTAAGCGACTAGCAAAGGTTCTGATCAGTCTGTGCATATGCGCAGGCTGGTCTGAGCCTTGCTGGTCGCACATACAACATTGTTGGAAATCTCATGTCACGTCTAATTTTCATTTAGAAAGGCATATTGTCAGATTTACCGTCACATATTATGTTCTACAGTAACACTTAAGTAGAGCTGTAAAATATAATATAGCAATATACTTTCATTGCATAGTCATATTAAGCTCTAAATGTAAAACTGATTTAAACATTTTAGTTCTCATAAACAATTGGAACAAGCTTTTTAACACTTTTTTATGCAATTCTTGTTGTCTGTCAACCTTTTTTTTCAAAACCTTTTCAAAAAATTCTTTCAGGAACACTATCAGAGTGTCAAATGGATCGGAAAGGTTCATAGCAGACAACAAAAGTTGCCACTAACAAGGATAAAGATACTGGATTGACCAAATGTGTTGAGGTTAGGATAAAATTGGGGCAAAGTGAATTATTACTAGCATAATAAATACAATATCTGAGAGTGTGAAGGCAAATAATGCCTCCATTTTTAGCATTTTTTGTTTTTAAGAGCAGTTGAAATTTTATGCTCAGATGGGTTGAGCATGAAAAAGTTTTATAACCTCAAGCCTGATAAAATTAGGACAGAGTGTACTAGCATATATCAGGCCCACAGATAAAAGTGTGTATTCTAACTGAAAATTATTTTACTTATTTCTCAACCAAAACATATGTTGTGATTACTCAAAAGAACAGTCTCAATGAGATGGTTCTTTTGAGCACTCAAAACACATGTTTTTACTGATGGATAAAAAAATAATCACAATTTTACGCTCAAAATTTTTGCTTAACTGACTCCATGGCATAACAAGGGTTAGTTTAAGTGTTGTTTGTTTGTTTGTTTTAAAATTTCCAAGGTGGTGCTTCTTTTGTGGATCATTTTTGTTTTTTGTGTTTCGTGTACAGTCTTGTCTGTTCCTTGCAGCCTTGTGATCACCTGCTGGGAAAAGGCTGACCTCTTGACTCTTTAGTATGTGATGTTTTCTTGTGTTTTTGTCACTTTCCCATATGGTGTCTTGGGTCAGGTGTGGTGCTTGTATCGATTCCTGATCTTTGCCTTCTTCCTTACTTTAATATAAGATTTTGTGTCTAACTCAGGCCTTTAGTTAAGAGTGCGTACCAAAAAAGAAATTTCTTATTTCTCAACCAAAACATATGTTGTGGGTACTCAAAAGAACCGTCTCAATGAGACGGTTCTTTTGAGCACCCAAAACATATGCTAAAATTAATGGGTAAGAAAATATTAACAAACTTATGCTCAAAATTTTTGTTTATCTAAACCTATGTTTCTGTGTCTAACTGTTCCTACCTTCTTCAGCTTTATCTTGCATGAAAATGACTAGTCTCTGTAGCAATAAAGAAATCTTGTGAGAGGATCCTGTACTACCACAGAAATGGTGAAACACTTTAACACCACACTGAAATAATCAGGTATAACCACAGATTTAGATAAACAAAAATTTTCAGCGTAAAATTGCGAATATTTCCTTACCCATCAATTCTAACATACGTTTTGGGTGCTCAAAAGAACCGTCTTATTGAGACGGTTCTTTTGAGTACCCACAACATATGTTTTGGTTGAGAAATAAGAAAAATAATATTTTGTTACACACTCTTAACTGAAGAGTTGGTATAACCTTCAAGGTTTTCAACCAGGATATTACAAATCAGTTTTGTAATAATCTCTTTGAGGAAGAGAGAGCTGGTTGATTTACTTTTATTGTATTGATTTCTTGCTTTTACCCTTTCCATCATGAATATTCATGCTAAGCTCCACCCACTATGAATAATTATATAAATTAACATTCATGTTTGTACATAGAACAAAGAAATAACTTGTCAGGTCCAATAGTGTAGGATCAGATATATCATATTTCCATAAGCAAACAGAGTAGACCCTGATCAGGCAGCTGCCTGATCTGGGTCTGATCTGTTTGCAAAAGTGTTAAAAGCTGTCTCTATAAGGTGAAGGGCTAATGATTGTATGTGTCTTTGTGCACTAAAGTCTTTTCCTCACAGTGCCATGGAATGGTATAAGAATCTATTATGATTGTGAGGGTGGGATAGAAAAATCCGTCCCAAGGATCACCAATGTGCATCCCGAGGCTGGCCGAGTGATGACAAAACGTGAAACGGTGATCGCGAGGGATGGATTTTTCTATCCCATCCGAACTCAAATAATGGATTCTTTTTCTTGCTCACCACTAAATACCTCATTTTATATTTGATACGGAAAAGACTTCCAGGAAATCTTGAATACGCTGAGATGCGACATGGTGACGTAATCTTAACATTACAATGATGTCACGGATTGACATGCGGCCAGCATACGGCCAACGTGCGGCTTTTAGTTTTTTATCTTTCCCTCAGGCTGGCTCCGGTATGTGAGATAGAATTATCTCACATCTCACATGGGTAAAAACAACGGAAATCCCGATCTGGTGTGCGAGAATGTGTATATCTTGGTCATACTCACTCATTTTGTAAAAACCCAACACGTGGATATCAAATAAATTTTCATATTACAGTACAAAAAGTATCATAAATCTTTTTTTACTATTCAACAGCTATTAATGTCTCACGAGAACTGCACTCCCTATCCCTCTGCCTGGTACGGGTACATGAAAAAGAATTATCTCACATAGGTAAAATCAACGGAAATCCCGATCTGGTGTGGGAGAATGTGTATATCTTGTTCATACCTCACTCATTTTTTAAAAACCCAACAGGTGGAAATCAACTAAATTTTCACATTAAAGTACAAAAAGTATCATAAATAAAACTTTTTACGATTCAACAGCTATTAATGTCTCATGAGAATTGTTTTACCATATATACCAAGTTTTGAGAGTTAAAAATCTTAAAAGTTTTGTGAGGTAGTAGTGTTGGTGCTGTAAAAGTTAAAAGCACCATTGATTATTTCTTTCTTAAACTTTGCAATACAAGGTTCATACAGGCAAGTTCATGTAAAATTCAAGGACTTTTCAAGGACTTCTAAAAGACTTTCCTACCATTTTCAAGGACTGTATGAAAAATACTGATTTACATGTTAAAATTCTACTTCTGAAATGCTAGAGGCCATTACTAAAGATATTAGTTTTAGAAAATCAGTGTATAATTATGGTGCCTTAATTTGGTGCAGCATATGCTGCACCAAAAAAAGGCACCATAATAATAGGCCTAAAAACCACAGCCTTGAATCCTCTTGCAAACGGTAAAATTCAAGGATTTTTCGAGGCCTTTGAGTGTTTTTCAAGTACTTTTTAAGGCATATGTTATTTTCAAGAACTTTTCAAGACAGTCCTGTATTTTCAAGTACTTTTCAAGCCTGTGCGAACCCTGAATACCTTTGAAGCTTCCTGAGCAACTCTTGCCATCAGAGTTGTCTTCCCATAGCCCTGCGTTCCCAGAAGACATAACAGGGTAGTTCCATTGATATCCTCCCCCCAAAACTTTGGATCTCCTAGAAAGACAGAATACAGTAAAACCTGTGTAAAACGGCCACTCAAAAATAGACAAAGCAGAGATCTTAATGACAAATGGAAGCTTAGTGAAGGTCGAAAGTATTGCAGAATGCTCCCTTTGGAGCATTCTGCAATACTTTTGACCTGCATTAAGCAATAATTAGTCTTGAAAACTGATTTTTTATATTTTTGAGAGTGGCTGTTTTACACAGGTTTTACTGTACTTAAGTAATTGTAGTATGTTTGTTTTATTTGTGTTTATGCTTACTTCCCAGTCAACAACTTTTCAGTCATACTCGGATGTTACCTGAGTTGATCCAGTAATAAGCAGGGAACAATGTATTGCTCAAGGACACAACACTGCCTCTAGTGAGGCTCGAATCAGTGACACCTTGGTCTCAGGTCAAGCACTTTACCACTGAGCCACTGTGCTCCTCGATTGCAATATTTTAACTCTTAAATACCATCAAAAATTTGCAGCAGACAACATTTGGGCCTCGTTGTGAAAAAAACATGTCTCCTGCGTTTCCGACCAGCCCATATCCATATCAGCCTGCTCAGCTTCAGAGACTAGATAGAAAATTGAAATTCAGCTTGTAGCAAGTTAAGATATAATACTTTACAATCAGCGAATAACAACGGCCCTGATCAGACTGTGTGGATGCACAGGCTGGCCTGCGCCTTTGTAGGTCGCAAACCCCGAAGCCAGGTTTTCTCGCGTCGACGCCCATTTTATAATTAGGTTCCAGGTTAAAGAAACCAAAGCAGTACTTTTTTTTGTGGATCTTTAATGTTTTTTTCTGACTAGTGTTTACTATACCTTTGTACGCGTCTGTTTATTTGTGCTTTGTGGTCACCTGCTAGGAAAGGGCTGACCTCTTGGCTCTCGTTTGTGGTGTCTAACTGCGAGTTTGTTACTTTCCCATTGGTATCCTTGGTCAGGTGTGGTACTTGATTGTATCTATTCCTGATCTTTGCACCCTTACTTACTTTGATATTTCATATGAATGACAAGGCAAACAATATCAACAAAAGCTTAGACAAGGTAAAGTTTTGTGGGTAACACCATTATATATATATTATTTTCCCTGTGCACAAATAAATGGTTTTGGTCAGTTAGAATTGGGTTCTATTCTAGTAAATACAGCTTTTGTGAACAACTATAAAAATTACAACCCAAAGGCTATAAAAAAACCCAAAAACATTCAGACTTGCTGAGACACATCTGTCTATTTTGATGAAAAATACATTTTTAACTAGAATTGTTTTTCTACTCAAAAAACAGATGTCTCCCCCCTTTTGATGTCAAAAGCATGAGTCATTAAATACAATTTCAAACAGAAACATTAAATACAATTTCTAACGGAAATTCTAGTCATTTCATGCAGACAATCGGCTCTTATCTAGTAAAGATATCTGTCAATGTAGTTAAATATTGCACAATCATAACTGGTATAAAATAGTCATAGATAATTGTTTTTGTGATGGACAAAGTTCCAAGGGAAATAACTCAAAGAGTATAAATGACAGAGTTACTAGTCTTGCACTCTGCACCTCAACTCATGTTGGTTGAAAAGGCAGAGTTACCATTCTTGCACTCTGCACGTCATCTCATGCTGATTGATATTTGTATAAAGTTTCGTGCTTAGAGCTTAAGCGGTTTTCAAGTTATAGAGCGGACATGATTTATGACAGACACGATTTGTGACAGACAGACAGACGGACGGACAGATGGACGCCGGCGGAAACACAATATGTCTCCCGACCCTGAAGGGGGGAGACATAATCATACACAACAGACTAAAAATTCAAAATTAAAACAACTTACTTGAAAAAGGTTTCTTTCTTTCTGAAAAAAAAAAAAAAATCATCCCATGGTCTTAACCCTTAAAGCACCAAGAAAAAAATGCATCTGAAAATGCCGTCTGCTGAAGTAGTCTGCTGTATATAATTGCCTAACATTACAAACAAAACAAGCATAGAGGCAAATAGCGTGGACCCAGAACAGACTGCTCCTAAAGGAGCTGTCTGATCTGGGTCCACACTGTATGCCAAAGAGGCTTCTTAAACATTTCAGCAGACGAGAAAAGCAGACGACTTTTGTTGTGATTGGCGCAGTAAGGGTTAAACATCTATCTAACATTGAGCTCAATAACAACATGTTTCTCAAGTTTGACAACCAGGTTTTGTTTTGTTTGGCTTAAGTTTGAAAGTCCCAGTCAACAGCTAAGGTCATGTTGAAATCGTCAGTTAACCTAACCACCCTTTTTTCTGGGCAAGTTTTGATAAGCAGTTAACCAGTACTCAGTACACATACTTTTGCTTGTAACTGACAGTGCTTTTTGAATCAGCAGAAGGAGGAGAATGACCGTAGCAAATATTTCATGATAAATCTCCACGAAAGTATGGGGTCAGGCCCGGATCAAACTCACGACCCTTGGATCAGCAATCAGAGCTCTCACTTCTTGATGGGGAGGTGAGAGCTGGTTGCTTTACTTTGTTTGTCTTCCTGGTGTCTCGTGATTGTTGTGTGGCTTTTCCATACGATGGGTTTGTCTGCAGTTTGTGATTGTGGTATTTCCTGATCATACTCACTATTTTTACTACCGACTGCACTACGGAGACCGGCTTTGATCAAGCATGTAATATGAATTTTATACCACTGGTGACTACCCACTATGTTTTCATTACATCAATACAGGGGTCTCACTAAGAGGAAGGAAAACAGCTCTCCCCCTACTACTCATGCATACTTTCTACTTTTTTTTATAAATGTATAGTTTATATGCAAGAACTTTCATATCACCTTACTTATCCATTAGTCTAAACATTTGTTTTGGGTGCTCGAAAACCGTCTCATACGGTTCTTTTGAGAACCCACAACAAATGTTTTGGTTGAGTAATAAGAAAATTACTTTTTATTACCACCTCTCATCTATAGATGTCTTAATTTACAATTTGACATCTTATTTAACCCTTTCCTTCATGAACATTAAAGCTAGGCGTCACCCACTTTGAATAATTATATAAATAAACTTTCATGTTGGTGCACAGAACAAAGAAATTACTTGTCAGGTCCACTAGTGTAGGATAAGATATATTTCCATAAGCAAACAGAGTGGACCTGGATCAGGCAGCTGCCTGATCTGGGTCTGCTCTGTTTGCAAAAGCGTTAAAAGGTGTCTCTATGAGGTAAAGGGTTAATCAAAATACATGTAATTGGTAAAAGTCATACCTCCTAGTTTAAATCCATTGGTGTTCCCCAAGGCATAGTTGAGAAGTAGTTGGACCTCATTCTCCCTGCCCAGCATCATCCCAGACAATTCTTCCACATATCTTTGCTGACTTAGTGTTTCTAAATGGTAAAAAAAATCTTGTCATGGAACATAACTAAATTTTAAGTTTAGAGGCTGACCAGCAGCTATTTATTTACAAGTTTATTATTAAAGACCAAAAATTAATAATTTAAAAATAGGAAAACTATTCAACATTCTTAAAAAATTGTTTACTTTTCCTGTTATTTTAGTTCATAAAATAATATATATAACTGTATGATACATCACTGCCTTTAAATGGGCCTCAATGCATGAAAACCCGTCTTTAGGGTTTGCAAAAAACAAAGGTGCAGACCAGCCTGCCCATGCGTGCAGACTAATCAGCACCTTTGTTATTTGCTTTTTGGAAAGTATCATATCAAAACTTGCTACAGGTGAAATTTCATTTATCTAGCTGAAGAGTAACTAGACTGGTTTGAGCCTTGCTTTGTCGGAAACCCCAAAAACAGGATTTTTCGTTTGTTTGATTTGATTATATAAGTCAATGTCAACAATCTTTCAGTTACATTTGGATGGATCTTCCTGGTTTGAACCAGTACTAAGCTAGGATTAATGTGTCTTGCTCAAGGACACAAAGCAGTGACGCCTGCGAGGCTCAAAGCCGCGGCCCTTTGGTCTCGAGACAAGCACTCTACCACTGCGCTCAAGGATTTGTCGTATTGAGTTCCAAATGTTATGAGTGTTTCTTTCACTGACTCTTGAAACAAAGTGATGCCTATCATTTGCATTACAAGCCTACAACTAGAATTCCAAGTAATGGATGCGTTGTCTGGCAAAACCTAAGTCAAGTATATTATAAATGAGCTGATGTCCAGCAAAAGGTACAAGTTGACATGTGCACCTATCGAAGTCTCAGATCAGCCTGCACATCCACACAGTCTGATCAGTCTTCCAATAGTGCTCTATAGGTAGCCAAGGGTTCAATGTTTCTTTAGGCGAAAAACTAAGACTTGTTAGACAGCGCGGATGGGGAGACTGATTTGAATCTTCCATGTAAGCTCTTTATGCTGAATACCGGTTCGTTTTTATACAGTCGAATCTCGTAAATTGGAAGTCTTTCCAGCTAGAGGTTTTATTTCAAATTATCTGTAGTTCTAATTATAGGGAGGTAGACATAAAATATATAACCCTAAAACTGATTGTTTTCAGTTTTATTCTATCAAACACATGTTTTGGGTGCGTAAGGAGATGTTTCTTTTACGCTTCCAAAACATATGTTATTATAGCACGGGTGGGCATCAGCGGAACTACCGCGAAATCGCGTAAACGTAAATTTGTTCCTTCGTCACATCCGGGACCTTTCCCGCTAGTGGCAATGTCACGGAAAAGACAAACAAAGGTAGGTACTCTCGCTTGTTTTGATTCTTTGTAAAAGAATGAGATAACTATGTAAAAATCTGGCAATGCTATTTCATGTAGATATGATTTACCTTGCTAAACAGGCCAAAAAAAGCTTTACTTTGAGATGAGAACCGTAACCAAGTCGAACCCAGAACGGGATTTCTTCAGTTTTTTGTCAAAACGAAGAAAATATGCAGATGTTTTGCCAATTTTAGCTTATAACAAGAGCATTTTACACATGGCATGTACATAACAGCCCTTATTCGTCCTTCGTACATAAATAAATCGAACCAATCATGTTCTATGAAGGACAGCTATTAAAACAGATAATGAATAGGTCCTATTCTCTGAATCCAGTGAGTCTCAAATTTATTTCCAATTAGCGAGTATTTCGGAAAATAGATCAAATTTTCGAGGTTTTACTGTATATAAGGTATCACCTTCTTCAGTAAAGGAGAGCTGTTTCATCTTGTCTCTGTTTGGATAACTTCTTTCAATAGACTCCTTGAAGAAGTTCACCACCTTGCCAGCAAAATCCTCTAATCCAACAAGTTTTACCTGAAAAATTGACAAGGACCATTTTGATATTCTATAATTCATCTAGATAAATACACAGTGTTCTTATATATACGAGGGTTGTCCCAGAAAGTCGTAGACTTTTAATGTTACAAGAAAACTATACGGTGTATTGCAATCGAATTTTACTTGTGAATTCTTCCATTATTTCTGCATTATCATGCAAAATTTGGAGGAAAAATATTTGATAATGTAGTTCATGCACTCATTTTACCAGCCATAGGTCTGGCCCACCGGCGCACGCCATTTGAATTACTAAGGACGTCGGGAAGTTTACATTTATAACTAGCATGGTCATGTGCGCATTCATCTTCCAAAAATAAATGTGTAATGCATCTTGCAGATGTCTGTGCCATTTTCAAGTCTGATTTTAATATAATATGCACCGTAGGGTTACCTCAACCTGTCCTTTCAGCTAGGTAGCGCACATTTTGTCTTCTGTCTTTGCTGACGACTGATTTGACTGCCGTGCCTTCGCCAGTATTTCTAAGTGGCGGTTTTCCCATACGCTCGTCTGCAGGTTTCTCCTCGCGAAATCTCGAAAATAATTTGTATACTAAAGCCTGTGATACATTCAGGGGTATTCGTCTTGTTTCACTTTGCTTAAAGTATCGAGTGGTGTCATTCCGGAGTCATAACAAAACTGTATTACTGTCTTACGTAAGACCTCGCCATTATTTCACCGATCGAGCTCACCCCTACTTTTTTTGATCGTATGCTGTCAGTTCGTAAACTATGCAATCGCTTTGAAATTTTGTGACAATATGCGCAATTTAATAACGTTTCCTCCAGTATGAATGATTAACGGGTATCATTTCCAGTTTCAATACAACCACTTATAAAAAATGAAAAATACTATTTTATTTCTTTCACTTTTTGCGTGCGCCGGTGATGCGTACCTTACCGAGATAGAATGACCATAAAAATGATTCCTTTTGATTTTGGTTGTCATTAATACACTTAAATTTGTTAAAAATAGATAGTTCAATATTTCTACAAAATATAAACATGCTCACGCGTCAACTTTTCTTCCTATTTGAAAAGTCTATGACTTTCTGGGACAACCCTCGTACGCATAGGGCCAGTTAAGCAAAAAAATTTAGCGTAAAATTGTGATTATTTTCTTACCCATCAATTTAAACATGTGTTTTAGGTGCTCAAAAGAACCGTCTCATCGAGACGATTCTTTTGAGTACCCACAACATATGTTTTGGTTGAGAAATAAGAAAAATAATTTTCTGGTACGCACTCTTATCTGGAGGCCTGTATACGGTAAATGTTCTAAAATTTCAAACACTAGTTGACTGCCAAAAAGGCCTGGAATAACAGAAGCAGTCTGATCAGGTCTTCCTTGTTTGCTATTCTGATATGCATTTTGTGAATTCCAGCCCTGAAAATCAACATTTTATTTTACAAACAAGTGAAAAGTGGTTGAAACATACAGCAACTTGTGATTTTAGGGGGGTGGGGGTTCTGACCCCCCTGGATTCAGGGCTGGATTTTTTTCCACAATGTTTACAGAACAGTTAAAAATTCATATATAGCCCAGTGTTAGATTTAGGCTTGATTTCTATTGCATCAACAAAAGTTGAGTCCCATGTAAATTTTAATTAGTCCCGGAAAGTTTAGTTTCCGAACTGATATTTTTGAAATGTTAAACACAAAAATGTTAGCTAAAAATTTCAAATAACTTTAATTATCTCAAACATTTTCAGTTTACACTAAGTGATTAAGGATAAATTTTAAAAAGCAAGAAAGAAGCAGACTTAGCAGTGACTGAGTCTTTGACTATAAAACTTCTTTGCTTTTAAAAAGTCTTTACTTGACGTTCAAGATCAAGATTATTTTACATGTGCCTGTTGAAAATTGCTTAACCTGTCTCTGAACACATTTCCGAACAGACAAAACATCAAATTGTGATAGTATTGGCTTCAGAATTAACTGTATCAAGTTATTTAAATGTTTCTAGTGTGATTCCTTGAGGCAAACGCCATTTTTCTTCCAGCAAATGGATTTTGGGAAAACCGTAAATCATTATTTATAGCAGAGCCTAGTTCTGATTTCAACCGTTGCTATGAACAAGAGATCTCGAAAAAACACAATTCAATACTATTTATAGCAGTCTCTTTGTGATTTTGAAGCATTGCAATGAACAAAAGACTGATATTCAAGGGTTTTAACTGTCTTTACTATTGAGCTGGCTTAAATTTGTTGAAAGTCGACTGCATGTGATCTTGCGTCCCATGTACGCAGGCTACTTGTCTATTTTGCATACCAACGATTTTCGTTGCGTATTTAGATATTATTACGGCGTAAACGCAAACACTGATAGCCTGTACCAAGAATTTGAATGTGTATTCATTTCTGTGAAAATTTATTCATCCCCCTTCAATCCAAATTAGACAGACTTAATTATACCCCTGTAGTTTTTATTTTCAGACATTTTGTTCATGTGTACAATTTTTTTTTTTAAAAATCAGCCTGACCTGGGTTCAAACTTGTTTGCATAGGTTATCAGCAGATGACAAGTCATCACTACCATGGAAAACCCTAAGGTTCCTTAACTCTATGCCTAATGGGTAATTTTGCATCTTTTTTGACGCCTGCTGAATTTTTTCAAAATCAACTTTTTGAAAAATTCTTTCAGGACTACCATCAGATTGTCAGACAGTTTGGATTCAGATCAGGCCCTATGTTTTGTTGGGCCTAATCTGGTTCCAAACTGTTTGCAAAAGTTATCAGCAGATCATGAGATGACAAAAGTAGGCAAAGATTTAATAGAACTTCCTATATAGTCGATCTAGAGGACATAGATCTTGAAGAATATGTCAAAATTAATGATATGAAAACACTATCTGATGATCAAGCAAATAATCTAGAAGGACTTTTGACATATGAAGAAATCTCAAAAACTTTATACAACATGAAAAATGAAAAAAGTCCAGGCATAAGTGGCTTTGCTGCAGAATTTTTCAAAGTTTTCTGGAAAGATATAGGCCAGTTTGTACTGAGGGCCCTTAACTAAGGTTACATGAAAGGGGAACTGTCAATTTCACAAAAACAAGGGGTGATTACTTGTATCCCAAAAGAAAATAAGCCCAAACTATACCTAAAAAATTGGCGACCCATTACCCTCTTAGACACAGTTTATAAAATTGCATCAGGTTCTATTGCAAACAGAATAAAACCAAATCTAGACAGTCTCATAGATAAAGACCAAACAGGATTTATTCAGGGCAGATATATGGGTGAAAATACACGCCTTTTATATGACTTAATAAACCATACCGAACAAAAAGAAATTCCTGGACTTCTACTTTTGATAGACTTTGAAAAAGCCTTTGATTCACTGTCATGGTCTTTTATACGCAAGGCTTTAAAATTCTTAAATTTTGGTGAATCATTTAGAAGATGGATAGATGTTTTTTATAAAGGTATCTCATCTGCAGTAATACAATGTGGACACTTATCATCCTGGTTTCAGATAGGGCGTGGCTGTCGACAAGGGGATCCTCTGTCACCTTACATTTTCATAATTTGTGCCGAATTTTTATCAACAAAACTACGAAAAAATAAAAATATAAAAGGAATTAAAATTGAACTCAAAGAATTCAAAATATCTCAGTTTGCAGATGATACAACCGTTATTTTAGATGGGTCAGATGACTCCCTTAATCATACCCTTGAAGAATTAGAAAAATTCTCAAAAATATCAGGGCTGAAGATAAATTATGATAAAACACAAATTGTATGGAGAGGCTCCAAGAAATACAGTTCAGACACTATAAAAACTAAATGGAAATTGTCATGGGGGAAAGACACTTTCAAATTATTAGGAATAAATTTTAACACAGATCTTGACAAGATGGCTAAAGGAAACTGCACAGAGAAAATCAAACTTTTAGAAAAAACAGCAACTCAATGGCAGCGCCGAATGCTATCACCCCTGGGAAAGGTGACAGTTATAAAAACAATGCTTATTCCAACATTAAATCATCTTTTTATTACACTCCCAAACCCTAGTGAATCAATAGTTAATGAAATAAATAATATTCTATTTACTTTCCTGTGGAATAAGAAAACCAAACTTAAAACCTCAATCTGCGTAAAACTGTATTCTGAGGGGGGACTAAAAATGATAAACATAAAAGCCTTTATTGATGCATTGAAGCTAACTTGGCTCAAACGGCTCATTACCTATGACAGTAAATGGCAACATTTTATTAAATCATATATTGACTTAAACAAATTAATGGGTTGCCATTTAAATTACATAGAACATTGCAAAAAAAGTCTCAAATATCCATTCTGGGTGGATGTCTTAAATGCATTCATAAAAATTAACAGTGAAAAGGTCTTAAATGAAGACCAAGTCCTTAAATGCCCTTTATTTTATAATAATAACATTAAAGTAGGTGGAACACACATATACGAGGCTTGTTCAGAAACTATTGAGACAATCACCATTTTGCCAAACTGACTGAACAGTAGTTTAAACAAAGTACATATACATTAAGTGCAGCATCTAAGGGGATGTAGCCTGTATTATCTTACAGATATCTTTAATTGCTTTGGTGCAATAGCCTTTAGATGACGGATACCCCCACCACATCGGAGCACGCCATATAACGTTTGCGTTCATTGTGCAGTGTCTATAATAATATCATTCAGGTAATTAAACTACACTGATAAATTGACAATTTAGGGACTTTTGGTGCATACACTATTGATATGTATGTCTGCATTTGCAGAATTCACTAATTATCTGTATGGACTTTGGAGATATACGGCTTGACTTGTTATATGTGAACAATCTGAACAATACGTTGAGGAAACCCACTGATGTGGGCATGTCAAATTTATTTTTAATTGTGAAAAGCGAAAACGCTGAATATTCTGCTAAGAAATGTTTCAAACGAACACTTTTACCAGCTGCAAATCAAATATAACTAAACATTTGGAGTTAATTTCATTTAAAAAATGTATTAAGGCATTGCACTCAGTAATTTCATTTTTGGTGCTCCACGTTTTCCACTGACGTCGTTATTTTGACATCTGAAATTCAACAGTATCATTGAGTACGTGTCAAATGTACCAATACTTTTGCTGTAACCATTACAAATCTGTTATCAAATGATGCACACGGAATGGCAGTTTTTGTTGAACAATGTTTGCAAAATATTTTACTTAGATCATATAAGTCATGGTGATTGTAAAATTGAGTTTTCTAAGTACTTAAAGCGTTTTTTGGCGTGCTCCGGTAATTGCTACCTGTGGTTACTAAGGTAACAGAAGAATGAAAGTCGACGCAGTTAGTCCAACATTGTACAGCAAAATAACTTTGCAAGAGGACAATAATACTACAGGACGAATTTCAACTACCTACACCAAATATTGCATGTTAAAATGAATGTGTCTCAATAGTTTCTGAACAAGCCTCGTACTATACAAACTGGTATAAAAAAGGTATCAAATACATTAATGACTTAATCAAAGAAGATGGGGAATTTTACACTCTAGAAGAATTTATAGAAACGACAGGAATACAAACAAATCATTTACAGTATTACGGAACACTGCTAGCCATAAAATTATATATAAAACATGTCAAGGTAAAAATTAATAGTAAAAATCAAAATCCCATTATACCAAACCATATCCATCCACTCTTAAAGTCAAAAAAAAGGGTTCACAAGCTATGTATCATATCCTTAATCAAAATAAAGATATACCAACTGGAAAATTAACCTGGAATAAGGCATACAACTTCACAGATGAAGACTGGGCTAAAATATATGCACTTCCTTTTGAGACAACTAAACACTCTGCTGTCCGTTGGTTCCAAATAAGTATCAACCACAAGATCTTGGTGACAAATAAAATTCTTCATAATATGAAAGTGAGAAATGATGCATTATGTTATTACTGCCATTCATGTGATGAATCTATTAACCATCTTTTCTGGAGCTGTGACCGAATCCAAACATTCATAAAAAAAGTAACAGGTTGGCTGAATCCATATGGCATTGACTGTTCACCTACTGAAAAATGGTTTATATTCGGTTGGGAACGAGGAAAAACTGAATCCAAAATACATAACTTCATACTTTTATATACCAAATATTATATTTACTGTACTCGATGTAATCAACAGTCTTTATTCTTGGAAGTGTTTAAGAGAAAACTTTTATTTATGTATAAAACACACATGGAGATAGCCATTAACAATAATGATCTAACGAAATTTGAGAAGGAATGGAGTCAATTTTTGCCACTAGTAAACAGTATAGATGCATAATTATCAGCCCAAAAACATTGTTTTATGACACTCTAGGGTGTTAAAATAGAGAAAAGTCCTTTAAAAAAAAAAGTAAGCAAGATAATTGTCAGCACAACAATCATTCATGCCTTGTTGCCGGGTCAGATTTTCCTTCCTTTTTGTTTTTTTCTCTCTCTTCTATTTTTCTTCCTTTTTTACTCATTCTTTCTATCCATCTTTCCTTTTTTTCTCTTTTTTTTTTTTTTTTTTTTTCCTTTATGTTGTTGTTGTTGTAACTTACATATTTTTTGTAATATCCCATACAGTCTCTCTTGTCTAGGGTGCAGGGGTGTGGAAATAGTAAAATTTTCTACTTGTCCAGGAACAAGTAAATTGCCATAATGTACTTGTCGAAAGAAATTTTACTTGTCCATAGTACAGATTAGCTTATTCCTTTCTGTGCTTAAACAATTTACACTTTAGAAAACAGTATGAAACCATGCAGATATCAACTCTCTTGTAAACAGTGTAGATCCAGATCAGCTGGCTTCTGAAGAAACCAGCTGATCAGGATCCACACTGTTTTCAATGCAACATGTGAACTTGTAATAATTTATCTAAATATGAAATACAAAATTTTATTAACTTTATAACAAATTTTGCACTTGTCCAAGGACAAGTAAATTGAAATTTTCAACTTGTCCTGAATGAAATGAGACCAGGTCGGACAAGTCCGGCATGGCATTTCCACAGCCCTGCCAGTGTGTGTACTCTTGAACTTTTTGGTTACTGTAAAGGCGGCACCTCATGAATACATAATTAGGTCTGGTCTAATACAAGGGTAAAAGCTGAAAATGAGGTGTGGTATCTGTTTATTGTTTAACATAAATATAGACGCAGACAGTGTAGACCTAGATCAGACTGCTCCAATAGGATCAGGCTGACCTGCATCTACACTGTTTGCTAAAGAGGCTTCAGAATTGTTCAGCAACCAACAAAAACATACAACTTTTAGTGATAGGCACCTGAATGGTTAATGCATAGACTTTCATGGAATGCCCGCACATTTATGCGGCTCAAAAAGCTTAATAACTCTTTACCGATTATTAACAAAACCTGATTTCCCTTCCTTAGTAGGAGAAACAGCCAAGCCACGACCAGATATGAATAATTAAGTTGCTGCCTTTACAGTTAGCAGAAAGTCTATTATTATACATTGATTTTATTTATAAAAAAATTGTAGTTTGTAAGGTGTGAGAGGAGGATGGTCCTCCCCGACCCCCTACACACCAATGGACGGGAAGAATAAAGCAATAACAACTACGAAAAAAAAAAAAAAAAAAAAAAAAAAAAAAAAGAACTTCCTATATCCATATCATGTAGTGTTTTCGTATGCTGAATTTTTTCGAAATCAACTTTTTGAAAAATTCTTCCAGGAATACCGTCAGAGTGTCAACAGTTTCGATTCAGATCAGACCCTATGTTTTGTTGGGCCTAATCTGGTTCCAAACTGCTTGCAAAAGTTATCAGCAGATGACAAAAGTAGGCAAAGATTTAATAGACCTTACTATATCCTTATCATGTTGTTTTGTCGTCTGCTGAATTTTTTCGAATCAACTTTTCGAAAAATTCTTTCAGGAATACCATCACATTGTCAGACAGTTTGGATCCAGATCAGACCCTACATTTTGTCAGGCCCCATCTGGTCCCAAACTGTTTGCAAAAATTATCAGCAGACGACAAAAGTAGGCACGGATTAAATATAACGTACTGTATTCTTATCATGTTGTTTTGTCGTCCGCTGAATTTTTTCGAATCACCTTTTTCGAAAAATTCTTTCAGAAATACAATCAGATTGTCAGACAGTTTTGATCCAGATCAGGCCCGATGTTTTGTCGGGCCTGATCTGGTTTCAAACTGTTTGCAAAAGTTATCAGCAGACGACAAAAGTAGGCAAAGATTCAATAGAACCAGTACCTTATTTTGTAAGCGTATTTGCGTATTTACCAAATCTAATTATCCAAAAAAGCTATTAGAATTGAGTCAGTAGCGTAACAAAAATGCAAGAGAAATTAGGAATACTCAATGCAAATAAATAGAGGTGCGTATCGTCTTTTATCACTTTGCCGTCCATAAACTCCCCAATTTTCCAGTACAAGATCGACTGGAAGTATGTTTGGCACTATTGGGGAATTTGCACCCTCGCGGTTTGGTTTCAGTTCAGAGTGGCTAAAAGAACACAGTCAACTGACTGGTTTTAATCGAGTGAGAGCATCGTGTTTGCCCAAAATTGCTGCCAAGTCGAAGTGAGTGCGAAATAAGGCTAATTTTGTGCACCAAAGCAACAGAATAACGGTTATTTAAGTCGGTCTATGTTCAGGTAATGTACCGTTATTAAACTGCTTTATAAGTGTGTAAGACCAGGATATAGAATTGTATCACCAATTTTCAACGAGAATAGGCATCCCTGAATAGCTTCCATTCGGGAGTGAATGTGTCTAAAACAAACTGTAAAATCATGGAAAGTTTTAACATAGATCTACAAAAATACCAAATTGAAAAAAAGTAAAATATGAAAATTAACAAGAAATTTTAAATACCCAATTAAAATTTGAAATACCCAAATGAATGATAAAGGAGTGAGTAACATACCCAATTTCTCAAAAAATTAATTAAGGTACTGTAGCACTTACCATATCCTTATCATGTTGTTTTGTCGTCTGCTGAAATTTTTCGAAATCAACTTTTTCGAAAAATTCTTTCAGGAGTACCATCAGATTGTCCGACAGTTTGGATCCAGATCAGGCCCGACGTTTTGTCGGGCCTGATCTGGTCCCAAACTGTTTGCAAAAATTATCAGCAGACAACATTTAATAGAACTTACCATATCCTTATCATGTTGTTGAACGACTCCTTCAACATGACACGTGTAACTTAACACCTGGTCTAAGAACCTGGCCTGTAGTCTAGTCTTCAGCTGCTGTAAAAGGTAGAAATAAGATCACTGGTACCCCTTTTCAGACCAATGGAATATTCTATAAAGCTATAGTATAATAAAGTCAGGATGGTCCATTGTATATATTGATGGGTCACAGGTTATAATTTCCAAAAAAAATATTGTATTTCTTTTTCTAAAAATTGACTTTGTATTAGCAAACAGTGTAGACGCTGATGAAATGCCGCAGTATGCGGCATTTCATCTGGATCTTCACTGTCTATCAGAGCACCCTTTATGGGGTATCGGGTCTACAAAGGGTGAATAATGGATATTATTGCATAATTATTGCACTGTTGAAACATGGTTTTGTGACTTTGACTGTCTTTCAAGAACCAACGAATTAATCCACTGTCTATAGTGCTGGACTTTTTTTTTAGAAAATTGCAGGAGTATGTTAGGAAAGAAGCTTAAAGCTACAGGTCAGGGAAGGCTTAGCGAAATTCTATGTCCAAGGAATCTCAATATGTCTAGCCAAAAGCGATCATTGCTGAAGCCCCGCATCTTCGAGTCACAATGGAGAAAAATGAAAAAATAAGAGCTAGTTTACTTACCCAGCTAGCGATGCCAGTAGAAAATTGGTCACAGACAGTTGATATATGAATGGATAAAATCATCATATGACAATAAAACTCAATACCAAAATATCTAAGCAAATTGGAAAAGTTGTTTGAGCCACCACACATGTTAATCAACAAACCGTCTGGCCCTGGATCGAGAATATTGAAAGTAAAACTCACAGCGTGACTTCCGTTAAAAATCAAAACAAAATAGAGCAAAAATTTGATGCAATTTTAGCCGAAATATGATGTTTTTATGCAATAATAGCGATCAAACACACCTTTTCAATGAATTAACATTCGTCAGATCCCTTGGAAAGTGTTGAAAATCTGGGCCTTTGGCCTCGGTTTTCAACACCTCCTTCGAGACCTGGCGAACATTAATGCATGAAAAAAGCATGTTTGATTGCTATAATGCATCATAACTAGAGCTTAGTTGTTAATTGGTAAGAGATATGAACGTGTTATCCTCTTTGTTTAGGTCTGGTTCAATCCAGGATTATATCTCTACATCTTTACATGACTAATAAAATGATGAGTCGGGCACAAAGCATAATCTCAAACAAACAAATCACTCTGCTTGTAGCGACTTTTGTCGTCTGCTGATAAATTTTGCAAAACAGTTTTGACCCAAATCTGGATCCAAACCATTTGACACTCTGATTGTGTTACGGAAGAATTTTTTGAAAAAGTCAATTCTGAAAAAAAATTCATCAGACCACAAAAAATTTGCAAACATCAAGGAAAATTAATTCATCGAAAGAACAAAAAAATTGACTAAAAGAGAAATATTAAACCGTCAAAAATTTAACTTTTTGTATTTTTAACAATAAATTCTGTCACTACAGGAGTGGGAGAATTGAACAGGACTAGCCAAATTTCGCTAGTTACCCATAATGCAAAGTGCATATGCGAGAGATCTAGATGAGGTATCGTCAGGTCTCACGAGAATGAAGAAAAAATTTAAAGGGTTTTTACCATATATGAGCATGGTTGCCCATCTTGATCATGTAACCAGAACAATTTGTATAAATTTTGGCTAGCCTATCATAAGGAGTCTTCATATGAAATTGGAGTTCAATTGGCAAAGTGGTTTTTGAAAACTATGTTGAAGGGACCCCAATATGAGCGAACTTGGCTGAAAGCCGAATGGTCAACCTTGACAATAGCCATTGTCTCATTAGGTTTAACATATCAAGTGAGAATAATGACTTTGGCTTCGACAGTATTCCAAAAAATAAACTTTTCAAAAAGTTTCCCATTTAAATATATTTCTAATTTAAATGCATTAGGAAGCAAATTTGACCTTGATGTTAAGTAGGTCTTGGTCAACTTAGGATCATCATCTGAAAAACTTGGTAGGTCCCACATCCCAAATGCTACATACCAATTTAAGTCCCAAGGTCACCGGCCTTCTTGTTCTAGAGAAGAAGATTTTTAAAGGGTTTTTTTACCAATTATGGGCGTGGCAGTCATCTTGGTCATGTGACCAAATAATTTTGTTTACGTTTTGGCTAACTTATCATAAGGAGACTTCACATGAAATTTGAGTTCAATTAGGCCAATGGTTTGTGAGAAATCTATGGTTAATATATTGATCAGACTCCAATATGAGGGACCATGGCTGAAAGGTCAAAGGTCAACTTTGACTTTTGAAATTTATTTACAGCAATGGCCTCATTCGGTTTAATATATCAAGTAAGAATAATGACTTCCGCTTCAACAGTTTTCAAACAAGAGGGCCCTTGGGCTCTGGGTCGATTACCTGAGGATGACTGATCAGTGAAGTGGAACCATTTGTGAAATTTTGGTAGAGTGCATCATGAGGAACAATTATGTAAAATTATTTTGAATTTGGGTCAGTGGTTCAGGAGTAGATGTCGTTTAAAAGATTTCTTATCTAAAGCTCTGGCATTCCTCCTGTTTGGTGCAGCAGAACCATTCATGCAATTTTAAAAGAAGGCATCATGGGGAATATTCATGTGAAGTTATATGGAATTTGGACCAGTGGTTCAAAAGGAGATGTGGTTTAAAGACATTTCTTATCTAGAGCTCTGACAGCCCCTTTGTTCAGCAGACCTGAACCATTTGTGCAGTTATGGTAGAAGGTTTCTAGCACTATGTGATGTTGGTATGTCCTTCAGTATTGCAGAATCCCTCATCAAGAACATAGCATTACAGCTTTTCATTCTATACATATCTTATCACATTATATACCAACCTTCAGATGTTCTCTACACAGTGGCTCAGTGTCCTTGTATCTAGCAACATGTGATGATGGTATGTCCTTCAATATTGCAGAATCCCTCATCAAAAACACAGCATTATGGCTTTTCATTCTAAAAGTTACCAACAAAGTGTAAAATAAACTCTTTAATAATAATAAAAATCATATATGAGCTGTGACAGGAGATTTCCATCAATGTGGTATTTGTGACCAGCAAACAATCAGATCAGCCTGCACATAAGCGCAGTCTGATGAGAGCCTTTGCTAGTCGCTTGAATATTCTATGACTCTTAGGCTACTGACCGAACATCATTTGGAGTTTCTAGGCTACTGACCAAACATCATTTGGAGTTTCTAAGCTTTTCAGGAAGCTGCACATTGCACAGGCTCCTCTTGAGTATATTCATGTCAAAATGCAACATTGTTGTGGTTTACAGATTTTCAGGAAAGGTTATGACTTCCATAACAATGCTGCATAAATAATGACAAAATTGTTACCTTTTTACGACAGAAATGAGATTTCAAAGTTATCTTAATGTCATTTGATAATAGAATCTAACTTCGTGCTATTGTATTATTGAATTTATTAAACCTGTGCGAAAAAGAGATAAATTGCTCGGAAAGCCTCACATTTTATCTCTTTTCCCCAACTTGTTTAATAAATTCAATAAAACATGAACACTCATGTAAGATCCTCTATATCTGCAACATGGGGAGCACTCATGTAAGACCCTCTACATATGAGCCAGAGCACAGCAAAATGTACAGCTTGGTTTGTCCACCTAGTGAATTGCGTATGCTTTTAAAGGACAAGTGCATGTGTTTTTGCGGGACGAGTGAAAATTGTAAGTCCAGCAGGACAAATGCAATATTGAAATATTTTTGTCCCCTGCTCTCAGTCTGATCAGATATCCACATCCTTTATAAAGAACAATTAGGATCTTGCATACCCATATAGTGGCTAGCAAAGACTCCGATCATATTGAACCCTTTGCACTTCAGGCCTTCAGATATATGGTGGGCCCTGGTCATTGTCCCATGTTTTCAAAATAACTTCCTAAGGCAGTGGGCCCAGTGGACCCATCCTTTTAAGTTATGAAAAAATCTCACTTTGATAAAAAGTATTCATCGTACAGCAAGTCTACGACCTCCACAAAACAGAAAGTTCATGTTGGTAGTCAATACAGTAAAACATGTCTTAAGCAACCACTCAAAAAAGACAAAACAAATATCTTAATAACAAATGGTAGCTTAATGAAGGTCGAAAGTATTGGAGAATGCTCCCCTTGGAGCATTCTGCAATACTTTTGACCTGCTTTAAGCTATAATTGGTCTTCTTTTTTGAGTGGCTGCTGAAGACAGGCTTTACTGTATAATCAGCAGTCATTATACATATATGCATAATAGTGTCTGTGTCAGTGTGTAGGTAAAGTATACTTCCCAAATGTCAACTGTGGTTAGTTTGATATGCTTGGGCCCATCATTTCAGAAAATGACCAACCATTTTTTGCTGTATGGCCCACAAATCTTGAAAAAAATCTGAAGCCCTGGCACTTTGCATGCTGACAAATTTTTTATGCTTTTGTTGTCATCTGCTGACTTCTAAAATTAACTTTTTTCCAAAAAATCTGGGTGCATACTGTTTGCAAGGGTTATCAACAGACAACAAGTACTTGCTAGCAAGGAAAGAGTAAAAGTGTCAATCACAAACGCAGCTGAAGACAGATTTGGTGATATCTTTTCTGTATTTTGTTAGAAACAAGGCTAACAGGCTTGGTATCCTGGGACAGGTGTGGTACTTGATTGTATCGATTCCTGATCCATGCTGTCTTTCTTACTTTGACATCTTATGCATGGGCGAAAGTTCAAAATTTCCAAAATCCTGAAGTTTTTTAAACTTGCAGTATGCCAACAAATATCAACAATTTCAAGTTTAAATGGTCAATTGTCTTTAGATAAACTGAAACTAAATCAGAAAAGCTATTATTATCTACAGAATTCTGGATTTTGAGGCTTACTTTCTATAGAAAGTCAGCCTCAAAATCCTGAATTCAGGAATAATCCTGAAAACTTTCACCCATGCTTATGTGAATCGTCTTCTGACAGCCGGCAGTTTGTTTGATTTTATTCTTTACCTCCCATCAACAATCTTTCAGTTATAAAGAGATGGGTCTTCCTGGGTTGAACCAATACTAAGCTAGGATTAATGTTTTTGCTCAATGACACAACGCAGTGAGGCCGGTGAGGCTCGAACCCCCGGCCCCTCGGTCTTGAGTCAAGCACTCTACCATTGAGCCACTAAATCCCCACTGACAGCCGGCAGACAATTAACACATGTCAAGCACTGTTTGGCTTGTTAAAGCAGCAATAAAATATCAAAAATATCGTCTGCTGTAAATTTTTGGTCGAGCTTAAAAAATAAAAATTTCAGAGACTACCATGAGAAACAAACAAACCTGTAGGCTCCATGCAACACCTCCATAAATGTGATCGAGGTGTCTGGTACCCAGCTGTACTTGACTTGGAGTTCTTCTGGTAGATCTTCCACAGCTGGGATCCAGCCATACCTGTTAAGAAATAACTCCTAATATTTATATAAATACCCGTAATGCACCAATCGCAACAAAAGTTTTCTGCTTTTCTCGTCTGCTGAAATGTTTTTAAGCCACCTCTATGGCAAACAGTGTGGACCCAGACCAGACTGCTCCTAGGAGCAGTCTGTTCTGGGTCCACGCTGTTTGCTTCCAGACTTAATTCTTCAGTAATGTTAGGCAATTGTTTGCAGCAGACGACTTGAGCAGACAACTTTTTCAGATGCATTTTTTTCTTGGCGCTTTAAGGGTTAAGCAAAAACTATTGATAACTTCTAATATTTATATTAAGCAAAAACTATTGAGCAAGATTTTGATTTTTTCTGATGGCACACTCTTAACAATTTTCATGGATACTCAATAGAATAGTCTCACTGAGGTGATTGTTTATCTGAGTAACAATATGCTTTGATTCAGAATGAAACTAAAATTGTGTCTATGTGACACAAATGGCCCTGTACTGTTGGGGGCCATTGTATGAGAGAACAATTTAGATATCGCACAGAAACCATTTTTTGTAAGAGATGTTTGTTTGTTTGATTTGATTCTTTACGTCCCATCAACAATCTTTCAGTTAAACAGGGACGGGTCTTCCTCGGTTGAACCAGTACTAAGCTAGGTTAAATGTGTCTTGCTCAAGGACCCCAATGCAGTGATGCTGGTGAGGCTCGAACCCCCAGCCCTTCTGTCTCGAGTGAAGCACTTCACCACTGAGCCACTGCACTCCCTTGTAAGGGATGTACATATGGAACAGACATACAGGATGTACAGATAAGGGTGGACCATGGTGCTATTATGTCCCCACTTTAAAATGGTGGGAGCATAACAAATCATTACATGTTACATTCAGGCCTTTAGTTTTTTGTTTGATTTGATTCTTTACGTCCACTCAACAATCTTTCAGTTATGCGGGACGGGTCTTCCTGGGTTGAACCAGTACTAAGCTAAGATAAATGCGTCTTGCTCAAGGACCACAAGGCAGTGATGCCGGTGAGGCTCAAACCCGCGGCCCTTCGGTCTCGAGTCAAGCACTCTACCACTGAGCCACTGCGCTCCCTTCAGGCCTTTAGTTAAGAGTGCTTAACAGAAAAATAACTTTCCTATTTCTCAACCAAAACATATCTTGTGGGTACTCAAAAGAACCGTCTCGATGAGACGGTTCTTTTGAACACCCAAAATATATGCTAAAAATTATGGGTAAGAAAATATTTACAATTTTACGCTGAAAATTTTTATTTATCTAAACCTATGTACGTTGTAAATTACATCTGTTTTTGCTTGTTCTTTATTCCAGTTTCTAATAGACTTATTCATGGAGCTATGAATTTGTTATCTGATGTAAGACAGGGCCATCATTGAGCACCTTGTTTCTAATACATCAGAGATTTTCCTTCCTTTCTTCAGTCGGGACCAGGGGACTGTTGAATTTGGGAAAAAAGCATTTGGATCACCGAAATTTGGAAAATTTGATGCAGTATAAAAGAACTGGACTACCATTTTAAATGGATTAAAAAGCATAAAAGAAATTAGCAGTGTAGAGCATATGCTTTAATTGCCCTTCATAAAAACTCATAAAACATGTTTTCATTCACATTTTTATACAAATTTCCATGCATTTGTAACTTCGCTATTTTTGTTCAGATTCTCATGAAATATTCACGAAAATACAGAACTAAGAATTTGGGAATAATATACACCACTTTGGGAAGTTTTTGCTCATTTTTTGAATTGGGAAGGGGTCGATATTTGGCCCCAAATCAGGCCTTGGAAAATCCCTGTATGTGTAAATGTTTCGTGAGTATTTTGGATTCCAGGAGTAGCCAAAGTCATGAACATAGATGATTAAGTTCTCACACAAATTAATGAATTTTCAGTTGTTCAGAATTCTCCCCTTTAATATGGCTGCCAGCAAAAAAATAATGTCTTAAATATATTGTTGATATAAATACTCAAATATTGCCAAGAGATTTTAATTAATCTTAATAGGGGTGTGGATAAGCCATGTTCAATTGGTCCCATTTCATTCAGGACAAGTTAGAAATTTCTATTTACTTGTCCTAGGAAAAGTTTTAAGAAAGATAATATAATTCTGTTCTTACAAATTTTAAGGATACTGGTTGAGTATACTTGATTTCACTTACTATGCCTCCAGATAAGCGTGCATAATTAAAAAATTGTTATTTTTATTTCTCAACCAAAACATATGTTGTGGGTGCTCAAAAGAACCCTCTCAGTGAGACGGTTCTTTTGAACATCCAAAACATAAGTTTGAACTGACGGATAAGAAAATAACAGCAATTTTACGCTCAAAATATTTGCTTAACTGGACCTATGAGTCTTACCTTTCTCCAACCAAATTCAGCAGGAATGGTTCCCCGTCATTATCTTCTATACATCTATCTAGTTCTTCAAGACAGGTAGCAATCACATCAGCAGTTGTGGTGTCTTTTGGTACTCCCCACCTCAGATCACACTCCACAAGATATAGCATTCTTTCCCGACACCATTCTCTTAGTTCGGGAAAAACCTAAACATTTTAAAGTACATGTAATTAATAGCCCCTGAATATTTTTTTTAAATGAAATCATATATATAAATTTGGAATAATCCTCATAGCCCTGGGTAAAGACATACAAGAAAGCCCCCAACAAATTGAGAATCGAATCATGACTCACGTGTATGTAAGGATCATTACGCATAGTACTACAGACCAAAAAGCTCCATTTTTTTAGCAGGAATTGGCGTATGGAAAATAAGTTATGTAGCATGTGGGTTCAGCTCTATTGAAATCGATTATTCTGATTATCCAAAAAGTTTAATCAGCAGAATAAATGAAGTTTATGTTTTTTTTCAATAAAATATCGCTTTAGTGATATTTCATTGAAAAACATAAACTTCATTTAAGCTGTTTGTTTTGCTGCAATCACACTTGTTATTGTGTTAACATTGTTTCTGTGACATCAGCGTCAGGTTTTATAACATCAGGGTCATGTTACCACCCGTGTTATCAAAGTAGATCCTCGATGCACATCAGTGGTCGGATTCCACAGAATTTCGTGGAATTGGCAGAGGCAGTTCCTATTGGGGTAAACAGACTAAAACAGTACACCTAAATTGCTATATATCTTTTTTTCGGTTCTTGCAGGTTTACAACCATGTGACATGTTGAAAATATGAAATTTTTGCACAGGTTTTGTATTTTGCAATTTTCCTGAGATTATGACAGCAAATAAAACTAGTATTGTTTTCGGAGAAAACATATGTCTCCTTACTTGGTTTCCGCTTACCCATTTAAGCCGAATGGATTTTTCCATTCCTATCAATTGGACCAGTCTATTTCCATTTAACGGGTTGTTGAGTGGTATTTTTCATTTTGATTCAAAATTAAAGAAAACATTCTGCAAGCAAACAGTGAAAACACTGATCAGCGTTTTGCGGCGTCTGATCTGGGCTTGGCTGTTGACCTATGTTTTACAAAAAAGGACGCTAGACTTATATGGGTTAAGAAACTACTAGCATTCATAAATTTTAGGAGTGCTAACTTTGATCCCTAGTTATTACAAATGCAAAAAACTTTAGTGTACATGAATCATACCTTTTTCACCAAGACTTCCCTCTCGCAGAAAAAATCAGTGAAAGTAGAGGATACAAAAACCCTGACAGTCTTCCAGCCTTTACTATCTAGGTCTACCCTGGTCGGCTTTGGTCTAGTGTAACTGATACATTGTCTATCCACTTCTTCCCAACATTTCTCAACTATCTTCAGGGTGGCTGGATCTGTGTCAGGCTCTAGGTTATCCGGCCTCAAGTCTGTCTGAAAACATAACAAAAAAACTAACTCTTTTCCTACCATTCACAACAAATGAGCTGCGACATGAGATTTCCAACAATGTTGTATGTGGGACCAGCAAATCCTTAGATCAGCCTGCGCATACGCGCAGTCTGATCAGAGCCTTTGCTAGTTGCTAGTCGCTTGAATATTCCATGAGTGTTAAGCTACTGACCGAACACCATTTGGAGTTTCTTAGATTAAAAGGAGGCTGCACAGGCTCGCCAGAGTCTACACTTGTCAAAATGCTATAACGTTGGAAATCACATGTTGTGGCTCCAATGTTGTCTGCTTTGTCAGCTGATGTTGTGCTGTGGTAGCCTACTAGTATTTTGCAAACAATGTGTGAAAAGGGATGTGTGGCAATCCAGTGTGAGATCTGCCATGCATGCAGCTAGCCAGCTACCTGGAAGGGAGCCCACTGATGTAGATGACGCTCCTGCATCTGCATGTTAATCTAAATGCTGATGATCACACCATGTAGGCGGCATCATCGAACGCTGAACACAATCGAGGAACTGTGATCAATATGTACAGCCGCCGTTATAGGTAAGTCAATTTATCTGGTGTTTTTTTTTATAATTTATAGCAGTATTTTAATAAAATTGGTTTCGCCTATCTATTCTCAAAAGAATTGTGGTTTGTTCTGCACCCATACATGTTACTAATTACTGTAATTAAAGAAATATTTGAATTACAATTACATGCAATTACTTTAGAAAATGTAATTAAATTACAATACAATTTTAATTACCCCAACTCTACTATTTATCATGTGACATTCAAATTAATTAAAAATCACATTTTGGGCCTGAAAACGTCAAGACTTTGTCATCTTTATGCAACTTTATAATGGACTATGTCACATTACAAACTCTGTAAACTACTAGTGTGATCAATTTTAGTGCATGGCATTATATCACTACCAGATGCAATGTCATGTGATAAAGCCAATATTGTGAGAAAAAAAAAGAAAATCGTACAAGTCAATGTTACAGATGAAATGTAAAACAAGCTTTTCTAGCACCCATCAATTTTAATTACCCTAGAATGGGATTCCTTTTACTTTTCATGTCTGCCTATTGCTAATTGAGCAAATTTTGCTCGATAGGCACACATGAAAAGTTTTGTTTGTTTATGTTGAAGGTTTATGTCATAGTCAACAATCTTCCAGTCATGTCAGTACGTTTTACTGGGTTGAACTAGTACTATGCAGAGGATAGAATGTCTTGTTCAAGAAACCAAGCCAGTGCCACTAGCGACCTCTTGATCTCAAGTATATCACTTGACCTCTGAGCCAGCATGCTCAAAGAATGAAAAGTAAAATATTAACTCTTTCTCAGGCTAAACAGTAAAACCTGTGTAAAATGGCCGCTCTCAAAAAGACCAAAAATTGGTTTTCAAGACCAATTGTCAAGGGGAGCATTCTGCAATATTTTCGACCTTCATTAAGCTACCATTTGTCATTAAGATCTTTGTTTTGTCTATTTTTGTGTGGCCGATTTTACACAGGTTTTACTGTATAATTTTTTGGTAGGGAATAGAATATAATGTTACAGGACCTAAAATGGTGCACTCTTGAACAGCCGTGTGTAGATAGCCGAATTACCTTTATGTAGAAGATCACATATGGGCCACATTGCGACAAAACTCGTCTTCGGGGTTTAAGACAAAGCAAGACTCAAACTAGTCTCCTCAGCTACAGAGACTAGCTAGAAAGCTGAAATTTTGGTCGTAGCAAGTCTGGATATGATACTTTGTAATTAGCGAATAACTAAGGCACTGATCAGACTGGACGGATGCCCAGGCTGGTCCGCGCCTTTGTTGGTCGCAAAGCCAGGTTTTCCCGCGGCGAGGCCCATATATGATCTAGTAGTCATACCTGCAGCAGAATACCTAATCCATAATACCCAGCAGTCAAGACACAACCACCTACTAGCTTATAGGCAAATCCCTTTACTCAAAGACTATTTATTAAACATACACATTCTTTTCCCGCACCATTGTCCACTGGAACACCCTCCCATTTCATATCCCTGTCTTACCTACTGTGGCACAATTCAGTCATGCTGTGTGCCAAGTATTATACCACCCTTACCAACTTTAGCACAAAATATCTCGTGATGTGCAAGGTCTACACTGATGTAGGTGGTATAAAATAGTTATACCATGTTTGTCCACCTGTACATAAGGTAATCCACTCGCTAAAGCTTGTGGATTATCTCCACGTACAGGCGGACAACCCCTGGTATAACTATTCCTTAACCCACTTTTACACTCGTATACCAAACCCCGTCTGTTGTTTTATAGAGGTTAACGCTTAAAGCGCCAAGAAAAAATGCATCTGAAAATGTCATCTGCTGAAGTCGTCTGCTGCAAATAATTGCCTAACATTACTGATGAATTAAGTATAGAAGCAAACAGCGTGGACCCAGAACAGACGGCTCCTATAGGTGCAGTCTGATCTGGCTCCACTCTGTTTGCCATAGAGGCTTCTTAAACATTTCAGCAGACGAGAAAAGCAGACGACTTTTGTTGCGATTGGCGCATTAAGGATTAAGACATAAAGGAAGAAAGAAAAGCTGGGTATAGGTAGGAATGTTCTATCTTCCGCCTCACTTACCACAGAAAGATTGGTGAGCCCTCGACTGATGAGTGCTTCGGTCACTGACTGCACCTGTCTTGCAGACTTTTCTTCATCTTCCGAATTGTTGTTTTCCGAAGGGCTTTCTTTGCCAGTATCATAACCCTTCAAGAACTTTTTATACATTTTAGAAAATATTACTGAATGCCATATCGTTCTGCAAAAGAAAGAAAAAAATAAAATAAGCCTGGTGCTAAACCATCATGCCCGACTTGTCTGACCGGTTCCATTTCATTCAGGACAAGTTGAAAATTTCTAATCACTTGCCCTTGGACAAGTACAAATGTATTAAGCTGATACAATTCTGTATTTCATATTTTGATTAATTATTACGAGCTCACATCTTGCATAGAAACAGTGTGGATCCTGATCAGCTGGCTTCTTCAGAAGCCAGCTGATCTGGATCTACACTGTTTACAAGAGAAGCCAGCTGATCAGGATCTACATTGTTTACAAGAGAAGCAAGCTGATCAGGATCTATACAGTTTGCAAGAGTTGATATCTGGTTTCATACTGTTTTTGAAAGAGTAAATTGTTTAAGCACAGAAAGGTATAAAGCTAATTTGTTTTTTCGGACCAGTTATCATTTCTATGGACAAGTATATTGTGGCCATTTACTTGTCCCTGGACAAGTAGAAAAAGTTACTATTTCCACACCCCTGTTAACCCTTTAAGTTTCATAAAATATTTGCAGCAGACAACATTTTCAATTCAGAAACCTATAAGGCTTGGTATTATATGAACATGAAATATCAATGCTAAACTTATCAGAAATGTTCATGTTGTTACAAAATTTTGTTGCGCGCTCGTTTGTCAGAGCTTGAACATCTGATCACTGTAATCTCTTCTTACAGTCATTTTTTCCAATATGAATCTCGTCCATAGGTCCAGATAAGGATCATTTGTACGCCTAACATTGCATTTATTCTTTACCCATCAATTTGAACATGTGTTTTCGGTGCTCAAAAGAACCGTCTCATTGAGACAGTTCTTTTGAGTACCCATAACATATGTTTTGGTTGAGAAATAAGAAAAATAATTTTCAAATACAAACTCTTATCTGGAGGCCTGATCTCGTCTTGTCATGTTCTAATCTAATCTTCTTAGTACATATACATCAATTCTTTGAAACTAAAACTGTGGGAGGCGCTATAAGTCTTATTCAAAAGTATGTATATGTAAACTTGAGCGTATGATCCTTCCAGGCTGCGTTTAGCAGACTGATGCTCAGCAATCATGTATTCAATCAAGTAGAGAAAAAATAATGATGGTTTCCTATCCAATTAAACTTCAGAATTGATTAAGTATTTCGTGAATTTGGCTACAATGTGAATAAATCATTTATTTTATCCTATCAGTCTGGCAATGCACACATTGAATAGCCAAAAATGTCACTATTTTTCAATCAAATATGACCAAAATGCTACTCAGGATTTTGGCAGGTAAAATAATGCTAAACTCATTTGTCACATTTATTTTGATTGTGATCTAGGAGACCAGCATTTTTAAAACGTCCATGCTAATTCTGGTATGCATTGATAAAGCACCCCCAAGTTGCAACAACCCAATATAATTAAAATGTCTTTAGCCTTTCTATTCCCGGAAATCACATGACCTTGGTCGCCATACTGTAAACAAACTGCAGACGCTTTTGGGGTAAGTAAAAAAATTTCATTTTTTTCTTTATTGGCTGTTTAAAAACCGGTCAGTCTGATTACCGCAGGATGATGATCCATAAAATGCTATTATTTATATCACTTTACTCTAAAAAAAAACTCAATATATTTGATTTGGTGACATTTTATTTTTGAATTTAGCAATCAATACTTAAGACTACCAAAAAATAGTATGCACAAACACTAATGAGTTCAAACCAGCATTTTGCAGCACATAAGGGCTACTGCAGGATCCCTCAAAGTGCTACTTTATAGTTAATTTTCTTCAATGAAAAGTTGGATACACATCATTTAAGACATATTTTTTAACAAGAATGAAGATAGAATGGGGTGACCTATTTAATATAGTCACACTGGCATCAATTGCACCCCAGGACACTGCAGCATTCTTAAAAATAATATTTCAAATATCATCTTAATCTAGGAAAACCTCAAATCATGATTTATAGTTATCAAAAACATATCAAAAATAAAAATAGGAAACAGTCACATAACTTGTTGAAACTTGTGAGATAATAACGCCAAATTGTGATATCCTTAGGCTAATAGTGTAGGCCCCTGTGTAGAAATTTGGGCTCCCGTGTGCACTTTTTGGTAAAAGTGATTCTTATCGATTTTCAACTAGAAAAATATATGCAGAGTAAGGAAAAAGATGTTTACAATTTTTTCTTGCAGTATAAATGTCACAGTGACGTCACAAAATGGGGTACCGTCGTTTCACTTGCATCAAAGAACTTGTATGTGGTGGGGTTATTTACACACCTAAAATAATCTTATTTTTATGTTTGTTGCATTGTAATGATTGATAACGTCTATAGAAACACTAAAATGAAAATTTGATTCAATATGACCTATTATTTTACGCGAAATTGACGTCGATTTGACGTCAATGTGCTAGAAAAAACACATTGTGTACAAAAAAATAATTCTGGAAATTTGTGTGTGCCTCGCGACTAAAATAAGATCTTAGCATAACTGTATGTTCCTGGCTAAGCTTTGTGAAACAAGTTAGCTCTCTGATGGTTGGGGCGTTTAGCTGCTACAGCATGTTAACTACGTTACCCTACATTTTTACAAAATAAATGTAACTAAGGTTGATGGGGTAATACTTGAATTATTTGAATTGGACAAACATTCATGGAACATAGAAGAACATTTCGTTCCTTACATATATTTATGTTTATAAAAGTTATATGAGCCCATTGTAATGTCCTTTATGTTACATTTTAAGCTACTCACTTTAACATCACTGAAATTATGTTAATAATTTTCGTTGATAAGCTTCCTGGTCAACTTTCAGGTTTTGAATACATCTTCCACAATACAAGTAATGGACCATTATATAGCTGCAAACAGTTTGTTTGTATCACAAATACTTTAAGAGTTATAAACTGTTAAATATGATGACCCTGAACAAAAAGTTCATTCTTTAATTCGGCATGAAATTCAATTTGAAAACCTTTAAACACCGTATATGAGCATTCTATTGATATGCTTGAGTAAAAAAGCCAGGCTTAACTTTGTTTATGATGTAAAATATTAGTTTGTTTTTGTTTGTACAGGATCATGTAACGTATATTACAACTTTCAAGCCTGCATATAAATTGCTTCATTCCGTATATTATACGTCATAGGATATTCTATTTCATCTCAAAATTTGCTGTGCTTGTTAAATAGATAATCTTTAGAGTTTTGTAATTTTTCTCTGAAGATTTCTAAATTTAATTGAGCTACTTCTCTTCAGGTATTTAAATTGTAATTAGTTATCGTTTAAAGAGACTCTCTCTAAATCAAACATCCCGACATTTAGCTGTGTATGCAGCTGGTGACGCATTACAGCAGCTTTGAAATTAATTTTAGTTTATATACAGCATAGCTTTCGTTGTGCAATCAACAAAACTGTCCATAACATTAAGTAAGTACATTGGATCACGTGCTCAACTGATAATATCTAAAGAACTGCTTTATTGATGAAAAAAAATTCCCTGAAAATAGTTAAAGTTAGTTATAGTGGTGAGTTTTACTTTAAGGCCACATTAGATATGGTTATATATAGGTTAGCTGTAACTACAATACCAATTTATATCAAGCCTTTTCAGATAAAATTGAATTTGGCCAAATTTTAACAGATGACATTCAATTTATTATAAAGTATATTTTACAATGTTTTTAAAATGCTGGATAGAAATGTGAAATATTAAAAAATGCATTCAAGAGATTAGATCTGATTTAGTTTGAGCAATGAATGTTTACAAACCTGCTGTTAATTTTCACTAAACAGAACGTTGGCAAAATATTACAAGAACCTCGCAAAAATGATAAATATAATCATTAATATCAATGTTTAACATGTATATGTGTACTTAAGATTAGAATGAGTTGTTAACTTGCCAGGATATAGATTCAAAAGGAGCATGCACAATGCTAACTGTTCAGCATTAAGGTGGCGCATTCTCAGTATCAACATTGTCACCATTGATAGTCGCAGATACAAAGTTTAGAAAATGTACGTGAACTTATGCATGTATACTTTTTTATTTAAGTATCGCTTAAAGAAATCATTTCATTTAAATGTACAGAATATCATTATAAATCTGAGTGGTTGATTTAGCAGTGTATTATTGTCAATTGTGTAAAATGTGTGTATGGTATAGTTTACGAAATGTTGAATGCTATATTTCAGATATGTTATTTGACAGTAGTGCAAGTATAAATCACGGTGCTTTTAAATGAAAAATATTTTTACTCTTTCACTGTAATTCATAAATAAATATTTGGACGAGCAAATGCATTGTTTAATCGTTCATAATGATTCAGAGGGGCTAGCGTTCTAAAATTTGGTCCTTAACCTACATTCTACTTTGTATATACGAGCAGCGAAGGCTCTGGCAAGTCTACCTACACATATGCACAGGCTCACCTGAGCCTTCACTGCTAAACACTGCGACAAGTACCAAAATCAAATGGGCTTATTCCTTTGATCTGTTCTTTTGTTACTAGTCAATATATTTTGTTTGATTTGAACTATGCAAAGAATTATTAGGCTGCAATTTTATACCAATGATAATGTTCACATTTGACATGCTAAATATCAATTTGATATTATCTGCAACAAAATTCCACTGTAAGACCAATGAGTCTATTTGATAGAATAATGCAAAACAAATAATTAATTAAAAGCAATAATTTATTGTGAGACAGCTATATTAGCAATGGCTACAATATACATGTAATACTAACAATGCCTGAGAGCTTTTCTAAGTGATAAACATATCTCTTTCAAATGTATGACTAAAATGAACCATAAGACATGTCCTTAATATTCTCTTGTTATGCATTTTACCATCTTAAATGGTATTCTTTTAAAACCAACCTGGACATCGTTCTGATATAAAGCAGTTATAACAATAGGGATAGGTTTGACGTGTGTCATACCTTTAGGTGAAAATCATTAAGGTTTCAAATCTTTTCAGTTTAATATTTCAAGGACAAGGATAAAGGACTGTTTTAAACTCTCAATTCTTGATTTTGACAAATGCTTGAATTGACCTATAATTACAAATTCTGAAAAGTTTTTATTTCTGAATGGTATAAGCATAGTATTGTAATCAATAGCTGGCCTAAACAATATGTGATAAATCATACTTAGCTAGTCCATGCTAAATATTAATGTGTTATCTAAAATACGATACAATATAATACAATATATTTTATTCAGCATAAAACATAAAAGTTATTAAACAATCTTTATAACCTACACAATAAGTTAACATGTTAATGTAGTGAAACAACAATAAATAATTTTCCTGAAGAGCACTAAAACCTTTCTTCTGACATGTTTGATGACATAATATGTGTCTTTTATATATCATTTCACGTATAAAAGAGGCAAATATATCAGTGTCAGTGACATGAAAGATGTCATTTAATAAGCATTTAAGAAAATAAATTGTTGTTTTCATATTTGATAAAACGCACAGACTTAAACATTTCGTTGTATGTGAATAAGGTTCAAATTTCATTCTTATATTCATCCATTCGTTATTGGTAGTTTTCTTTAATGACACTTAATGGCAGTTAAATGGCAATAAATAGCCCACTAGCAGTGTAAATTTAAATAGTGTTCCTTTGTAATTTAAAATGTATTTTAAAAAAAGTAACTTATATCACAGTAATAACATATCCTTCTACTTTGATAACATCATATTGCTAGCCGTTTGCTTACAATTAAAAGGTTATATTGGCATATAAGAATCTGGAGTAATTAGATAAGATTTCCAATTATTTTACAGTAACGTAGAAAATTTTGCTATTGCGTGGTATCGCCCCAACCGCCAAAACGGTTAACATACATTATTTTGTGGCTTGTAGAATGTGGTTTTAGAAAATAATAGTGTACAAAACTCTCCTGGGATGTATTTTGGTAGTCCAATGTCTAGTGACAGCGATGCATTAAATAGTTGAGCATGAAAAGTAACATATATAACTAACATCATAACGGTGTATTGTTTAAATGCATACCAGCTGTTCCTTTCCTTTAAACATGTTTAAGGCAAAAAGCATGTGGATAAATAATTATAAGGTATATTTTGGTATTAGCAAAATATGATTTAAAACTATAATAGGGTAACGTAATTAACATGCCTGTCTAAATGTAGGTCAGAGAGCTAACATATGTCATTTCGCATCTTATATAATGTAATTTCAGAAAATTATAGTAAAAATATTTTCCTTGCTGTGTGGAGAGGAGGGTCTAGCTATTTGAGCTTTCACCATCACAGAATTTCATTTTGGTACTGACGTCACTTTTCCATGTACAGACATCATTTTGAAGTTAAGGTAACCTCTTTAAAATCCAGAGTCAGGTTCTATGCTCCGAAATCAACATGTCGCCAGTAAAATTACTACAACTGATCAAACAGGTCAAGTTTATGCCTGCTGGAATTCATGTAACACTCCACTTTCAAGCCTGGAATAAGCTAAAAATGGATACGTCACTTTGTGACGTCATTATGACGTGAAAACGCCAAGGAAAAATTGTAAACATCTTTTTTCTTAATCAGGATACATTTTGCTACAAGAAAATATATGTTTGACACTTTTACCAAAAAATGCACACAGAATTACACAGCGGCCTACACTATAACGTGACAGGGTGTATTTTTAATCATTCCGTTTGTTGCATCCCGATCAGCAGATAGCAATACACAAACTGACATCATAATTTTGGACTTTGCTAAAGCCTTTGATAAGGTATCACATAGACATCTCCTTTACAAACTTAATTATTATGGGGTTAACAACAATGCACTTCATTGGATTGCGGATTTCTTGGACCAACGATCCCAAACTGTTGTTCTGGAAGGGGAAACATCTGACACCATTCCAGTTACCTCAGGCGTCCCCAATGGGACTGTCCTGGGGCCTATCCTTTTCTTAATTTACATTAATGACTTTCCTGAATACCTAACTCACTCCATATTGCGGTTATTTGCAGACGACAGTATCATCTATAAAGAAATCCACTCAGAGAGTGATGCAAGAAACCTCCATCTAGATCTTGAAGCAGCAGCAAGATGGGAACAAGACTGGCTCATGTGCTTCCATCCTGATAAATGCAATGTTCTTAGCATCACCCAAAAGCAAAAATATATCAAATATACCTATAAACTCTATGGCCATTCTCTTGAGAAAACTGACTCAACAAAATACCTTGGCATCACTTTGCAATCAAATCTCAAATGGGATAAACATATCAACAGCATAACCTCCAAAGCCAACCAAACATTGGGTTTTCTACGCCGAAATTTAAAGGTAAACTCTCAGAAGATCAAGGACCATGCTTACAAAGCACTCGTCAGACCCAAACTAGAGTATTCTTCATGTGTCTGGGATCCTCCAACTACCAACCAAATAAACCAACTTGAAAAAGTACAGCGTCGCGCTGCAAGATTTGTTTGTGGTCGCTTCCATAACACATCCTCTGTTACGGAAATGTTGGAAGATTTAGACTGGCCCTTACTCCAAGTTCGCAGACTAAGAACAAGATTGATTATGTTCTACAAGATTATCCATTACCAGATAGCTATATACCCTTCTGATCTTCTCATCCAAGTCGACAACAGAACTAGACACTCAAATCCAAACTGTTATCGACAAATCCTGACATTTACAGATTCTCTTTCTATCCCCAGACAATATTGCAATGGAACCAACTCCCATCATCTGTTGTTACTGTTGATACAGTAGAGTGCTTCAGAAACGCACTCACTGTTCCAGTTCTTATCCCCATCCTAAACTAAGAGTTCAGTCCTGTAAATAGTTTTAAATCTACTTTTGTAAAGTTGCTTTTACTATCAATCTTTGGCATCTAATCATGCTGTGTAAATACATTCCTAGCGCATGGCAGATAATCCTCAGCAATTGAGGGAGTGTCATTAAATACAAAGAAGAAGATCACCATTCTTATCAACAAAAAGTAAAAATTTTGTTTATATTAATAATAAAATGACTATCATGTAATGCTAAATTCCATTAAAACATCCATATGAAAGCTGTATCCTATGGTATCCTGCGGTAATCAGACTGACCTTTAAAAACTGCACACAAATTTGGAATAAGAATACATCAATATTTTGTGAACTTTACATCATGAATGTTGTTGTATCGGTTACCAGCCTATGAAAGGCTCAACTCCCATATAACCTGGGAGAGGCCCACCAGTAGAATGCTACTGCTAGCTATAGCAGTTTGAAATGCATTTTCGAGCTGAAACTATTCAGTGAAGTGAGCTGGCATTACTTTAAGAATTATTACAGCAGCAAAGAAACGCGAAAACAGCGCATGAATATTTATGTCACGAACTTGGGATATTCACGAACTTGGGATATTCTACGATAAATTTATCTAGTTTGTGTATGCATAATCGTCTACCAGAATCGAATAGAATTTCATCGTGACGGGACAGTAGAACTTCTTTGCAAGCCAAAGTATTTACAATTAAGCAGGTCAATATCTTGTCAAAATGCGATAGATACCCGTTGAATAAAAGCCAGGATTGGTGACTTCAACGTATTATACAGATACAGATAAAGGTAAATGTTGAACATTTAATTTTTACTTCCTGCTTTGTTGTAGCAACAACTTTGGCGCGCTTTTCACAGGTCAACTGATAGCATAACGAACGTGCACTAGAAGTTTTACTGTCGTGGCCCACCTACCTACCTAGTCTGGTTCCTTGAGTCTACCTACCTACCTACCTACCTACCTGGCTTATGGCATTCAATCCTGAGAAGTGTGAAGTCATCAGGATCACAAAAAAACAGTACTTTTTGACCATGGCATCATGGCTTCATGGCATCACACTTCAACTTACAAAAAATGCAAAATATCTCGGCATCCAAATCTCAGATGATTTAGCATGGAGCAAACACATCAATCAGATGACTACTAAAAGTAACAACACTTTGAAATTTATTAAAAGAAATATCTAAACTAATATCCACCAATTAAAGGGACAGCTTACAAAACTTATGTCAGGCCTTTATTAGAATATTCGGCAACAGTCTGGGATCCCTGGCAAAAGAAATACATCAATCAAATATAAATGGTACAACACAGAGCTGTCCGCTACATCTTCAATGATTATAACTTCACCAGTAGTGTTTCCTCCATGCTAAACCAACTGGCACTGCCCACTCTAGAGAAACGCAGAAAAATTGCCTCTCTGAGTATGTTTTACAAGATCAATCATGGCCTAGTAAGAACTAAATTTCCTGACTATATCAAACCAACTTTACGAAATCGATTTTCCATCCCGTACTCAAGGATTGATGCACACAGACATTCATTCTTCCCAAGAACCGCAAGACTATGGAACGACCTACCCCCCGACTTGATCAACTGTCCAGCCCTGGAAACATTCCGAGCTGGAATTGATCAATATCTCCACTAAAGCTTTCACAACACCAATCATCCATCATCATCATTATCATCATCACCATCATCATTCATGCATAATATCATCTACCACATAAAACTTTAAGTCGTGCCAGTCTCACAGTATGTCCCCTCTTAAACAATAACGAATTGTAGTACGAAACTAGTTGAAGTTCCAAATTTTTTTTATGTATTGTCAAGTTATCAAAACATCTTTACATGTTATATTCTGATTATTTGGACTAAAAATTAATGCCATTTTCGCGCGCACTCCACGTAATACTCTTCTAGAGGTGTTTGGAGTATCCGGCAGATACAGATACCTACCTACCGACCTACCTACCTACCCACCTACCTACCTACCTACCTACCTACCTACCTACCTACCCACCCACTATCCACCCATCCACCCACCCATCCAAATGCTTAAGCTGTAACGTCAATTATTTAGCAAGAAACACAAGTATCCATACAATCCGATCCAGGGACCTGTTAACCGCCCTCCAGGTCATTATCGAGAGCTAGAGCACCCGTGTTGTTGTCATCATTACAAATAACAAATCGAGCAAATCAGCAGAGTGGATATCAGTCAGCTGAAAATCAGCCGTCGTGTAGTCCACTGATGAGCAAAGCGCTGCATGGACTAGTGGGCCAGGCGGGGCAGATGTATGTAATAATAAAACGAACTCTGATCAGCACCCTAACAGTACTTTTACCGGCATAAAAATGATTAAAAAATTGGAAGTCTGAATGTTTGTGGGTTAAAGAAAAGGGCCCAGTACCCACGAGACAGACATTATTACGTTCCCAGGTTACAGCTATATCTCGCAACCAAGCAAGTAAAATAACGTACGCAAATCGGGGGGAATTGCTGTCTATAAAGTGGGTTTCTCTAAATACATCAAAGCTATTGAGACCCAGTGTGACTATATACTATGGATTGAACTTGACAAATGCTTAATGCAAACCGAAGAAAATGTAGTCTTCGGTGGAGTATATCTTCCACCTGAAATTTCTTCAATGATGACGAATTTTCTAATCTGGAGGCAGAAATAATGTCTTTCTACAGTAATCATAAGTGTGTGTTTTTGTCTGGCGACTTTATAAAACACTTAAATCTGAACTTAGAGATTATAGAGAGAGGCAGATAGTTTTTTTTAGCAGACCTATTCGATTTTGATAATGAAACCACTGATTTTTTCCCTTTAAATAAACTTGAGCTCTCCAATATGTCACTAAATAGAAAATCACTTGATCAAACCACTAACAACATCGGCTTTAAACTTCTTGATATTTGCAAAAATAATAATCTATTCATACTCAACGGGAGAACGGGTAAAGATAAACACAGATGTAATTTAACATTTAGGCATTCATCAGTATTTGACCGCACGCTGGCATCTGTTGACTCACTGGAACTACTAAAATATTTTGATATCATTGTCACAGATCTTATTTTTAGCGATGAACACAGCACTCTCTAACTAACTATTGCATGTCGCGCTCAGCCCCGCTGTGGCACCACTACATCGGAGAATAACAGATCAGGTAGAGCAAAATGGCATGAAATTCTGGCCTAATCATTTTGCAACATTATCGATCTATCTCAAATTACATCGATAATAAGAGGCATAGACTCCTTAACACTTGATAGCATTTCACATATTTTTGAGGCTGCAAGTTCGACCTGTTTTCTCCAACAACCATACGACCATATCAAAACCATGGGTCGGTCCTAATCGCAAAACTGCTGGCAGAAAGTATCACCTTGCAATGAAGCGGTCCAATAAGCACAGAAACGACTTTGATTGATTGTAGTAATCAATATAAGAAAACAATGAATAAGTTCATTTTGCTAAGCACAAGAAAGGAAAGTACACATAGTATGTCTTTTTAATATGGCAAAACAATTGCTGACTTATGTTTCGATAGACAATATACAATTGATGCATTCTTTTGAGGTTAACACCAGAATTTGTCAACACGAGAACAGTGAACATCACTTTCGAGGGTTGACTAATCCTATGGTTAACCGAAAAAAGATTGCACCAATTGTTTTGTTATATGACACTGTCTCTCTTTTCATAGTTTTATTTAAAGTATTTTCATATTCACCCTGTCCAACCCCGCGGTCGGTAAAACGGTCCTAACACCGGTAAAATGGTGTTGTAACACCGGAGAAGTGCCGATTCGTATAAAAAAAAACTGATGGACGAACAGACATCCGGTAAGTAATTACTATTTTCTTTAATTTATATAAACGTTTGCAATAAAAAGCATTAGTGCATTCGGTGGAGAATTGACGTACCTTTACAACTGTATTTGAATGGTTAGCTATTTCTGGCTGATTTCTTCAAACATTCAATCCCAAGTTGGAAAAAAGTTTCGTCCATAGCCTGTTTGGCGGATTCGTACACAAAGATCTCGTACTTTTGAAAATATGCAGAAAATATAAGCAAGCGAGCTGTATGCACCGATTTTTGGGAAACGCTGTTGACCGTTTTTATTGTTTATATATAAAAATATGTAAAAAAATGTGTGATAAAAGTTTTATGCCAAAAAACAGAAGTAACGTCGGTGAAAACGTTACAATAAATCGCTGCATTTCAACTCTCATCTCCTTTTCAGCTTTTAAAAAAGACTGTCCGTCGTCCACGTCGTCTGTGTGCCAATCTGGAGGTACTCACAAGTTTTCATGATACGTAAGCTTGACCCCAGCATCTACTATTTACCCAAATATATATACATTAGGAATATCAGAAATACCAAAGCATATTTTAAATTTTATCAACCCACAAAAATAATCCCATTCTGTACCTTGACTTTACGAAACGACCATAAAATACATAGGACTGACCTAAAAAAATAATCCAAAAATCTTCTTACCTCAAATTATATTCATTTTTGATCCCCTACCCACCAAAATCTTATTGAACTTTAAAATTTTGAACCCCTAAAAATTAGTTAAGCCTTTCTACGTATATATCAGAGTGCCCCCACCCCGTGGGGTCCAATGACGTAGCCAGAACGCTGAAAAAGTTACGCACGACAAAGGGAGACTACTGAATGAAGTATTTCTCTTTAATTGTGCCACTTTTCGAAATGGGAAAGGGAGCAAATTCTTTCTTTTCAGAGCAGTTCCTTATGGTATGGAAAATCACTTTTACCACATTATGTGACATCCCTTGAATGTAACTTTTTTATAACGCACGTGCGTAACTCCGTAATGGGAGCTACGCCAATGGGTCTGTGTAATTTAAAAAAAAATGTAATTTAAGGCTGTCTGTTTAATGTTAGCAAATTATAATTTTGTGAGTTAACACCAATTGATTCTAGGATGAAGATTGGTATCAGTAAATTGCATGTAAGCTTAGGCTGCTGACCATTCTATGGCGATGGTTCTGTTGTTAATTCATTGTTTATTGCTGCTCTCATTGTTTGTGTAGATTCTTTGTTTCTGTAGTTGGTCTTTTGTTATATAATGTAAAGTGTCCTTGGGTTACTGTGACCTTGATTTCTGACCTAGTTTCTAGAATTGGCATTGATTTGGGTGTGTATATCTCCTATATTCTTTGAGGTAGGAATTGCAAAAATTGGTTTGTGAATGCATCTTGGGATTATGGAGTGTCACATATCATTTTGGGGTCACTGTGACCTATAACTCTGACCTAGTTCCTAGAATAATCGTGTCCAGAGCATATCTCTTGTATTATTTGAGATAGGAATCCCAAATTTGGTGTGTAGGTGCATTTTGGGATGCCAGAGTGCCCAATACCATTTTCGGGTCAATTTGACACTGACCTATGACCTTGTTTCTAGAATAACCGTGGCTGGAGCATATTGCGCTTATTATTTGAGGTAAGAATCCCAAATCAAAGTCCCTACCCCTGGATCTGCAGTCAGACACGCATCTGTAACCAGACACTTTACCGACTGCTACGCGGCCCGGTATATAGAGGTGAGGTCCTATGCCCCCTATCTACACCCCCCTCTTGAAAAGATGACAAAAGGGTGTGCCAATTACCTTTCAGACCCGTGTATTTGCTCAATTTTACACGAATTTTGATGATTGAAAATATAGAGAATAATATGGAAGGTTATTTTTAAAGTAACTCAGCGCTGATAGATCAAACAAGTACCCCTATCAACACTCGGTTGATGTAAGGCGGCACGAAAATTACGTCACGTCTGTGCAGTAGAAAACAATAAAAAAATCTGTTGATTGAAAAAACACCTCATCATGAGGCAAATTAATAACTTGGATAATTAACCATTAACGGATTTTAATCACTCAATCAGGTAAGTTTTTGGTTCTTTTGTACATGTATTTTACTGATTGATTACATTTCCCTACGTAAAAGCTTGCAAAAAGGATCTATTGATAGAGAAGTTGAACTTTGATAGCAATAATGCAATTTGTATACCTCGAACTACTAATAACTCAATACGTTTTTGCCCAGTCCTATGGAATTTAAGGTATCGAGAGTGGACAGAATATCCATTATGAAATGCTCTGTATTCAGAGGTATATATCTAATTGCGTTTTTCATCCAGCCTAAACACGGTTATGGAACACCCATGGCCATACAGAAAATTTCATTCATGCGCGGATCCAGATGGGGGAGGGGTCCGACCCCCAACCCTTAAAATTCACAAGATATATGGGTTTCTATTGAAAATAGCATTTAGATCCCCCACCCTGAAAAAAGTTGGAGCCCCTGGAAAATGGTGGACCCCCCCCTGGATTATTGATGGAACTCCCCCTGAAACCTGGGAAAAGTAATTTCCTCTGAAATGATACCATTGATAAACAATCTGACCCCCTTTGTAAACTATAAAATAAGCTGATGAAAAAGAAAAAAAATCGCTGTTAAGGCTGTTTTCTAGCAGTCGACCCTGGACCACCCCTCCCCCCCCCCCCCACAACACAAAAATTCTTGACCCGAGCATGTGACATTGCTCATAATCCTTTTGTGACTGGTCCAAACCCCTCCTAAAAAAAGTCCAAATGACTGGGATTTTGTCAAATCGTCATATGTTTCGTGCTCCATTATTTTTAATCATATTTGTGTAATACACCAGTCATTAGTAACCATGGCCCAAGCCAATGAGCAGAGAGGGGAATAGCTGGGCATTTTGCCGCATTTATACTTTTGCATTGTCTACACAGTGCGATGGAAATGCCCGGGATTTATAAATCTAGGCAAACATGTCAGTGCAATGTAAAACAACCGACAGCGGTGTAAACATCGGTGGTTTTATCAGTTAACTATCCCTGCATGTGGCGGTTATAGGAAGGATTTGCTGATGGCTGAAAAATCAAAGTTTCCGCTGTTCCCTGGGTCCTAGGGAAGGGGGCGCGGTAACAAACGACTGGTACATAATAGAATCACAATAAGATTGTGGCGAAGTATCATAGACACACAAAAGTTTTCCATATTTATTAGGTGCCACATTAAAAAGACGCTTATTTATATCTGTAACATATTGTGTGTTCTTGTACAACTTTCCCTGGTTACTAACATAAAATTCATCCATAAAACGACGTCGTCATATGACGTAACGTCAGAAGACATCAAAGTCCCTTAACTCTGTGTTTTATTAGCGATAACAATATTTAGATTATTTAAAAAAGTTTTGTAGTCAAAATATATTGTAGCTATTACCAATGCACAAAGAGTTAATTATTATAAAAGATAACAAATTCGCGGAGTTCCGCGACAAAGATAACTGATTTTTTTTGTCAATTAGTTGTGCTTCAAAAATTTGCACCCAAAAGGCATAGGAATAATCGAGAAATTTTGCAATATTATACCTTTTCAGTCTTTTTTAAAAGCTGTAAAGGAGATGAGAGTTGAAATGCAGCGATTTATTGTAACGTTTTCACCGACGTTACTTCTTTTTTTTGGCATAAAACGTTTATCACACATTTTTTACATATATTTATATATAAACAATAAAAACGGCCAACAGTGTTTTCCAAAAATCGTTGCATACAGCTCGCTTGCTTATATTTTCTGCATATTTTCAAAAGTACGAGATCTTTGTGTACGAATCCGCCAAACAGGCTATTGACGAAACTTTTTTTCCAACTTGGGTTTAATGTTTGAAGAAATCAGCCAGAAATAGCTAACCATTCAAATACAGTTGTAAAGGTACGTCAATTCTCCACGGAATGCACTAATGCTTTTATTGCAAACGTTTATATAAAATGAAAGAAAATAGTAATTTCTTACCGGATGTCTGTTCATCCATCGTTTTTTTTATATGAATCGGCACTTCTCCGGTGTTACAACACCATTTTACCGGTGTTAGGACCGTTTCACCGACCGCAGGGTTGGACAGGGTGATATTTATAAATTTACTCAGGTCAGATATTCCTAGTGCACTTTCACTAGGAAGATTGATCCAACAATATACTTCCCAAATTTCTGCAACTCTTATGAGATAAGCAAAATAATTGGATTTTTAACCCATATATGCCAAGCGTCCCTTTTCTGGGACATAGGCAAATAGTGCAGACCCAGATCAGATGCCGCAGTCTAACATGGTGTCTGATAGGGTCTCCATTGTTTGCTTGCATAAGTTTCTATTAATATTTGAATAAAAATGAAAAATACCACCTAACATCCATTAAACAGAAACTGACTGTTTCAATTGATAACAGTGGGAAATTCCATTCGGCATAAATGGGTTAAATGCTGTTCTCATACAATGAACAAATTTTGAATTCAGCACAATCTACCTGTGTAATATACATGAGAAATCAGTCAGTGTTTCAATTTCTATTCTTAGCTCTCTGTCAGTACTTACAAAAGCCATGTCACCTGGGCTAGATTTAGTTCAATCTATTTAGAGCTCTCTGTCAGCACTGACAAAACTAATGTTAACCTGTCTTTAGCTTACCACTGTTTGACATCATGATCTGTCACAACTAGTGCAAGCTAGTTTCAGCCAATCAGAGGAGGTCTTTTAAAGGAGTCATGTAACAAAACGTATTTTTAACAGTAAAGTTTATCATACTGACCCCCCCCCACTTCGCGTCAGTCAATATGAAGTTTACTATTCAACATTATACAATTAATGACTTATGTTGAGGTGGACATGGAGTATTATTGAACAGTAAACGTCATATTGAGCGGAGGTCAATATGATTAAGTTTACTGTTCAATAACGCTCCATGTCTACCGAAACATAAATCAACAATTGTTTTATTATATATTAAATGTATGTTATGCATTTCCTGCCATTTTAGACCATTAAAACGTCGACGTTACGGATGGATCCTGCGAAATTACTTGACGTTCTGACGTCGCTTCCCGTAAGCCAGTCAATATAACCTCGTGCCGTGTGCTTTGCAACGTCACGTCCGGCAAACCATGCAATATGTAGTTTTATTGACTCGAGTGGATATGCATCTGGGCCAATCAGAAGATGTTTATTTATAGATTATATAATAATACTCTGTGTCTACCTCAACATGAGTCAGTAATAATTGTATATCTCACTCTCTCATAACGTTTGATAATATTTTTGAATTGACAAGGAAAAGCAGGCTATCCAACGATTCTTTTGAATTTATAAACTAAATCACCATAAAATACTGGCTCTGATATGTTGTGTGGCAGAAGAGTTTCCAAACCAATGTTTTGTTCAACTATCAACTCTGAGCGTCTGTGACAGAAGTTAATATATATATATATATATATATATATATATATATATATATATATATATATATATATATATATATATATATATATATATATATATATATATATATATATATATATATATATATATATATATATATATATATGGGCGTAAATAATCACATAATTCATGTGTATAGTTATATTTTGTTAACTATCCACCTTATCTAATGTGTCTTGAAACTCTGATGAAGGCGGAAGCCGAAAGCGCTTAGTTTCAAAAAATTTTAGCACTGTTTTTTTTATATATATATATATATATATATATATATATATATATATATATATATATATATATATATATATATATATATATATATATATATATATATATATATATATATATATATATATATATATATATATATATATATATAGAGAGAGAGAGAGAGAGAGAGAGAGAGAGAGAGAGAGAGAGAGAGAGAGAGAGAGACTGGTATTTCAGTCTATCGAGATACAGTCAGCACTGTAGTCTCCAGAATGGTTAATTTGTTATATCGAGACAAATTATGTAGTAAGAGTTACACAGTCGACTTCTCTAGTCCAGATGAGTTTTGTAGTCTTATCTATTCACCCTCCAGACACAGCAGTTATTTTTGAGACGAAGGAAGAGAAAAAAAGTCACAGGGGACTGTACCAGGGGGGTAGGGTGAATGTTCTAGAACACAGAACCCCTGCTCTTACCAAAAAACGACGTCACACTTCCGGCCTTGTGACTTGAGGCATTGCCATGTAACAAATAAATATCACAGATGCCTGTCTTTGGCCAACATTTCTGGTAGAATTTGAAAAGTTTTCTAAAAACTTTTTCCTGTAAAACCTTGTACTCATTGGCGGTCCTTTGGGTATAAAGACTTGTATTGCTAGCCCATTAGGAGTGACAAATATGGCATGCATAACCTTTTTACACTGGTTATCCTTTTTGGCAATACGAGGCCTTTTTGCATTTTGGTGAGCCATACTCGATTACTTATTTTTCGATGCGGTTCGAAATAATGTATCCAAGACTCATCAACTACTACTACATTCATAAATATATTCTGATCATATCTTGGAAAACGTTAGTAGTATAGGCGCCACTTTAGCGCCAATGACGTCACGACGTCAGATCCAAGATGGCGGCCCCCAAGACTTCCGATCCAAGATGGCGGCCCCTTCGACACCAAGATGGCGACCCCCACGACTTCCGATCCAAGATGGCGGCCCCACGAAGTCAGATACAAGATGGCGGCCCCTGTGACGCGTTCGGTTACACCTTGGAGGGTGAGTCAACGCCCTAGACCACGAGAAGGTAGCGTCACGTCCTAGAGCGCGGTGTCGTTCTTCTATATACAAGGGTGAGGGGCCTCTCATTTATTTCCGGGTGGTTTTTTTTACGAAGTTCAGAACGAAATCCAGTCTTTAATGATGTAGCGGGTCGCAGCACTCTGTTTATCCCGTTCCCCGGGTGGACCCTTTTTTTTCAGCACGGTCCTTTCACGTCTTTTTCCACGTACTGATCGGCTTCGTAATTAAGTCGTAAAGGCTGAGAGGGATATGATTGTCTATCAACGTAGAATGGGTTCCTCGCCATGCATATGGCGTCTGGCTAACTTAGGAGCATATTGCGCAATTATTTGCAGTTCGTCCTTTAGTAATTTAATGAATTCCAGTCCGAAGTTGCTGTCTTATGCCCTCCTTCCGTTATACTATCCTCTCCTTTTCGCTTAAGCTCCGATTTTGCCATTTCTAAAGCTTGGGCTACTGGGGTGACCATGTTCACTACGGGTTTTTCCTTTTGTCTCATTTCTTTCAACTCTCTGTATTTCCGTCCACTACCCACAATATAATGACCCTGACTGTCGCGTTCCGCGTAGCCATCTCTAACATCCAGCAAGTGCTGATACCATTTGTCGGGATCCGACACGTACGGAATCCACTTCTGCTGTTGGTAATCGTAAACGAGTCTAGTGCCCATCTCTTTTGATCGATTTCCTCCTTCGTGCTCGAGTTATTCTTACGCTCTATTCATACGAACGGGCAAGAGTCTAGTTCCTTATCCTCAAGCACCTGGATTAATCGCTCAGCAGCCTCTCTGGCTTCGCGCCGTAGTTGTCTACATCTCATCCAAAACAACAGTTCATCAAACAAAGCTATACACATAAAAGTAATGGTGAACATATTTACGCCTACTCAATACTTAATCCCTTTTCTTAGTTACCAGTTTTGATAGTCATTCTGGTTACACTCCGAACACCGTAATGCGCCTAACTGATTCATGTGATCACTTTGCACGTAACAGGGTACGACCCCGTCTAGTTCGGGTAAGACCCTTCCAATTTCTGTTAAGAGTTCTTTGACGGCAATGTATTCTAGGGGTCTCAGGTATAATCCCTTTTTCGTAGGTATCACCTCTTCTTGCGGCTTCCAATACTGTCTTATATCCATACATGCGCTTCCCTCGGTGATGGTACAATAAACGTTCCCTCCAAGATGACTCTTATAGTTTTGTTTCTCTGTCCTCGCTTGATCCGCGTATTCTAAGTAATCCACCCAATTCTTCCATCGCATCAAGGTTAAGCTGATACCTTTTTTGGTCGGTTTGTCATCTTTCCATTCTCTCAGGTCAACACGCAGTTCACCTTTCCATTCTGTGACCTCGATAAAGCGATCGTTTCCGAGACTGAATCTGCATCTAGACATGTTTACTGTTTGACTGTCAGAATAGATATGACTAGATTGCTGCAAAGCGCCTTATATAGTGAGAGGTCTCTTCTGATTGGTCAATTATCCAGCCATCCGATTGGTCAACCTCCTCACTCCTGATCCCTCCTCCTCATTCTCCTTCACGACGTAGTAGAGTCCTCTTGGTCTTCAGAGGCTTTCTCGGTTTCTATATTATGATTCGGCCATACGTCCATAAATAAATCTTTTCTGAGTTTGATGGCTTGTCTGATAGAGTCCGCCTGATTCATATCGTGTTGGTTCTTAAACGTTCTAGCCAATTCCAGTATTCGCTGTTGAACAGGATCCTCTTGTAGCTCGTAATAATCTATTAGAAATTGGGCGTAATGTCGTCTGAGTTTTTTGCGGAAAGAAGGCAAATCATCATTGGCTGCGAGATGAATAGCTTTATCCGAACTAAAACCTCGCTCTTCATAAGCATTCACTTTAGCTTTAAACGGCTCTACGTTCTCCTGCCTGATCGGATTTTGAAATCTCCTGTTCCAGATGTCGAGTTTAGAGCGCTCATCTCTTTATTTTCTTCGTTTACCTGGAGGGCTTAAATCGCTTACCCTCCTATTCCATATATCCGGTTTATAACTTTCATCTCTTTCTTTATCCGGAGGGCTGATAGAGCGTATATAATCTAGGGACTCCACACTGTCAGCATCTTCATCATCAGAAATATATCCGTCATTGGGAGACTGTTGATCGACAAATATGTCAGTTTGTAGTCTGTCCTGTTCGGATGTACTCGATTTAAGATCTAGGACGAGGTAACCATAAGGTCTTGCCGTGGCATCTTCAAATTTCCTCATAAATGTGGCGCAAGTGGACGGATAAATTCTTCTTGCCAAGGTCGCAACTTGTTGTCTGTCGATCGGATTATTAAACAAGACCAAATATTGCGTATTTAAAGCGATATCCCTGCAAGCTCTACCTTGAGGAAATACGTTTTGAGTCAAATACACGATAGATATATTTCTGTGGTGACTGCCTTTCGTAAAAAGGTTGGCAATTCTCTGGTCACACTTTGCTTCGGTCATCAGGTCATCAAAAATGATTAGGTTCCTTTTTGAGGGATCCATAAACTGAGCATTATCTAGATAGTCTGGGATACCCCGTATAAATTCTATACATGGAATTCTCTTCTGAAGGTCTTCGTACAGGGGCTGCCATTGTCCAAAACACCATAAGATTCGTTCCGGTGGCGGTTGTACTAACAAGGAAAGTAACAGTTTTCTAGTCCATTCCGTTTTCCCCGATCCACTGGGTCCAGTTACCATCATAGAGAATGGGTGTCTAAATGTCATTTCCTTCAATGGTTGTGACTGGTCGGTATATTTCCCACTGCCATGGACATTGCGTTCATGTCTTTGCAATGCATCACGCCTACTATAGGACTGGTTGCAGATCAAACACCTGATCATTTTGTCTCAGTTAGTATTATTTCTCTACATTCATACGGGTGTCATCCTTCTTACGATCATTGGATTATTGTTACCACCACCACAGACACCACCACCACCACCACCACCACCACCACCACCACCACCACCCACCACCACCACCACCCACAACCACCATCACCACCACCACCACCACCACCACCACCACCCACCACCACCACCACCACCACCACCACCACATGGTGGACCATTGTTTCCTGACTGTACATTCACTGTATCCTCACTGATTCCTCACTGTGCCCCAATGTACCCTCACTGTATACTCACTGTACCCCACTGTACTCTCACTGTAACCCCACTGTATCCTCCCTGTACCCTCACTGTATCCCACTTTACCCCAACTGAACCCTCACTGTATCCTCACTGTGCCCCACTGTACTCTCACTGTATCCCCACTGTATCCTCCCTGTACCCTCAATGTATCCTCCTTCCCTCCTCCTCCTCACCCTCTCCTCCTCCCTCCTAATCTCACTGTACCCAAACTGAACCCTCACTGTGCCCCAATGTACCCTCACTGTATCCTCACTGTACCCTCACTGTATCCCAACTGAACCCTCACTGTATCCTCACTGTGCCCCAATGTACCCTCACTGTATACTCACTGTACCCCACTGTACTCTCACTGTAACCCCACTGTATCCTCCTGTACCCTCAATGTATCCTCCTTTCCTCCTCCTCCTCACCCTCTCCTCCTCCCTCCTAATCCCACTGTACCCCAACTGAACCCTCACTGTGCCCCAATGTGCCCTCACTGTATCCTCACTGTACCCCACTGTACTCTCACTGTATCCCCACTGTATCCTCCCTGTACCCTCACTGTATCCTCCTTCCCCCTCCTTCTCACCCTCTCCTCCTCCCTCCTAGCTCCATTATGAATTTGAACTATCATGATCACTGTTTTTTACGGCCATTATACTCGTTGTAGAACGTTCTATCATCGTAGGTTCACCGGTAATTGTGGGTTGACCATGATTATATAATGATTAAGCATAACAGTTTCGCTTTAAACAACCAGTCGTCAGCATTTACGCTATGTATAGTCTTAAGATGATGTACTATATTTAGCACATCCTTTCTATGGCATATTGGACACTGGATCTTGTATCTATGAGGCATAGTTTTGATCTGTTTTTAAACACCATTTAAAACGAAACTTTATGTATATCAGCTTGCTGGGCAAGCCTTTCCTTTTAAATCGAAACTTTTATAATACAAACGCGAACCTTCCTTTAAAAACGACACTTTTATGTATAACCTGGCAAGCCTTTCCTTTTAAATCTAAACGCTTATAATACAAGTGTGAGCCTTCCTTTTAAAACGACACTTTTATGTTTCAGCTTCCTGGGCAATGCTTTTCACGCGTTCTTATAACGCGAAGATGAATCACGCTATGAAAAAAAAACGTGTGGCGTTCGAAAACACCAGTTTACAAACGTTTGAGCTAAATAGTATCATTTAAACTGTTCAATTTGCATGTTTATTGTTCGACTGTCATATTAGCTATGACTCGATTGCATGCGATGCGCATTATATAGCGAGAGGTTTTTTCTGATTGGTCAATAATTAATCATAGTAATATCGTTATAAATGTATATCATAAGCCATACATTTCGCAATTCGTCTCTAGACTATGAACAGACGATACGTAAGTTGAATTTAGGGGTTAATTGTCTCATGTACCTACCTGTACACGAGCAGCAAAGGCTCTGGCGAGTCTGCGCTGATGTACCAGCTTGTGTTAAGTCGTTGATGAATACTTTTAAGAAATCTTTATGAGCGTAGGATGCCTAGTCACTGCGAGAGTTAGGCTAGCTCTGTAATGCGATCATGAGTCGACTATTTAATGTCTACATACGATGATGTCATCCAAAATGGCCGTCGCCCATGCGCAGTGAGAGCATTTAATTAAACAACATCTATATCCGTACTTTGTACATTAGTTCTCAGGTAAATATAGACTCTAACAAAGGCGAAGAATGAGAAGAATCGCATTATTGGTGTATTTATATACCCTAGACATTTAGAATGAAAAGGGCGAAATCGCCATCGCCTTTCCTAGTACACGCTATAGATACATCAAACGTCTGGTCCGATGGACAGGCTCATCTGCTTGAATAACGCACTCTGATCAGTAAATTCGATGTTGAACAGCAAAGACCCAACGCAATGATACAGCAAAGTCTTGCGTATTGAAAAGGTGGGTTTTCCGTGGGCCTGTCTCAATTCATTCACCAATATAATCAGCTGCTGACTGGATCTGACCGGCTGCCTTCACTTTGATCTATGTAATGAAATCGCTTATCGATTTTACAATTCAGGAGGAATTGAGACAGGCCACAGTGAGGGTTCAGTTGGGGTACAGTGGGATTAGGAGGGAGGAGGAGAGGGTGAGGAGGAGGAGGAAAGGAGGATACATTGAGGGTACAGGGAGGATACAGTGGGGTTACAGTGAGAGTACAGTGGGGTACAGTGAGTATACAGTGAGGGTACATTGGGGCACAGTGAGGATACAGTGAGGGTTCAGTTGGGATACAGTGAGGGTACAGTGGGGTACAGTCAGGATACAGTGAGGGTACATTGGGGCACAGTGAGGGTTCAGTTTGGGTACAGTGAGATTAGGAGGGAGGAGGAGAGGGTGAGGAGGAGGAGGGAAGGAGGATACATTGAGGGTACAGTGAGGGTACAGTGGGGATACAGTGAGAGTACAGTGGGGCACAGTGAGGATACAGTGAGGGTTCAGTTGGGGTAAAGTGGGATACAGTGAGGGTACAGGGAGGATACAGTGGGGTTACAGTGAGAGTACAGTGGGGTACAGTGAGTATACAGTGAGGGTACATTGGGGCACAGTGAGGATTCAGTGAGGATACAGTGAATGTACAGTCAGGAAACAATGGTCCACCATGTGGTGGTGGTGGTGGTGGTGGTGGTGGTGGTGGTGGTGGTGGTGGTGGTTGGTGGTGGTGGTGGTGGTGGTTGTGGGTGGTGGTGGTGGTGGTGGTGGGTGGTGGTGGTGGTGGTGGGTGGTGGTGGTGGTGGTGTCGGTGGTGGTGGTAACAATGATCCAATGATCATAAGAAGGATGACACCCGTATGAATGTAGAGAAATAATACTAACTGAGACAAAATGATCAGGTGTTTGATCTGCAACCAGTCCTATAGTAGGCGTGATGCATTGCAAAGACATGAACGCAATGTCCATGGCAGTGGAAAATATACCGACCAGTCACAACCATTGAAGGAAATGACATTTAGACACCCATTCTCTATGATGGTTACTGGACCCAGTGGATCGCGGAAAACGGAATGGACTAGAAAACTGTTACTTTCCTTGTTAGTACAACCGCCACCGGAACGAATCTTATGGTGTTTTGGACAATGGCAGCCCCTGTACGAAGACCTTCAGAAGAGAATTCCATGTATAGAATTTATATGGGGTATCCCAGACTATCTAGATAATGCTCAGTTTATGGATCCCTCAAAAAGGAACCTAATCATTTTTGATGACCTGATGACCGAAGCAAAGTGTGACCAGAGAATTGCCGACCTTTTTACGAAAGGCAGTCACCACAGAAATATATCTATCGTGTATTTGACTCAAAACGTATTTCCTCAAGGTAGAGCTTGCAGGGATATCGCTTTAAATACGCAATATTTGGTCTTGTTTAATAATCCGATCGACAGACAACAAGTTGCGACCTTGGCAAGAAGAATTTATCCGTCCACTTGCGCCACATTTATGAGGAAATTTGAAGATGCCATGGCAAGACCTTATGGTTACCTCGTCCTAGATCTTAAATCGAGTACATCCGAGCAGGACAGACTACAAACTGACATATTTGTCGATCAACAGTCTCCCAATGACGGAGATATTTCTGATGATGAAGATGCTGACAGTGTGGAGTCCCTAGATTATATACGCTCTATCAGCCCTCCGGATAAAGAAAGAGATGAAAGTTATAAACTGGATATATGGAATAGGAGGGTAAGCAATTTAAGCCCTCCAGGTAAACGAAGAAAATAAAGAGATGAGCGCTCTAAACTCGACATCTGGAACAGGAGATTTCAAAATCCGATCAGGCAGGAGAACGTAGAGCAGTTTAAAGCTTAAGTGAATGCTTATGAAGAGCGAGGTTTTAGTTCGGATAAAGCTATTCATCTCTCAGCCAATGATGATTTGCCTTCTCTCCGCAAAAAACTCAGACGACATTACGCCCAATTTCTAATAGATTATTACGAGCTACAAGAGGATCCTGTTCAACAGCGAATACTGGAATCGGCTAAAACGTTTAAGAACCAACACGATATGAATCAGGCGGACTCTATCAGACAAGCCATCAAACTCAGAAAAGATTTATTTATGGACGTATGGCCGAATCATAATATAGAAACCGAGAAAGCCTCTGAAGACCAAGAGGACTCTACTACGTCGTGAAGGAGAATGAGGAGGAGGGATCAGGAGTGAGGAGGTTGACCAATCGGATGGCTGGATAATTGACCAATCAGAAGAGACCTCTCACTATATAAGGCGCTTTGCAGCAATCTAGTCATATCTATTCTGACAGTCAAACAGTAAACATGTCTAGATGCAGATTCTGTCTCGGAAACGATCGCTTTATCTAGGTCACAGAATGGAAAGGTGAACTGCGTGTTGACCTGAGAGAATGGAAAGATGACAAACCGACCAAAAAAGGTATCAGCTTAACCTTGATGCGATGGAAGAATTGGGTGGATTACTTAGAATACGCGGATCAAGCGAGGACAGAGAAACAAAACTATAAGAGTCATCTTGGAGGGAACGTTTATTGTACCATCACCGAGGGAAGCGCATGTATGGATATAAGACAGTATTGGAAGCCGCAAGAAGAGGTGATACCTACGAAAAAGGGATTATACCTGAGACCCCTAGAATACATTGCCGTCAAAGAACTCTTAACAGAAATTGGAAGGGTCTTACCCAAACTAGACGGGGTCGTACCCTGTTACGTGCAAAGTGATCACATGAATCAGTTAGGCACATTACGGTGTTCAGAGTGTAACCCGAATGACTATCAAAACTGGTAACTAAGAAAAGGGATTAAGTATTGAGTAGGCGTAAATATGTTCGAGATTACTTTTATGTGTATAGCTTTGTTTGATGAACTGTTGTTTCGGATGAGATGTAGACAACTACGGCGCGAAGCCAGAGAGGCTGCTGAGCGATTAATCCAGGTGCTTGAGGATAAGGAACTAGACTCTTGCCCGTTCGTATGAATAGAGCGTAAGAATAACTGGAGCACGAAGGAGGAAATCGATCAAAAGAGATGGGCACTAGACTCGTTTACGATTACCAACAGCAGAAGTGGATTCCGTACGTGTCGGATCCCGACAAATGGTATCAGCACTTGCTGGATGTTAGAGATGGCTACGCGGAACGCGACAGTCAGGGTCATTATATTGTGGGTAGTGGACGGAAATACAGAGAGTTGAAAGAAATGAGACAAAAGGAAAAACCCGTAGTGAACCTGGTCACCCCAGTAGCCCAAGCTTTAGAAATGGCAAAATCGGAGCTTAAGCGAAAAGGAGAGGATAGTATAACGGAAGGAGGGCGTAAGACAGCAACTTCGGACTGGAATTCATTAAGATACTAAAGGACAAACGGCAAATAATTGCGCAATATGCTCCTAAGTTAGCCAGACGCCATATGCATGGCGAGGAACCCGTTCTACGTTGATAGACAATCATATCCCTCTCAGCCTTTACGACCCAATTACGAAGCCGATCAGTACGTGGAAAAAGACGTGAAAGGACCGTGCTGAAAAAAAGGGTCCACCCGGGGAACGGGATAAACAGAGTGCTGCGACCCGCTACATCATTAAAGACTGGATCTCATTCTGAACTTCGTAAAAAAACCACCCGGAAATAAATGAGAGGCCCCTCACCCTTGTATATAGAAGAACGACACCACGCTCTAGGACGTGACGCTACCTTCTCGTGGTCTAGGGTGTTGACTCACCCTCCGAGGTGTAACCGAACGCGTCACAGGGGCTGCCATCTTGTATCTGACTTCGTGGGGCCGCCATCTTGGATCGGAAGTCGTGGGGGTCGCCATCTTGGTGTCGAAGGGGCCGCCATCTTGGATCGGAAGTCTTGGGGGCCGCCATCTTGGATCTGACGTCGTGACGTCATTGGCGCTAAAGTGGCGCCTATACTACTAACGTTTTAACAATTTGTGCACCGTCCTAGCATGCGTGCATGTTTGCCTCCTTGTAGAGTAAATGTGGGACACACCAAGTGCTACCCTTCTTCATTTTCAAAATATTTCATCAAAAGCGCAATGCAAATGCTTTTGAAATTCCAACCATGTCCGCAATCTGCTGAGAAGTATATCTTGCGTCTGTTTTACTAAATTGTATTTATTTTTAACAATCTTTGAACTACTTGTAGGATTAGATCTACAAGATTTAGGAGCACTCGTAACATACCCTACGCCTGCACCGAATTTCCTAATCCGTCTGCAAACTGTGAAAAATGACATTAAAATTACTACCATAAACAGTACATATGTCAGCATAAATGTCCGTTGAACCTCTGCTGAGTAATGCGTGAGTCTAAATGTCAGGCCTGATTTCGTTGGCATTTTCAACGCTTCTCCCAACCATTTTGCTTAACCGCCTATGAGTAGGGTTTGTGCAAAAGTAAATTTCACGCGAGATATTGCGTCTAAATGTGTAGTTGGTATATCGATTGAAAGGTGTGAGAATGGAGAACATATTTTAGGCGTGGATTTTGTTTTCCTGCTAGCATTTGCACTTGCAGTGAAAATTAGCCGGTGGCATTACTTTTGATCTCATCCTCGTATACCACGTTTTTGTCGTCTTCTGATTTTCTTAAAAATAACTTTCGAAAAAATTATTTTAGGACTACCATTAGATCTGTTTGCAAAGGTTATCCGCAGACGACAAAAGATGCCACTGACAGGCAAAAAGTTTAACCTATATAAGCCTAGTGTCCTTTTTGTGGGACATCGGCAAACAGTGCAAAACCAGATCAGACGCCACAAAACGCGGCGTCTGATCAGGTTTTCCACTCTTTGCTTACAGATGTTTCTTTTAAAATTTGAATAAAAACGAAAAGTACCACCCAATAACCCTAAAATTGGAAATGGACTCGTCCAATTGATAATGATGGGAAAATACATTCTGCATTTATCGTTAACAAATCGTGCTGTGAAATTTTTCATTCCTCCAATAGCCAAGAAACAAGTATCAATTTGCTAAAACAGGAAGTGCGTCAGTTGAATCTCACTTTATCACATAACAGTTGAAACCTTAAACTTTTACTGTCGTTTTGTCAGTTGATAGAATTACCTGGCAACTGTTGTCAAAAGTATTACATGTTTGACACCAGCTTTCACATGCATGCCACTTCGCCACATTTGCTTAAAAGGTCAATAAAAAGATATTGTTATAATGTTATGTATGTTTCTGAAAGTGTATGGACTCGGTATTGCGCTGCGATATTTGCACTAAAAAAGGGGAACAACTTGAAAGTTCCGCTTTTTATTGTGGCACATTGGAATCCAATTCTTTGTCGATAACAGTTTTATTGTTTTATTGTTAGCATTCAAACTATACGGGTAATCCGGTTCAATCTTGGACCATTTAAATTTATGATTTTTTGTCTTTTTATTTATTTATTTATTTATTTATTTATTTATTTATTTATTTGTGCTTAAATGTATATTTAAATATATACACTGCATACATAATTATGCATCTAACGCACACAAAGCACATTGTTTTCAATGGCCCTATTATTATCAAACGCACACAAAGCACAATGTTTTCAATGGCCCTATTATTATCAAACGCACACATAGCACATTGATTTCAATGGCCCTATTATTATCAAACGCACACAAAGTACATTGTTTTCAATGGCCCTATTATTATCAAACGCACACGAAGCACATTGTTTTCAATGGCCCTATTATTATCAAACGCACACAAAGCACAATGTTTTCAATGGCCCTATTATTATCAAACGCACACAAAGTACATTGATTTCAATGGCCCTATTATTATCAAACGCACACAAAGCACAATGTTTTCAATGGCCCTATTATTATCAAACGCACACAAAGCACAATGTTTTCAATGGCCCTATTATTATCAAACGCACACAAAGCACAATGTTTTCAATGGCCCTATTATAATCAAACGCACACGAAGCACATTGTTTTCAATGGCCCTATTATTATCAAACGCACACAAAGCACATTGATTTCAATACCCTATTGTTATCAACGCACACAAAGTACATTGATTTCAATGGCCCTATTATAATCAAACGCACACGAAGCACATTGTTTTCAATGGCCCTATTATTATCAAACGCACACAAAGCACAATGTTTTCAATGGCCCTATTATTATCAAACGCACACGAAGCACATTGCTTTCAATGGCCCTATCATTATCAAACGCACACAAAGCACAATGTTTTCAATGGCCCTATTATTATCAAACGCACACGAAGCACATTGTTTTCAATGGCCCTATTAATATCAAACGCACACAAAGCACATTGTTTTAAATTGGCATATTATTATCAAACGCACACGAAGCACATTGTTTTCAATTGCCCTACTATTATCAAACGCACACAAAGCACAATGTTTTCAATGGGCATATTTTTATCAAACGCACACAAAGCACATTGTTTTCAATGGCCCTATTATTATCAAACGCACACGAAGCACAATGTTTTCAATGGCCCTATTATTATCAAACGCACACGAAGCACAATGTTTTCAATGGCCCTATTATTATCAAACGCACACAGAGCACAATGTTTTCAATACCCTATTGTTATCAACGCACAAGAAGTTCATGATTTCATTGGCCCTATTATTATCAAACGCAGACGAATTACATTTACCCTACTATTATCAAGTCAAGTCAAGTATATTTTATTTAGGCATAAACAAATACATGTTTCTCGCCCTCACATGGGCGACATGGCATCTGAGAAATGCATAACTTCTAAGACATGAACTAAAACTTAAGCTTCAAATTAAGTTTTCAAAATACATTTAAGTTTCCACCTGATGTGTACGCTTATTCATTTAAATTATAGTTGTAAAATTCGCTTGGTCCGCGAATCCTGCGCCATATCAAACGCACACGAAGCACATTGTTTTCGATGACAATGGCGTACTTCGAATCGAACTAAAGTTCCTACCATAGTTATTACGTACTAGGTGCGCGCGCACGTTTACATCCGAACGGCTGCAGTTGGAACTTTAGTTGGTTGCCAAGTAAACAAAGTGAATAGCCTCAACTCTTCATTGCAGACAAAAATGATGTTCATATACTACACAGCCAACTCTAATTATAGTCCTGCAGCGCTATTTTGACTATATTGACATTCTGTGTTTACAATAAAATTTACCAATAACAAAGTTATTTTTATAGCTCACTATTTTTAGAATAAAACATGCATTTTATTTCATGTAAAATGATATATGCACAAACCAATCACAAGTAGAATTCGTAGCATAGTGGATGGATCGCTTGTCCACTGTCATGGAAGGAGCGAGTTCGAATCCCGTCACCGTACCTTATGTTTTTTTTTTTCGTTTTTTTTTTTCGTTTTTATAAGTTTATTAATTTATTTATTTATAGATATAATTCATTATCATTTCCAAACTATTTCGCTTGATAAATATCGCTTTAATGACTGCAAACAATGCATACCCTATTGAGTTGATGCATTCAGTGGTATCTCGCATATACGTTCCGTGTTTGATAATGTCCCATTTGATTGGCACTTTGTATAAATGTTAAAACTGTTTTCCAATCATGCTTTGAGGATACATGTGAAAATGTGACACAATAAAAATGAAGAAAAATAAATGGAGAAACAAATAGAACTATGGCCCGACTTAACAGGTAGGTTGTGGTTCTTGATCACCTAGATAGTCGATAAGTCAATTGTCCCCCTTACACCGCGGCGACTATATCGGCGAAATCGATTGTATCCATGGTATTTGTCTGGCATTGATAATATTGCTGTATAGTATTGGTGCTGACGAAAGAGGTCTAAGCACGGACGTATATTCAATATACGTCCCTGGTCTAAGAGGGTACCCAATTATACCATCTCAATATGTTACCTGAATTGTTGGATAGATTTTTCATTTATGTTACATAACTAGTTCAAATTGGAGTATGCATCAAGAAAAAGGCCACTTTTAAGGCCAAAAAAGGTTTTAACAGGACCACTTTGTTTGGCCAAATGTGCTTATTTGGTCTGGTCATTTTTTTCAGTTTCCTCCAGACTTTTTTATGCGATGTTTTTTCATGGTTACCCGTATCAGTATTGTACATGCGCAGCTTGATTTGGGTCTTCTCTCGGTATAGGTCTAGATAAGAAATAATATTGTGAATATTTTCTTATCCATCATTTTAGCATTTGCTCTGGGCGCTCAAAATAACCGTCTCGTTGAGACCATTCTTTGAGTACATGTGCCCACAGCATTTGCATGTTTAGGTTGAAAAACTGAGAGTGGGTAAGCGGATAATTACTCTAGCTTGATTTTTCAAAAATACTCAGATAACGAATTTTCAGGAATGTGGACCCGATATGGTGTGGGCTCGGTCCTTATCTGGATCCACCCTGTACATTTTTTTCCAAAATAAAATCAGCTGACATCTGTAAAATCCGAGGTAAAAAACATTGAGTTTTGACTAAAAGGTCACATCAGCGTCTTCGCTTCACGTTAAAAAACATAATACAGGATTATATAACGAAGACAGAAAAAAAGCACAAAAATTCATGAGAGCAATCGCTTTAGGCCAAATCCTTATCAGCTATTTTCACACTTTAAACACAGATGAGCGAACTCCCACTGAGTTCCAGCTGTGTCAATAAGACGACCACATCATAAAACGACTGCATGATTTCATGTAACCATACGCGAACAGCGAACATTAATAGAGCGGGTCAGTCTGAACATATATTACATGCTCATCGCAGTTTTTTGTCTTCACTGCCCAGATGCTACTGTTAAGCATGACTTTTCAGAACAACATATGCGCATAGTAATTTATCTGCGCAGTCTGATCAGTCCCATTGCTGTTTGCTGTTGAAATAGCTTTACCTTTAGTCAGCTCTGGTTCATACTGGTCCCGATCAGCACGGTGTGAAGAGATTTGTTTAAATCTGTGTATTCTGGGAATTTTTAACTGAGAGGTATGGAATGCAACTGTTACTAACAGCAATGGTTCAGGCCTGACCGCGCTGTGCCATCTCACCCGAACCTTTGCTGTTCGTTCAAGTTGAACCTTCGCCCGAAGAATTAAATGACCTCACTTAAAAGTCAATTATTGGTTTACAATCTATTCAAATGTTCAAGTATTACAAACAATACAGGCCCGGAGAGACGTCTTGTTATGAAGTATCTGGATCTACACTGTTGCATTTGCTTCATTTTTAGTATTATGATCTGAATGAAATTGTTCTTTAGTGGGACAAAGGGGCGGGAGGCTAAATACATGTACTAAGTCCCCTCGCTTTATTCATCAAGGCATGAGACAATAAGTGGATAAATGGAAGGAAGGATTGAAATAATTTTCTAGGGTCTCAACAGGGATTTCATAGTTACCAAGGGAAATGAGCTATCGGTGTTCAATCAATTAAGTTTTACTGTTGTTTTCGTTTTTGTTACCATGAAGGCCTGGTACTAAATAATGATAAAATGATGTTTAAAACAAATCTACTATTTGCTTAAGCAGCGACATTCAGGCAAAAAAGTTCGAAACTTTTCAAATTATTTTTCAGTACTTTATAGAAGATTCCTTATTGAAACTAACTTTCACTCCTTTTTTACAAACTTACTTGTTATTCTGAGTGAAGCGTTGCATCCACATTGTATAATTTAACCCCTTCATGCTCTTTTTAGACTTTTCCTTACGGTTTGATTAATAACTTAAGGATAGTCCATTGTATATATCGAGGAGTCACATATTATAATTTTCAAATAAAATTGTGTATCTTTTTCTGAAGGTCTTTTTTTGCCTCAGCATACATTGTAGACCCTGATGAAATGCAGCAAATGCTGCATTTCAACTGGGTCTTCACTCTTTGCCAAAGTACGCATTTAGGAGTCAGTAGTAGATAAAGGGTTAAAACTTACCTGCTAATCAACCAAATTCTGCTTTCATCAATTTAATTCTGCCTTTTGTCAAGGTAGACACCTGCTTTCCTCTGCGAGTTAAGAGCTTCTGAATAGTCCAGCCTGGTTATTGTTGTTTTAAATTTGAAATGAAGATGCGTCTAGAAATTGATACATATGGCAGACAGGGATTGGGGAGACTGAGGTGTTTGATTACCATTTTCGGAATTTCTAAAGCTCGGATTGTCACGTTTTCGTATCATATTTTGTATGAATGTTTTAAGTGTAATTCTATACCCCTCAAAGATTGAAATGATGAGGTTGCGGGTTCGAGCCTAACTGGCGTCACTGCATTGTGTGCTTGAGCAAGACACAGTGATCCTTGCTTATTACTGGTTTAATACAGGAAGACCCGTCCCGACATTTTTGAAAAATTGCTGACTGGAACGTAAAGAATAGAATCAAACAAAATCAGTGGGATTATCTAAATTGCGATGTGTTTTATATCTCTAGATCTATCTGAAAAATTGTTGACTGGGACCTAAAGGAAAACATCAAGTAAAAAACAGGTCGGATTATCTTAATTGCGATGTATTTTTTATCTAGAGGTTGTTAACCTATATTACATATAATAGGTCTACGACGGCGCAGGCCCCGGTGAAATGCCACGTATTGTAACACTTCACCTGAATCTTCACTGTTTTTAGGAGTCTTCAGTAAACGAAGAGTTAATGCTAGAATGCACCAACCAATGAACAATGCTTCACCAGAGCTTATGCTCACAACGGGTACATTTAGGTGGCAATCGAAAACGTTAATACTATCGATGAACGTAGATCAAAAATAGCTAGAAACAAGTTTTCGATTGCCATTTGTCGCCAACCGGGCGATAAATGGCAAATCAAAAATACTGTTTCTAGTGTTTTGGTCCGCAATCATCGATTGTTGAAAGCGTTTTTGATTGCCCCTACCAAGTGTGATGCTGTTCGTGGACCCCTGTTACCAAGGAGTGGGATCGAGGCTGGGAGGGCGCTTTGTACAATCAGGATGGAGTCATACTTTTATCGAATGTCAGTGGGGCATATACTAGGACCCCTGTCCGGCCAGATACTTTTGTAGCGACGTTTCTCTTGCTGCGGTCAATGTGACAAGTTTTAAGTAGTTTTCAGTCTATACAGTAGAACCTGTATTAAGAGGCCACTTAAAATGGACTAAACAAAGATCTGAATGACAAATGGTAGTTTAATGAAGGTCGAAAGCATAGCAGGATACTCCTCTAAAAGCAATCTGCAATACTTTTGACATACATTCAGCGATAATCGGTATTGAAAACCAATTTTGGGTGCGAGTTTTGAGTGGCCGCTTAAGACAGGTTTCACTGATAGTATGGTCAGCACAAAGTGACAATCAGTACAATCGTGCATTCTAAATCTTGCACAGAGTGGAATTTCTGACTTTGTCCCCAGATTCCCATGTTGTATAGACAACTTAAGAACCGCGCAAGGAATGTTGTCGGTTTCTACCGCCTTTATCCCATGCAACTCCTACTACGCACAAGGGATAGCGCAGTGACTCAGTGGTAGAGTGCTTGACTCGAGACCGAGGGGCTGCGGGTTCGAGCCTCACTGGCGTCAATGCGTTGTGTCCTTGAGCAAGAAAAATAATCCTAGCTTAGTACTGGTTCAAACCTAGGAAGACCTTTCCCCTATGCACAAGGCCATCAGCTTCTAAAGCGACGATCTCATCGGGATATACATGTGCAGATACGAAATGTGACGACTCATATCAAATTTGGTAGTTATTGAAGTTTGAAACCGAAAGGAAGAAGGTTCTGAACTTGAAACTGTAACTTTACGCTGACAGGAAACGCCACACCAACAATGTCAACTAGTTTAGCTGGTGTCGACCAAAAGAGAGAGGTTGTAATGTGCGGCCATCGAAGACTCAGATCAGCCTGCACATCCGCGCAGTCTGATAGGAGTTTTCAATGGGCGCTTTGTGGAAAACCAAGCGCTAGGGACCAATGTTTCTTCATGCGGAACACTAAGACTATGATCAGAAGGGACTATACTACTGCTTTCGCTTTACTTGAAGCTGGAACGTGTTACATGTATAAAGTAGCGCTGAAAGCAAATCCGATACCAACATATAGCAATTATAATTAAAGAATTATCGTTTCGAGTGATCATGCAGCAGAACGTTCTTTAATCCGAATGTTCTTTTTATATAAGAACAAAACAGAACAAAAAGGCATATCTCGATAACGTATTTCAAAATGTAACATTTTTTTCACGTTTACCCGTATCAGTAATGTAGATGCAAAACCTGATCCGAGTCTTCTCTCGGTATAGAATCATAGGTCTAGACTCGAGCCAATATACCTAATATCTCCATTCTATTTCGAGGTCTAGATAAAAAGGAAAAAATCCAGCTTAATATTGTGAATATTTTATCCATCGTTTTAACATTCGCTTTGGGTGCTCAAAAGAAACGTCCTTCGAGTACATGCTAGGTTCTTATCTGGATCCAAAGGGTACATTTTTCGAAAATAAAATCAGCTGACGTCTGTAAAGACTCGGACTGGGTCCGACCAGTTACCTATATGAGAATACGTCACTGGTCCGAGGTAAAGAACATTGAGTTTGACAAAAAGGTCTTATCAGCGTCTTCGCTTCAAGTTAAAAAATATAATACAGAAATATAATGCAGACAGAAAATGCACCAAAGTGCTTTAGGCCAGATCCTTATCAGCTTTAAACACAGATGAGCGAACTCCCACTAAGTTCCCGCTGTGTCAACGTGAAGATGACCACATCATAAAACGTGTGCCAGAAGAGTTTTGAGCCTGGGTCCAGTCGTCAATATTTTGGCAATATTTTCTAACGCTAATATTGCTAATATTCTAAAAAAAAATAAGAGAATAAAAAGATACCATATTAAAGGTATCGGTTGTCCGTTATTGATTTTGATTGATATTGTCATTTTTGACCAAGAAACGGAAAAATAAAAAAGAAGAAAAAATGACCAGACTGGAACGCATGCTAGGTCAGACTATGCAGATATTAATGCTCATAGCAGTTTCTTGTCTTCACTGCCGAGATGCTACTATATGCATGAATTTTCAGTTAACCATATGCGAACAACAAATTCGCATAATACTTTATCTGCGCAGTCTGATCAGCCCCATTGCTGTTTGCTGCTGAAATACCTTTGCCATTTATATTTTTTTTTTGTCAGTTCTGGTTCTCAGGCCGGTGTGTATCTCTGCATTCTGGGAATATTTAACCGAAATATATGGAACGCAAACAGCAATGGTTCAGGTCAGACCTGCGATGTGCAGTCTCGCCAGGACATTTGCCGTTCGCTCAAGTTGAAAATTTGCCCGAAGAATTTAATGACCTCACAAAAATTATATCATAAGTTTACAATTTATTTAAATGTTAAATATTGCAAACAATACAGACCCGGAGAGAGATGTCTTGTTGTGAAGTATCTGGATCTACATTGTTGCTTATTCTTAACTTTATTTATAGGACTTTTCGGCATAATATATGCGTGTATTTTACAATACTTGCAAAGCCATTAACAATACTAAAATTTCAAACGAAACTATTTGCGCAGTCTGAGTATCTGGTTTTGGTAGTATGACTGAAAAAGGTTATTTTACTGAACAGTAAAGACTCTGACGAGAAGCCACATGACAAAACTAGTAAGATAGGTGTACAGTGTGCGAAGACTGAGATCAGCCCGAGTGTCTGATGCACTGCCATGTCGCATTTATTTATGCATAAGTTTTTAGAAGAAGGGCAAGTCTTCAACACAAGACAGTTACTGTTTATACAAAGTCGTATATTCAGTTAAAACCGTAAAATCAGTATTTCATTACGATCAAGATAAGACCTTTAGCCCCAGGGAGTATCTGACACCTAGGATTATCGCATATCCCGTTATCCTTTGTCACCAGAAACACACTGGATAGGTGACAATCGAAAACGTCCTTAACAATCGACGAACGCGGATCAAAAATCACTAGAAACAGTGTTTTCGATTGTCATTTGTAACCAGTCTGGCGACAAATAGCCATCGAAAACTCTGTTTCTAACTATTCTGATCTATGTTCGCCGATAGTATTAACGTATGCCGCCGGTAGTATTAACGTTTTCGAACGCCGCCTATCCGGTGTGAGGATGAAGTACGAGTATTCTGCCAGATGAAGTCTTCATATTTATTTCTTTTGCAAACGATAGGTGTTTATAATAATAATAATAATAATAATAATAATAATAATAATAATAATAATAATAATAATAATTGTTATATTTAAAATAAAGAAATAAAATAAATTGAAGCAACTTGTAATAAAATGTTTTTTCTTATTTCGGCGATTTGGCAGGGTCAGTGGTATTTTACTTCTAACGTATTACAAAAATTATGATTTTTTTCATAATCATGTCTCCCAAGCAGCTGTCCTTTCCCTTTCTTTTAAAAATGATGTTATATTTCTCGACATTCTCTAAGCATATCGAATAGTGCGGGAGCATTATAGACTCGCAATCCAACTGATCCAATTAGGACTTAGGCATTTTCTCCGCCCTTTTAAACGCTTAGGCAAGAAGGCGCTAAAACTCCATTTTCAACATAAAAATGACAGAACTAAAATTTATTTTATTTTCATGAAACTTATATGGTTGAAATTGCTGGATGATTGAGATACCATTTATAACTTATAAAACATCGAGAAAATGTCAGAATATGATTATTTTTGGATCATAAAATGCTCACCCTAAGCATTTTCATTCAATTTACATAGAAATGAATGGGGGTTTACCAGTTAAAAAGATGAACAATTTGACAAAACTAAATATTAAGTTATTTCATATTTGTTTATATCATTGTAAAGATAGAACGTTAAATTTTCTTGAGATAACTTATAAAACAATGGCAACTTAATAATAAGTTAGTTATTAGTAATTTATTTAAAGGTTTGTATACTTTTCTGTGTAATTGATGCAACAGATTTCAACAGGTAAGTTGCAGGAGTGGTCAATATTCAAGGGAGATAATCGGGCAGCTAAAACCGATAACAGCTGATATTGTCCCATATGAAATAAATGAAGGCATTGGTTGGATTCGAACCTGCGCATAATGGAAAATAAATGGATTTTCTGATGCCAACCACTTTACCTACTGCGCTATACAATCTAATGTCTAAAAGTTTTCAAAACTACACCTGCCTGCTGAATATGCCAGCCTGATGTTTTGATTTCAACGTTTAAAAACAAGCAAATGTAAACATGGTCATAAGATCCTGGTAGCACTATAACAATTACGAATATAAGTAGGACCGCGAATAGAGCACAGCGAGTATTTATTTTCTAAAACAAATTATTTTGAGGCTACTCTTGAACCCATGTTGTTAGATAGGGCTAGAGGAGGGAACCAGACAATCTACTTGAGTATAACGGTGTAGTAGGACTATAGTAGCTACTATCGATGTTCGAATCAAACTTTAGTTACTATAGTAGGGACTTTAGTTCGATTCGAAGTACGCCAATATTATTATGAAACGCATCTGAATTACATGGTTTCCAATGACCCTATTATAATCAAACACACACGAAGTGCATTGTTTTCATTGACCCTATTATTATGAAACGCACACGAATTACATTGTTTTCAATGACCCTAATATAATCAAACGCACACACGAAGTACATTGTTTTCAATGACCCTATTATTATCAAACGCACATGAAGTAAATGTTTCCATTGACCCTATCATTATCAAACGCACACGAATTACATTGTTTTCAATGATCATATTATTAACAAGCGCACGCGAAATACATTGTTTTCATTGACCCTACTCAAGCCTAAGAAATATATGGAATTATAAGTGAGGCTACAAGAAACAGAAAATAGCAGACTTGGTCACTAGATTATAAAACAGTTTCATGCTCAGTTCAACTCAATATAAAATTTATTCTGTTCATAAATGTTATTCCGGAAGATCCGTTTCTCAGATATTTAGAGGTCACAATGCCGCATGGTGTTGGGTACATCGATATTGATCTCCTTTTATCTTCTGGTCTATTTAGTTCATTAAAAAATTTGGAACTTGGGGCGTGTGAAACTGTATAACTCAGCGGGGGCATTGCACTATAAAAATAAGTGTGTTAGTAGCTGCCACCCCTTTCTCTGTGAACTTACATTTACTTTCCTAAAAAAAACAGTTCGAGGCCACCATTTCTGCAGTTATAAATAATTAAATTTTATTCAAAACTAAGAACTTGGTTCGTGTAAAAATAACTCTTGTGGTGACGAAGTAAGCTGGTCTGGATATCCACTGTTTTCCAAAAAAAGAGGATGTATCCGGGCCCGAGGTTATATTTTTTTCGTGCTCAACTCAACTGAGGATAAACTTTATCATGTTCATAAATGTTAAAATGCCAACAAGCGTTGGCATTTTAACAATTATTAGCATGATAAATAAACCATCTGAGAGTTTGAAAGCAAGAAAAGTCTTTATTTTTCAGCAATTTAGTTTAATGAGCAGCTGAGAATTCGTGCTCAGTTGAGTTGAGCATGAAAAAGTTTTATAACCTCGGGCCCCGGTCTCAGCAGGACAATGGTTAATTTGATGACGGGCGTGGACAAGTATATCTGTGAGAGCCAACACTTCGCACCATTCTGCGACAACTTGTAAACGGATAGTTTCAGTTGACTAAGAAATGTACTGAGGTAACTATCAGATGTTGATGAAAGGATTATTAAGTTCACCACCGATATCAGGGAGTGATGTTTTATTATTTTTATTATTATTATTATTATTATTATTATTATTATTATTATTATTATCATCATCATCGTTATCGTTGTCGTTTTTGTTTTTGTTGTTGTTGTTTTTGTTGTTGTTGTTTTTGTTGTTGTTGTTGTTGTTGTTTTTGTGATCGTCTATCTTCTTTTAGCCTTTATGGCAATTAGCATGTTCTTGTATTAGTAGTGTTATACAGTAAAACCTGTTAGGGAGCGCAGTGGCTCAGTGGTAGAGTGCTTGACTCGAGACCGAAGGGCCGCGGGTTCGAGCCTCACCAGCGTCACTGCGTTGTGGTCCTTGAGCAAGACACATTTATCCTAGCTTAGTACTGCTTCAACCCAGGAAGACCCGTCCCGCATAACTGAAAGATTGTTGAGTGGACGTAAAGAATCAAATCAAACAAAAAAAAACAACAGTAAAACCTGTCTAAAGTGGTCACCCTCAAAAAGACCAAAAATTGGTTTTCAAGGCCAATTATCGCTTAATGCAGGTCAAAAGTATTGCAGAATGCTCCAAAGGGAATGCTCCTAAGGGAGCATTCTGCAATACTTTCAACCTTCATTAAGCTACCATTTGTCATTAAGATCTTTGTTTTGTCTATTTGCAACTGGCCACTTAAGGCAGGTTTTACTGTACTGTGTAGGAAGACTTTAACGGATGGTTTGGGCAAGTGAGACTGCATGGAATTATTTCTAAAGAAATTATTGGTTTGCATATATTTAGGAAATAACTTTTTATCTTATTCAGCTCAGAAAAAATGATCCTGGTGAAAGTTTTATTGGAGCCTTAAACATTAGCGTAGCTAAGCGCAAATAAAACCATGCTGTCCAAAATGTCAGTAAAAAGAAATGCGTTTTAACACCCTTATTTACTGACCAACATTCAAAGATTATGGAGATCCCACCTGATTCACTAATACTAGTGGTGTTGATTCTATCATCTGTGCATGTGATTGAGCATTCACAAAACATAGGTCCTGCAATGCAGTATACAGCATGTACCTTATATAAATATTGTTTTAAAACGAACCCCTCCGAATTTTACCTGTCTATAAAAAGTTGGATCTTTTTAAGAATGGTGCATTGCAAAAAATAATCAAAATACACAAATATATGTGTCTCATGATGCTCGTCAGTGAACCTTGGGCGGATTTTTCTATCCCACCCTTACACTCATGATAGATTCTTATAGTCACACTTAGATTTGTCATTTGCACATCAAATAACATAAGGAAATTAGTTTTAACTATAACATATAGAAATACTATCGTAGAGCATTGCTTTTGTTGTCTGCTATTTTACAAGCAAAAGTTCTAAACAACCAAATAGCAAATCACAAACATGATCTTTTTTCATGTCTACCAAACGAAAGAATACGAAACCATCGGTTAAGAATTCGAACAATAAGAGCGACACCCTTTTTGAAAATTGGTGACAAATTTTGCATTTTCTGTCTTTTGATAGCGGTATAAATTTGTTCAGGAAATGTTAATAAAATGGGGAATGTCATGCAATATTCCATATTCGTTGGGTCTCGACGTTAATCTACATTGTAAAATTAGACATCGATATTATCATCTTGTATGTGTCAATTTAATACTGAAAACATGTTATGCAGGTTCATACAAACCCGTATAATTGCAAAAACAAAAACAAAACAAAAAAAACAACAAAAAAAAACAAAAAAACAAGTGACTCTAATAAAGTCACAAATGTTGGTTTTCAAAGTATGCCCTATAATCAAAAGGGTGCTATTAGCTATTGACATATCAGTTTGTAGATTTTTAAACGTGACCTGCACGCTTAGCTTGCAAGAGGCCAGATTTCTTAAAGGGTATACATTCCCCCTTACATTCTTTCGTTTTACTTCTGTGTTTCTTCTGCGAAAGGTACATGGGTAGTTTCAATTAATAGTGTTCAAACAATACAGTGGATGGGTCAGACACCTTGGCGTTAATTGTTTCGTCTTCTCATTTATTTATTTATTTATTTATTTATTTATTTATTTATTTATTTATTTATTTATTTATTTATTTATTAGGACTTTAGTTAAGAGTACGTAACGAAAATTTAATTTTCTTATTTCTCAACCAAAACATATGTTGTGGGTACTCAAAAGAACCGTTTCAATGAGACGGTTCTTTTGAGCACCCAAAACATATGTTAAAATTGATGGGTAAGAAACTATTTACAATTTTCAATTTTTGTTTATCTAAAACTTTGTTTACTTATTTATTTCAGGGTTTCCCGTGTGGACTGTGTAGAAGAATGGTGTTTCCTTACATCTTTTTTAAGTATATACCTTAATCTGGTTGGCTATTTCGATACATGTGCAAGTTGTTTTCATGTGATTAAATAATGGAACTGTAATAGCATTTTCACAGCTTTAGCGTATTCTGTATGTGTTATGAAATGTACATATCAAAGATATAAACAATTAGAAAGTGTTTAAAACCTTTAATCATACCATAAATTCTAGTCCAAAAACGAAAGAAAAAGCGAAAAAAACAATCTTTTGACAAAACATTTTGCTTTGCTTATGTTATTGAATGTGTAAATAGGTTTTGGAATCTTGGATGGACGTTAAACATTATAAAATATACCTGTGATTGTTTTAAGCCAAAAATGTTTGCACGAGACCTGGCTTGTTTGATTAAGTGGTGATTGAACGCTTAAGAAAGTTTCTTTTGTACCAAGTTATACTGGTATTTGCTACGAGAAGACAGAATGGCCATTGTAATACCTTTGATTGTAATTTTGTTTGTTCACCGGATCTGTACTGGTGCTTCTGACATTTTACCAACAAACATATCAGAGGGTTATTACGGTTCTTCTGGTGATATGCTGGAAACTATCATGTCACTTCATTTGGATTACTGTGGTTATTTTCCTTCATGTTCCTCCGGATTTGCATTTACAGAACCGGAAGAGAAAACTCCAGTCTATCCAGTACCTTGCTGTCCACCATGCTCTTGTTTACCGACATGTACAAATCATGGAAATTGCTGTCCGGATTTTGAGGTGGGTCTACAACTAAACTCATCAACAGTGCATGATATTGAGATGTCATTTCAAATGCTAGCAGCTAGGTCTGAAAATGACAACCAGACACAGGGTTTTTCTGAACAGACAATGGACACTGAAAACCATTTGCACACCAAGTTCAATGTGGAAAGAATGGATATGCAAGAAAATAGTAACAGAAGTAATTCGACAGACTACAGTAGAAGAGGCACAGGCAGTAAGACAGCTATTCATACATACCAAACAACTGTTGATGTTAGAACTACTTGTGTAAGACCTCAGGTACTAGTTGATATAAACAGAGTCCCAGATGCGTATGCCTACAAAATGGTGACTTCTTGCCTAAACGGATATGGCAATACTTCCATCAATGCGCAAGGTAAGAATAATGACACTTGATTTCCACCGTCTACAAAAAGACTGAGTCCACTCATCATATTCATTTTTTTTTTGTTTTGGGTGGAATATTCTCGTAAACGACTATATTAGCAAAAGCGTGTCTAATTCAGATTCACCTATTAACTCTCCTCCAACAACACCTTTCTTTTTCAATCAAGGAATAAATTTTCAGCTGTGCATTTAAAAGTGTCCCTTATCAAGATTCGAACTCACGACCTCGAAAACACCGCCTAGCACTACATCAGACATCGACGCTACCAACTTAGACAACCCCAAATGAGCTTTTTCAAGTAGCACTGATATTGTCGATGGCTTAGCGAGATTCGAACCCACGACCTAGACATAGATGTTCTCGTACTTCTGATACATGTATTTATCTAATATCCTTATTTGGACCCCCAGGCTTTCATTTGCTAACTAAATAGATGTAATGCATTGAAACATAACCAGTAAACGACATGCACTGCCCTTTGCTATTTGAACAACCTTTCTTGGGATTGTCTCAGTGTCACATTTGGTAGCATTGAGGCTGGTGTAGTGCTATGCGGTGTTGTCGAGGTCGTGGGTTCAAATCTCGCTTATTAAAGGCGAAATATTTACAGCATCTATCGGCTCAGTCGATTAACTATATCCCTCTGTAGTTATCCACTGTGTAAATCTACATCAGAGTACGATCCTGTGTAGCTCGAAGGCAAAGATGTTTGTGAAGATATGTTTCTGTACTTCTGATATTTATCTAATTTCACTTGTATCCTCAATAATTGTATTCAACAGACTTCTTTTGTGAACTAACTAAATGCGATTCATTGAAACAGAACCAATAAAAGACATGTACTACATATATCTCTCTGTAAATAGGTCTGGAGCCCGACTATTCCCCGATTTGTTAAACTCGCCAGAGAAGATAACATCAGAACAAGATGAATAAGGCAAAGAGTTTTAAACGAACATAGGGGTTTCTGCAAACTTTGTGGTTCAAATGTGTGTGTGTGTGTGTGTGTGTGTGTGTGTGCGTGCGTGCGTGCGTGCGTGCGTGCTGGATTCTGACCTCGTCTGAGCTTTCGCTGATCTCCCAAATGGATATATCATTCATTCTATGTTAACTTGGCAAACTGTGAAGTCAGAAAAGTTGAAAATCGAATACATTAGTTTTGATATATGCAGTTTGCATCTGAAAAAATAACGTTTCAATATACGGAAACAAACTTCAGTGTACCCAAATAAAGCTTTTTGAAAGAAAAATATTGACGTAAACAGGTGTGCTATTTACACAACGTAAGATACGTTACAATATATATAAGGATAAAATACTCAGTGTAGTTAAATACTATGTGTTTTAAATACCCTTAGGAATAATGTATAGCTATATAATAAGTGTTTAAGAATAGTGGTCTTCATCATGTGGCACTGCGCAAGAAGATTCAAGGTCAAATTGAAAGAAATTATTTTTATTAACATTATCTCCTTTTTTAATCGATAAAAATCAAATATCCTCAGTTTAACACATGACATTTTCGTATAATTTCTAAGTTGCAACGTTATATAATTATATCAATTTGGTTTCATACACACTATGTATTCTATATAACCACAATAAGCATTCTGAAATACAGACCATTTTGTAACGTATCCTACACATATGGAGTCTCATCTGTTTATACAATGTTCATCCACTTTATGACATACCCTGAATTATCCTGTTTGATTAAATTGACTAGCAGTGAGTCTAGTACAATAACTAATGAGAAATGTTTATCCTATATATATATATATATATATATATATATATATATATATATATATATATATATATATATATATATATATATATATATATATATATATATATATATATATATATATATATATATATATATATATATATATATATATATATATATATATATATATATATATTAGAATAATCAATTCAAAACCAGCAGAGCACACAATACAGATAGGGTGCATAATTGCAGAGTGAAAGCGGTATTTATAGAAAATTATCTAAAATATTATCAGTTATCCTTGTGAATCAGAACAAACACGAACTGATTCATAAACAGTAATTAAACTATCCAAAGTCACATAATTAAACCAATTATTCAAACGGTCATTCCTGCCTAATGTCTACAAAGGGATTGTAACGTATCTTATGCTTTCAGCTCAAATGTCGCTTTGATTATTTCAAAGTCAGATTTTGATACCCTAAACTGACGCTGACGTTTTCCAGTTGCAACATGTTTGACAATGCTACACAGAACTTCACCATGAGTTGCAAATTGACGACATTATCTAGTCAGACGTTGAGTTACATTTGCAACTACATTTGAATAGCGTATTTAACACTCTTTAAAAACTAACATGAAATACACAAGATCCATTTGAAGAAATTGGGTTATTTCCATTTCACTGACAAGGAAATATTGTGACAAAAGACAACATCACTTTGAACCAGCCATGACATCTTTTGTGTCAATATTTTCCTAAGTTGTGACTTCAGATGACAGGAAGCGCTTATTTCATAATATACGTTACAAAAAGATAAGATACGTTATGCAAAATAATCTTAACTAAAGAACCCAGTATACTATTTCTTGAAATAAAATATTCACATGTGCTGTTAATTCAATTTTATGACAAAATATGACAGATTAATTCTTGCTTTGACAAAATATTTCATTTTTGTTTTCAATAAGATACGTGACTTTTCATAAAATACGTTGCGCTGAACGGATCTGTTATAGGCAATGTTTTCTTTTTTCAAATTGACCAAAAGGTCATTTGTTTGGCTAATTGTTTTTTTTAGAATTTCATATTTCAAACAGTTCCAAATGCTCCATACTGTACAATATATTTTTTTCAATGATATTGTACCTTTGTTTCTCAAAGATCTGTGATTTTTTAAAATTCAAAAGTTTTAAATTATTCCACTTCATAACCTTCAGCTATGAGTAAAACATAGTGCCCAGTGCTTCCGCTGACAATATAAACAACATAGCACATGTGCATACAGGGGTACACTTGATTTATCAGCATAGAGATGCAGCCTTCTAATCGAGCGTCACGTATCTTATTTTAATGTATCTTATTCCAATAAAATGTTTAAGTCCATTTTAGCCAGGTTTAACTAGTATTCCACGAATGGTATATTATTTTCCCTTAAGTAAGCATTCGGCAGTATTGTGCGGGAAAGGATTAGGGTAAAGCTTTATAAAAGACTGAAGTGCACTCGAAAAACACTGTAACGTATCTTACCAAATATTTTGGTGTTTTGTATTCTGGATGAAACCTTTGTATTTTTTTAATTAAGATAGATCACAGTACGGGTTTGTGGTTTAAATAGTTTATACTGATATATTTGCATCTAAAAATTAGTTGCATACTAAAAACAAACAGAATTTGGAAATACTATGACCCAGAAATAGACTGTAACGTATCTTACTTTGAAAACCAGGACAAGTTATTATTATTTTCATCAAAATTTCTATATCTGAAACAGGTAAAGAGTATTGACAGTCTATTTAATCGTATCTTATGTTTACACATTTTTTTTTATAAATGGGCCTATGAAATAACCACTTTTGAAGAACGTAAACCAGGAACACGAGAATTTGATAGATTTAGAAGCATGATCTATTCAAAAGTTACATTTTCTATTCATAATCTAAACTTTTTTTACATAACGCACTGGTGATACCAGTGGGGGTAGAGATCCAGTTTTTGGCTGAGTCGTCATCCATTCTTCGTGCATGCGAGTCTGCGTTACTCAAATTACCAAGATCTCTTCTCTCTTATCCATTTCAGCTATGAAATCATCCAAAGAAATGTGCGCTAATGGTTTAAAGAATTCCAATCTGAGTGACATTGTTCCTGTGACGTCACTTCTCACACTCAGAACCTACATCAATATTCACTGTTTAGTGTGTAATGAAGGTAAACATGACGGTGATGATGCTGTACAGCCCTGGAGAATCGTGCTGGTAGAAGGTCTTGTTGCCTTAGTTGATGCATTCTATGAAAATCAACAGGCAGTCTTAGATTCACTTACGATTTTCACCCGAAAAAGAAATATTCATTTTGTTCCCGAGAGCCAGGTCAAACAATATCTTGAACCCTGCCAAGCTATTGACGTGGACTCGTGTAACGTGACTGGTATCTGGGATGTACATAATATTCACATTACGTCAGTCTGTGAGTCAGGACACCAGCTCCCCGTTGTCGAAACATTCGCAGATAAAAACATTGTCTTTAAGAACGTAGGATGCGTACAATGTAACAGGGGTCGTGACAATCCTTATACACATAGAAGATGCAGTCTCGAAGAAGGCTCTGAGAGCTTAGGCATTCCAAGACTTGACATCAATCACAATATAGACAAGGATGATAAACTAATCCGATGGATGGAAGACCTGGCTGTTATATTCAATGAGACAGTTGCAGTCAAGAAAAAGTGTGCTGATGGCTACTATCATATAAAGGTAATATCTATATGTATATTATCTAGATTTATACCACCTTTACCAACGTTAGCATGAAATATCACTTGATGTGCAAGATCTACACTGAATCAGATGTAGGTGGTATAAAATAGTTATACCATGTTTGTCCTCCTGTACGTAAGATAATCCACTCGCTAAAGCTCGTGGATTATCTCCACGTACAGGCGGACAACCCATGGTATAACTACTACTTATCATATGACGCCTCATCTGGAAGTGATATAACGACATGCATTTAAATGAATAAACCATAGAAGAAACTGGGTAAACTGATTGATAGAAGGAACACAGGGGGTTAACTCAGTCACAGTGCGGGGTGATTCTTTATGACAGTTGTCAATGATGCTTTATGAAAGGGTTACGGGTGCTTTATGATTTCCTTAATCAGTATAAGGTAGGTGATGGGAAACGGCATTAAACTTAAGATTTTCGAAGCCCGAAAGTATTTTATTTCTGTTAATTCATTTATTTGAAAAGCTAAAGGTTTTACTCTTTGAGTCTTTGCGATGACGGTTTATGTGTCGGGGATTAATTGGCGGTTTAATTAAGATAATGATAAAACCCATAATAAAATTCAGTATTTTTATCAAAGTACATACTCCATCAAAGATATTTAGCATACAACTTCAAGTTCAATCAAAATGTCTTTGAAAAATCAATTGTCTCCTCATGTAAAACTATAAAGAGTTTATTTTAAATGATTAATTATGACAAGCTAAAAACTGGTCATAAAGAATCATTAACACATTTTGGTAACAGGTTCTTTACCAGTTCGAATGATGGATAACTGGTTCTTTATGAAAGGGTTCGGATGCTTTATGAAAGAATTGGCAAATATGTTAATGGTTTTAGGATCAAATATCAGGGCAATTAGACCTATTACTACAGCCCTGGCTTGTTTATTGATTGAGTTAAGACTTAAAGTCCCAGTCAACAATATTTCTGTCATGATGGGACTCCTCCAAGAGACAGGGAGAGACTAAAAGGGCCCAATCCCATCCAAATTTCCCCCAAGTCAAGCAAATCGCGCCCTATCATTACGATTAAGGTTAATATTTATTTCAATATCATATCAGTGATGCCGAGACATAGCCTCTGAATTTGTTTCATTTAATTGTTATTTGATTTGATTGGCTGTCTATGGTAAACAGCTGTGTTTATCATAACTACAATGTTCCTATGCAAGCCTACTGTAGGGCAGTTTACCATTACTTTTGCTCATTCTTATACAAGTTACTGGCAACTTGGTCTTCTTGAAACATCAGGAGAAGAAACAATTCTCCGTGAAAAATATGCTGGGTGCGATCTCTTGTCTGCTTACATATTAAGCAGATAGGCAAGTGACCGAGCTACAGAGACCAGATTGTTAGCTAAGCATCGCATGTGTCGCGTGTCCCAAGGGTGGGGGACAGAGGGTTTGCACCCCAGCTGGAAGATCAAAAGTTGTTATATGTTTCCTTAGAAATATTGTTATTGACAACCTCGGGAAGAAGTAGGACCCCGTGGGCCCAATTGCTTCGAAAGGGAGTTCAGGTCCGCACTGCCCTCTGTGAAATAAAAAAAAAACTAAAATAAAGATCTCAGGACACCCAACCCCCCAGACAGAATTTTCTGGATCCCCCCATGCATCGTTAACATCCAAACCCTGCTTTCAGCATCCAGTACTGTATCCCGTACTGTATCCGAGACATCAATATGTCTTTTTGAAACTCCCAATAGGAGCATGTGGTGGATTGATGGGGATGGGGTGGCTCAGCGTATTTTGAACGTCCCAATAGGCGGGGACTTAACATGAATTAGTGAGTTGAGCGGGACAGGTCAAAATAGCAGCATTTGGTTTTTCGTTTGCTTGTCTTGGTTCTTTACGCCCGAGTCAACAATCTTTCAGTCTTGTCGGGATGGGTCTACCTTGGTGGATCCAGTACAAAAGCATCGGGTAAAACACTGACTCTGACGTCTCTGAGTCTCAAAATAGCAACCCTTCTATTGAGCCACTGCGCCCCACACAGGCATGGAAGATTAAGGCAAACATTGTCCATAATAACTTTTATCTTACTTGATATTCTACTCTTGATTAACAAAAAGAGACATGCAGACAACAACGATTTACATGTTTGGATTCTCAAAAGAAACGTCTCATTTAGACGGTTCTTTTGAGTACCCAAAAGAAATACAAATGAGTTTTTTTTTTCAACATTCACAAACTTACCTCGCCTATTGATATATCCAATCATTAGAATCTAACAATCAACCTATAAAAAGCAGACTACTTGTGAACCCAGAAGCCAGATTTCTCGTTCTGGGTACCTGCAGTTGCAGTTATAGTTCTCTTCGGTGGAGTTGTTTTCTCATAATTTGAAGACGAAAACAGAGCCTTCAGTCGGTAGTATTAGTTATTGTATTCCGTGCAATATCTAACAATGCACAAAGCTGGTGCAATATGAGAAACATACCGGGTAGGCGGCAATCGATTTTTGATCTACGTCTGTCGATAGTATTAACGTTTTCGATTGCCGCCTACCCGGTTTTTGTTGCTTTACGTCCCATGTCAACAGCTATGGTCATTGCGGGACGGTCAGTTCACTTAACCACACTTTTTCCAGGGCAGGCTTGAGCAAGCGGTTAACCAGTAAGTTGTGCACATACTTTCGCTTGTAACTGACAACAACCCTTCTTGAATAAATCAGCGGAAGGAGGAGAATTACCGTAGAAATTATTTCATGATCAATCTCCACGAAAGTATGGTACCGGGTCGGGATCGAACTCGCGACCCCTGGATCTGCAGTCAGACACGCATCTGTAGCCAGACACGTTACCGATGCGTGTCTGACTGCAGAGCCTACCCGGTGTGATAAAGCCTATACGGGCGATAATCCTCACTTAATGCACCAGTCATTTGTATCCACTGCTCCCTCAATGCACCAGTCATTTGTATCCACTGCTCCCTCACCTACGGGGATTGGCGGGGATAGTGACTTTATCCTTTTCAGAGTCCTGTGGGGACAAGCTGAGGGCAACAACCCTATTCTTAGCCCCGCCCTACACTACAGAAAATCTCACAGGGGTAAGTGTCCCAATGTTAAAACCCCCGCAGTTCCCCGGTACTGCGGGGACAATCAAAAAGTACTTGCACTGCACCATAGCCCACCGCTATCCCCGTAGGTGGGGGGCGTGGATACAAATGACTGGTGCATAAGCCTTTAAGGCTACGCTTACGGCATAGGCTACGCTTACGGCATATCTAAAGTTTTGACCAATAAAAGCCAAGCTTCATTGGTTCCTCAATGTATATCTGTCTGCCAAAAACATATTCTTCTGTTCGGGTAATAAATTACTAGTCTAGAATAATAGTTTTTATAGTATGCTTAAAAAAGACTAGACAAACACACGACACAGTGATCAGTTTCAGAAGTTGGCCATAAGATTGCTCATTTAAAAATGCATGTATTTGCATATTATTTCCATTTCTTATTGTAGTTCAAAGCAAGCAAAGCCTGCTGATCTAGAACTACTGTAGGGTAACACATATAAACTTTTGTGGTTACAAGATTGGCTAATATAGGAGCCTGTCACGTGGCAAAAGTAGCACCAAGACCCATATCAACATGGATATCAGTATTTTTTCACAGCTCTTATTCTGGATACAGATTTAGATCACGGCTAAGGTTGTGAGCAGTCTGGGAAGATTCCAACACCAATACGAGTCTTCATGGGCTGCTCTTTTTTGTCCTGCCAGCCCATGGAATGACACCTGCGACCATCTCACTATTAATATACATGTGAAATGTGTAGATTCAGCGACTAGCAGACAGCATGGGTGGGCCCAGAGGGGTGGGGAGCAGAGGTCCAGACCCCTGGAAAATCACAAGCGCTATAGGTTTCCATGGGAATACGCATTAGGGATCCCCTAGGAAAGCTTGTACCTCAAAAACATATTAGTTTCCCAGTTTTCCATGGAATACGCTTATATTCTTTGCGAAACTTTGTAAAAGGCATTCCCCTTTAAAATGGGATGAAGACCATAAAAACTACGACAGAAAACATCTCATACTTTTGTGGGCGTGGACCCCCCTCTAACGCATCCCGACAAAATTTTCTGGATCCGCCCTTGAATAGTGTCTACTGCTTGGTAGTTTGAGGTACCACGAAAAGTGATAAAAGCATGCAAGCTGGCTCAATGGCGCTCCGTGAATTTCTTCTTGAGCTATAAAAGCTACTGTCCTGCCAGGCAAGAGTGACAGTGACGTCATGTTTTGTTTACAATGTTATCAGGGACCAATAATCGATAGATCATTTGTGTATTAATCCTATCCACAGGATAGGATTAATACACAAGTGATCTATCGATTTGCGTTAGCTCAGCTGGAGTGTACAAGTTAATGCTTTACCTAACAAGTGTAAACAAAACATGACATCACTGTCACTCTTGGCTGGCAGGACAGTAGCTAGACTTGAAATATTGGGTGTAGTTTTTTTAAAATTGACAAAAACAACAAATTTGCGCCATCTGTCTAACATGTCGTCATTCGATGAGTGACAATCAAGTTTGAAAGTATGCATAAAAATCAAAGGATGTCTGATACAACCTCCAAAAGCCAGCCAAAAACTTTTCGGCTGCTGCATATATTTGTTTAGATTATTGACTAATATATAAGCACAGAAGCAAACAGCAACAGTCTGTTTAGGTCTACACTGTTTGCCTAAGAGACTTCAAAAACATTCAGCATACGACAAACGCAGACAGCTTTTGTTGTAATTGGTAAGTGGATCAAATTAAAGCAATTCTAAAATCGATGTCCATGCACGTTAGAAGAAAATATTTCTAGTCTTACCATAAACAAAAATGGTTATTGGGAGAGGTACTTCTATTACAGAGCGGGCACGATTTAAATTGCAAAATCTACAATTTTCCGTTTTAACGGGCCATATTTTTTTTTAAATGGGTAATAGAGAGCTAAAGTCCATGTGTTTTACACGTTGATATCTGTTTCATGAGGATATCTTAAACTGTAATGAGATACAGAGCTAGGGGACTCGAAGCATGTATGATCTATGGACAGACATTTGAGTTAAAGTTGTTACCTTGAACTTGTGAGATGGTGGCTGATTGGATTCTTTATGTCCCAGTCAACAATCTTTCAGTTATGCCAGGACGGGTCTTATTGGGTTGAACCAGTATTAAGCAATGATGAATGTGTCTTGCTCAAGGACACAACGCAGTGACGCTGGTGAGGCTCGAATCCGCAACCACTCGGTTCTGAGTCAAGCACTCTATCACTGAGCCACAGCACTCCCTTGGAATGGTAGCGGTTGGTATGGATTCATAAGGGAAACATTAGCATCTATGACGGATATCAGTCTAGTGGTACACCTTCATGCTATCGGTAATATTCGTATGAGAGTATAATTTTTTATTGGGTCCTGTAGCACAGTCGGAGGCAAGCCCAGTGGTTCATCTAGGGTTCGTAAGTTTCATTGCGACCCTCCTAAAGTCCATTATTACCTGGAGATTGGTCATGAAAACGAATATACGTTCATTCGCCAACTTCCGCTGATTCAATAAGGGTTCTTGTCAGTTTCAAGTGAAAGTATGTGCAAAAAGTACTGTTTTATACCCCTATTTCACACAGGGCCCGAATCCCACGAATTGACAAATATTACAGCTGACATACGAGGATCATTCATTTTGGAACTGATGCCCCCGAAGCATGGATGGACCTTTTTTATAACTGTCGTGAGGGAAAATCTCGTGAATCATCACGAATCGCCGCGGATTTCTGTTAATTCGTGCCCAATTCGTGCTGCATTCGGCATATTCTCAACTAATTCGTGGTCGATTCTTTAACTTATTGCAGTATTTCCACTGAATCGTAGAACATCACGTATGGGTTGAAAAAAAAATAGAATTCTCCACGAATCCTAACATTTATCGATTCTATATGATTCTGGGGATTCGTGGTCTGTGTGGAATAGGGCATTACCTCCTTAGCTAAGCTTGCCCAGTAAAGTGTGGGATGCCGTAATATGACGGAAAAATTGTTGACTTACCCCTCTCGTACCCCCTCCTCTCCTACCCCCACGACCCTGAGGATAGGGTCAATAGGTCAAAATTCAACTTTTTCTGAACAGCAACACAAACCAACAAAGACATTTGAGCCGGGACAAGAAACTTCCAGCAATGTGGCATTTTGGCACGAATAGACTCTATGTGAGGCCTCCTTTTAAGCTTAGAAACTACAAATGCTAATCGGTCAATAGCTTAACAGTCATATAATAGTTAAGCGACTAGCAAAGGCTCAGATCAGACTGCGCATATGTGCAGGCTGGTCTGAGCCTTTGTTGGTCGCACATACCAGCGGCCCATTTATTGGGGCAAAAAATACATTAGGGCTGTATATCAGGACGAAATTGCATTTGTCTCATAAAGAACTTGTAACTTCTTTCATAAAGAATATGTTATAACTTTCTAAAAGAACCTGTAACCCGAATTTTAGGCTCATAAAGCATTTGTAACCTTTCATAAAGAACCATTAACTTCGAAAAATGTTGAAATAGGCTAAAACGTATATCAAAGGAAGAATTTAAGCTTCAGATACCAAATTTATAATATAATGGTTCGTTTCCAAGCGTTTTTGGCTCGATAAAACCATGAATAATACACATATGGCATTTGTTGCAACTAAGCATCTCTAGTGTAACTGGTGAATTGTTGGACAGCTAAACTGTATGATAAATGCATAGACTATCATGAAACATGCTGCTTATATGTCTATTAACAAAATTTGACTCTAAAACTGTCGAATATTACCATTTTCACCCCGCGTTTGGCATGAGCATAGAAACTTGTAAAGAATCATTGACCCAAAGTAAAGAACCTGTAACCCTTTTCATAAAGCATCATTGACAACTGTCATAAAGAATCACCCCGCACTGTGACTGAGTTAACCCCCTGTGAGGAATAAAATGAACTTGACAACAAGAGTAAAACTTAAAATTACTATTATATTGGTACATTTATCATTGCCGTTCAGCTCCAACAGATTAACACAAATTGTGAATAACGTAACCTGTAAGAGAATCCAGTTACATTTTCAATTATGTCTATGCCAAAATCTTGTTGTAGTACCCACCTAAGCTTTCAATTATACCATCTTGGTTTTGATCATACATTATTATATTCTGGTGAGTGTCTTTACAATTTATATGATAGGGAGAGATGGTTTAATCAGGGAATATCTTTGAATCCTTCTTTTAACAATATGGCAACTGCCATATGTTGTACTAGAGTACTTATTTACTGAGTGATTGTTTGATAAGAAAACAATAATGCCATCTGACCAGTTCTTCTGTGTTAAGTAAAATTATAATAACATAATTCACAGAAACGAAATTCACATTTTTAAGAAATAGGGGTTGATTTGCAAAGCAATTTAGACTTGAATTCTGATGTAATTTTGGGTTAAAGCCCAAGTTTAATGCGAAAGACGTATAGACGTATAAAAGCAGTATGTCTGTAGATATCATTTTTAAGAAAAATACGTAATTTGCATTTTTGGAGAGCGTAGTGGCTCAGTGATATAGTGCTTGACTCGAGATCGAGGGGTTTGCATATTCTAGCCTCACAAGCATCACTGCATTGTGTCCTTGAGAAAGACACTTATCCCCCGCTTAGTACTAGAAGTACCCTAGAAGACATATCTAGACGTGATTGAAAAATGTTGACTGGGGCATATAGATACTGAAGTAGTAGAAATGTTACATAGTTCACTTAAAAAGGTTGGCACATTTGTATTTTGAGTGCGAAAATGGAATTTTCGGTTTGCATATATGTAATGGTTACAAACTATTTTATGCTTAAATGTAGCTTTACTTTATAGCTTTGACTGAGAATTTAATGGCAAGAGTGGGGTATATAATACCCCTATTCCACACAGGCCCCGAATCCCACGAATTGACAAATATTTGGATTCGTGGCTGAATCGTACTCAGTTCGTGAAGGTCTTAACTGATTCGCACAGTCCGTAGTGAGTTCTTGCAATTCGTAGGTCTATCGGGAATTCAGCTCAAAAGTTTTGAACTGTTCAAAACTTTGGCCACGAATTCCCCGATTCGAAAAATCGTGCGTGATTCGTACCAAATTCCTAAGGCATTCTTGGATATCGTAACTGAATCGTAATCGATTCGGGGGCGTTTTTGCATTGTTTATGACATTCGTAGCTACTCTTAGCTCATTCGTGGGGAATCGGGAGATTAAGCCGAACATAAAACCAAGGAAGAGATAGTAGAAGGATTTTCCCTAAGGTTAATTACCCCGTCTCGCGCATGTAAGCAGTCCTAGAAGTTGAAACAGATTTGGCAGATTCTGGAGCACAATCAGGATCAGTCAGTAACTCCTGGCTGGTGATTTTGCCAATGGCGAACTGCCATATTTTTCAAAGTCAAAGAGTCTGGGGAGGGGCCTCTCGACTTTAACGTAGTTGTTTTCTTCTAGCTATATAAGAAGCCGTTATCAACACTCAAGTTGCAGGATCAATTCTACTGCTGCTTTACGAGGAACATTCATTTTGGAACTGATGCCCCCGAAGCATAGATGGGCCTTTTTTATAACTATTGTGAGAGAAAATCTCGCGAATCGTGGCGATTCGTCGCGGATTTCTGTTAATTCGTGCCCAATTCGTGCTGCATTCGGCATATTCTTATCTGATTCGTAATTGATTCCTTAACTTTCGTGCAGCATGCTCTAATGTTATTTTGCTATTCGTAATGAATTCTTGTGCGATTCCAGCCGAATTGAGCCGATTCTCCCGAATATTCGTGACGAAATCCTATCTTAATCGGGACTGACTCGTACACCATCACGATTGGAGAAATTTTTTTAATGAAACCTCACGAATCCCCCCGAATCAATAAAAAATCAATTCGTAGCGATTCGTGGCCTGTGTGGAATAGGGGTATTAGGTAGAGTAACGTTCAGTTTCACCACTTTCTTCATTGCACTCAAGCTGTGAACATCTATTGTACTTTCAAAGATAGATGAGAATCGATGTAAACAAACACTGACAAGTTTACCTTGATTTTGGGTTTGCAGGTAGTCTCAGTTTACAGTTATATTGAACCTACCACAGATTATTGCATATGCGCGTAGCAGTAAAAAATCATGCTTTACCTGTTTATAAGAAAAATAGAATAGCCTCATTACTATGCATCTTTGAAAGCACAATACAGGAGCTTATCTCTAATTTGATTAGCTTCTGGTTTCTACCTGGATTATGGTTGACGGGTCTTATCAGCACAGTGACTATGCTGTTTATCAGCCTAAGCAAGCCATTAGTCCAATTTAATCAGACAGTAGTTAAGCTCCACCTACTTATTGTCTCGTATTGAAGCCACTCCCCTGCAGGTGGGTACAGGATTCCTGCCTTTATGATGAAACGGGAGTCACTGTTCCCCAATTGAGAATCAAAACTATTTTTTGATTCCCGAACAGGAATCACAGACTACCAGGAAAAAAATCTTGATTTTAAATCTTAATAACTTTTTTTACTTAACACTTAAAAAATTTCTGAATGGTTAAAAGTTTGGAAATACATTCATCTTTATACTCCCAAAATTTGGCAGAAATCTGGTAAAAACTGTGATATGTTTTTTTTTTTTTTTTTTTTTTTTTTTTTTTTTTTTTTTTTTTTTTTTTTGTTGTTTTTTTTCTGGGAGTACTTTAAAGATGATAAAATGATGCTGGTTACTTAAATTGTCTTTCTGACTTCTTGTGGCTGTTAGTGCTCTATTGTTCACGGTGCTGTAGGCAGGTCTGCAGTGTATGATTGTGGTACATGATATGATAAAATCTCATTTCTGCCATAAAAACGTTATAATTTTGTCATTATTTACGCAACGTTGTTATGGACGTCATAACGTTTCCCGAAAATCGATAAACCACTAGTGGTTTACAGATTATATTATATACCTAGCATTAATTTCCTATTGTTTTGGTGTGAGATAGTTTTCATATTTTGAGGAGTGAAATATTTCACTAGTGATGATATGAGATTTTTTCATATCATCACTGCCCAGTGTCGATATTTTTTGTCGGAACTACTTTTTCAAATGAAGTAAACGAAAACATTATAAACATTGATGACCGCCTAAGATTGGCAAGAAGAACTTTATACTCTTTAATAAGTACTGGTGTTCATGGATCAAATGGATTAAACCCGAAATGTTCATACAAAATTTATCAGTGTTATGTTTTGCCAAGACTCTTATTCGGCCTTGAAGTATTACCATTAACTCAGACCCAGATTAATATACTATCAAAGTTTCATATCAGCAACCTTCGTAGATTTCAGTCATTACCCATTAGAACTGCTACATGTGCTGTCTACTTGCTCATAGGTGCGCTCCCATTGGAAGCTGAACTCCATAAGCGACAATTAGGTTTGCTGTATAATATTTTGACTTGTACCAACAAAACTATCAGAGAACTTTCATCCAGACAAATTGCTTTTAATTTGGACAATAATCAAAGTTATTTTAGCAAAGTGCAGGACATTTTAAATATATATGACCTACCAAATCTTCAGTGTCTTAGTGAAGGTCTTACCTCAAAAGAAATCTGGAAACTTCAAGTTAAAAGAGCTATAAATAAACATTGGTCTGAATTACTACAGAAGGAAGCATTAGAAAAATCCACATTGAAATATATGAACGTTGACTCGGTCGGAATCGGTCGGACTCATTCTGTATGGTCTTCACTGGAATCTACTGTGTCAGACGTCAGAAAGGGTATTACAAAGTCTAGGATGATCACAGGTACCTATATGCTACAGTCAAATGTATACAAATTCAGCAACGCGACTGAAAGTCCTATCTGCAAATGCTGTGCTACTGACAGTGAGGATATTGTACACATGCTGCTAGACTGCCCCGCCTTGTTCGCGCAGAGAAAACAGTATTTTGGTGATCTTAGATCCTTAATTGTAAACTGTGTGGGAATAAAGCAATGGGAATCGACATTTAATACTAAGGAAAATATAGTAAGACTGATCCTAGATTGTTCAAGCTTTGCATGTTTAAATGGGAGAAATGAGTTCGTATCAATTGTGAAGGCAACTACTGAGATGTGTCATAGACTCCATATTACCCGGCTGCATAAGTTGAATCGCTGAGGAATTAGTTTGAATGCGCCACGACGGTGATCCACAACGTCTTTTATAAAAGTGTATATAACTTTTAACCAGTGTTGTAAATATTGAGGAACCATACGCCCTCACAATGCATGAACATTTTAAAAAAGTAGAACTTTTAATTAACATTACTCAAGAAGATTACAGACGGAAGTCTGGTGTTCCTTATTGGAAGTTAATACTTATACAAGAAAGAAAGAATGCACAAACAATCAGACTCACCATAACAATCAGACTCATCCTGGTCTAGTTTAGAAGAATTTGGGAGTTTTGAAGATTTTACGGCATTCTACATAAAAATTGACAATGCTGATCCGATGTTATTTTACCTAGATCAGACACCAGCCAAATATTTACATCTGAGCTGTATTTTTCTCCCTGTCATGCCATGGCGCGTGCGGCTTTTCCAATTCTCTGATCGCCTCTCACTTTACTCCTCACAAAACCATCCTCACTTTGTGTGGCAAACACATTTCAGTCAATTTCTCGGGCAATTGCCGTCTGATCTGGCAAGCAACAGACTAGCGAATAGCTAAAAAAACAACTGAAATGGATCTCCCGATGCCCAATCCTCAAATGTTTCTGTTTTTGTCAAGCGACAGGCTTTTAGAGTGCTTTCCCTTGGCTATACGTTGCGCACGGTCCGTGTATTCACCGGATCGGACCTAATCACCGGATCTGACCGGATCGGACCGGATCGGGCCCGAAATTGACTATTTAGCTCATTTTTAAAACATTTTTTTATCAATATTATTATGTTTATAAAGTATATAGATGATCATAACAATGATGTCTGGATCATCAAGATCGGAGACGATAGCTACTATCTGACCAGATCGGGCCCAAAAATGGTCAAATAACGCTATGATATAATTATCTTATGTTGTAAAGTATTTTTAGGATCAAATTAATGACGTCTGTACCAACAATGGTTAAAGGATAGACCTGCGCATGTCATTTTATGTAAAACACAACAGGTGTGAATTGATAGCTGACCATTGCAAAAAGGGTCCGTTGAGTATGTTTTTTTTTTTTGCCGTTTACATCAATATTAATATATACAAGTGCATACAAATTGCATTAAATACATAATCTTTCATGCACATCATTCTTGTAAAGAAAAAACAATCAGTTAAGCAAAGGAATAGGCCATTTTCGGGCCCGATTCGGTCCGATCCGGTCAGATCCGGTGATTAGGCCCGATCCGGTGAATACACGGACCCCGTTGCGCATTACGTTGTAAGGGAAACAACCCAAATATATAAAACAATGATATCGCTTGACAGTTACATTTCTTTTGCTTCTACTATTATACATGTTATAAGGGAACATTGAGTGGCATAGCCGAAATATTTCAGCTGAGACATGTAGGCGGGACCAAGTAACATCCATGCCAATGGATTACTACGCACCGGGCCGGGGGGGGGGGGGGGGGGGGGGTTCGTTAGATGTGAGGGTTTTTGTGGGTTTTTTCTTCTCTTTTTTTTTCATTGAAAACATCATCGGAAGGTTATATAATATACAGAATAGTAAACTGTGTTTCCGTGATATGAAAATTATGTCACTCAGGAATGGTGGTGATTTTGGTAAACAACTCGTCCTGCGGACTCGTTGTTTACCTAATCACCACCATTCCTTCGTGACATAATTTTCATATCACGGAAACACAGTTTACTATTCTCTATTTATTGCATGGCGTTATTTCACTCCCAGACGCGACGTCAAATGATAAATAACAATAGTAAATTCCGCTGTGGGTAACAATACTGTGATAAATGGAACTTGTACATTAGAATGAAATTTTAAGAGCTTCTGAAGTGTTGACTTCTTTCTGGATCTACTGCTCGTCAAATAAGTTCAGGATATTGGATTTTTGAGACATTTGCTTCCAAAAGGTCATAGAAGATGGGTGTTGAAAGAAGAATGTGTTTTAATTGTACTTTTACAATTACAGTGAACCTTTAAATACCTTTATATTGATTTTAACATTCATTTTTTTTAAAAATGATCTTTTTTTCTGGAAACCTCTTCAAAAATTGAGAGCAACTCTCAATTTTTGAAGAGGTTTCCAGAAAAAAGATCATTTTTCAAGAAAAAAAAAATGAATGTTAAAATCAAATATCTGTTTTATTGCTGGTATTTATAATTTGCATTTTACAGGCCCTGGAAGGGGGTCCCAGGTATCCCATATGGCCACTGGCTAGGTACGGTTTACCTCCCCCAGGGTGAATTTTGTAGACCATATTTTTTCCTATATAGCCCAGTGTCTTGCAAGGATTTTTCAATATGTTAACTCTTTAGCAATGGTAGCGTTAATCTGTAATGGCCTGTTACATACGTTATCCACAAACTATTTGATCAGTTACATGTTCAATAATTGTAAGACTTCAGAAAAGTGCAAAAGATAAGGAAAGATTTCCAAATCGGTTATATCATCGAAGTAAGCAATTACTGAGCCACATATATGTATTTTTGAAAACAAATATGGTCGGCCGAGATGTAGTGTCTGTTACAATTTTCAATAAACTCCTTATAATTCATTTATAATTCTAATATAGTTCACCAAGGATCATTGGCACTTGCTATGGGTAAATGCCTATGATTTTCAGTAAAAATAAAAGTTTGTCAATCGTCCCTTTCTTCACCCTGAAGCTACCCTGACCTGAGTTCTTTATGGCTGTGAAATCCGTTTTCGATATTAAATGCTTCAAAGATGTAACATTTTTGGTAGAACAATCAGTTTTACATTAATATATATAGGAATCCGAAAAGATTTTTTAAAATATCATTCCCCCTGTGTGCCAGCAAAAGCTTTTGCATGAATATGTGTTACCATATTTTACACATTGTATTGAAGTGGCTTGCTGGCACAAGGGGGGGGGGGGAGATGTTAAGCAGCCCAACAACCCAGGGCCTAAGCCCAGAAAATGCCTTTTCTACCAAATAAGAAATTAATGACAGTAATGAAGTTCTCTAGAACCAACCTCCTAAATTGCTTTGTATTCTGTGCTAGTTTAATATATAGTACTTAAAGATTAAAAGTAGAATTAGCAAGGTTTTATGCATTTTTTTCATATGAAAAAATCTCACTGTTATTAAATGACACATTATTTTGCAAACGTCCTGTACTAATCTATTTGCATGCTAGGGAATTGTTCATGTTTTTATTTTCGTCTGCTGACTTTCTTCAAAATTAAGTTTTTAGAAATAAACCACCCAGGACCACCATCAGAGTTGAAACAGTTTGGATCCAGATCAAGACCGACATTCTATTGGTCTTCATCTGGGTTCAAACTGTTTGCAAAAGGCTATTGGCAGACGACAAAATTATTCACTGGCACGCAAAGAGTTATAACAGGTAAATACTATAGTGTTCAATATATTGTCTCGTATAGGGATATGCATGCATCATGTATATCATAAATATTAGGACACTTTAAATGCATTTCAACATGTTATGCCCTTTTAACAAAGCAAAAGTAATATTCAAAGGATCTAGTTAGAATCAGTTTTACTTTCCAATGCTAAATGGGACACTTTCATTCCTTCAAAAATATTTATTTCTTTTGTTGAGCTTTCAGTTTTTGTATTATTTACGGTACATGTAGTCAAAAATGTACACGTAACTTCTAAATTATCTCCCCATAATCATTTTATTACAAAACATATTTTGTTTTTAAAACAATTTCATCAATTATCGTGATTCGTTAAATGCTCTTTATATGGTATGTTGAATAGATATCACCATGCCTACCAAATAAATGAAGAAAACGTGCAAAAATCACTTTTTAAAGCACTTTTTTTATTTTCATGAAATTTGAGACCCCCTCCCCTTTCTATCCGCCATAACTCTCGCGTGCGTAGGAATTTTGAAAATATTTTGCTAGCTGGCTCTTGCCATTAGATCCACCTATTTCATTGATACTTCATGCACCACACGAGAAGCTCAAAAGCAGCGTTCTCGGAATCAGAAAAATAGGTGTATAAGGCCCAAAGCGTCAGTGATCCTTTGTTATTTCATTACAGAGTGTTTATTTACATTTTCAAAACTGCAAAGATTATGTATCTATATTATATACTTTATGAGTTATTGAATGTTGAACATAGTAAACCCATATCACACAGTTTTGTGGCTCCTTTGCTGAGGAAATAACTCAAAACATAGAATACCATAAGCCCTCTCGCCTTCTATAGAGACATCAAATACGGCTAACAAAACATATGAAAAGTGTGTTACATATAGTAAGTAATGGTGCAAAGATCAGGAATCGATACAATCAAGTACCACACCTGACCCAGGATACCAATGGGAAAGTGACAAACTCACAGAAGACACCACAAACGAGAGCCAAGAGGCCAGCCCTTTCCCAGCAGGTGACCACAAAGCACATATAAACAGACGCGCACAAAACATAGCAAACACAAGACAGAACAAAAACATAAAAGATCCACAAAAGAAGAACCGCCTTGGAACGGTCAGTAAAATATCATATATATGTCATATATAAGTAATACATTTAAAGATGAAAGAAAACCCATCCGGTAGAAATTATAGAGCAGTTTCTTGCCAAGCTAGCAGCTCTTTGCATACTATCTAAGGGTGTAAAGAATTTTCACATACAGCTTATTAGTCCTCATCAGATTCTGCTTGCAATGATTTTGCAATGTATTAGCCCTCTGGAAATGACAGTGTTATCCTGTAACAGCCTGTTACACATATTACCCCTCAAAACTTTTGATAATTTAAGTAAAATATATGACTTCTGAAAAGTGCAAACATTGAAGTAAGATTTTCAAATTGGCTCTATCACCGAAGTAAGCTATTTTTGTGTCACAGATATGTACAGTTGAAAACAAATATGGTAACCCCCGGTGTTACGTATGTTACGATTTTCATTAACTCTATATAAATGATTAATGAATCTAGTATAGTCGGTCTTATTTTTTATTATTATTCATTTTGAAATAAGAATGTGTTTTCTTATTTATTATAGCATTTAAGAGATATGGACCTTTCAAAACAAATCTAGAAAATGACTAAAATAAGCCTCACGGCTTACTGCCAGATCCTACTTCTATGATATTGTACTTACGTAATTGTGATTGATCAAATAGAATACTGTTAAAACCAAAACAAATATGGTTGTCCCTAGTGTTACGTATGTTACAATTATTCATTACCCCTATATAAATGATTAATGAATCTAATATGGTCTGTCTGATTATTTTTTAAATAAGAATGTGTTTACTTATCTATTATATTATTAAAGAGTGTTTGTGTACCTTATGTAAACTGCAAACAGTATGTTTCTATCTTATATACTTTTTTGAATTATTGAATGTTGAATATGCTGACCCCATATCACACAGAAATGTCTAAATTGTAATTTTGTGGCTCTTTTGCTGAGAAAAGATTTCACTACATATAATACGATTAAACTTTCTGGTTCTCTATAGGGACATAAAATATGGTTAAAATAATGCACATGGAAAGTGTGCAACATATACTTTAATGTAAGAGTAAAACATTTAAAATTTAAAGAAAAAAATCAGGTAGAAGTTAAAGATCAAATTCTTGCCAAACCAGCACCTCTTCACGTATCATTCAAGGTTCAGCAATTTTTTCCCATATGCCTTATTAATCTTCGTCAGATTCATCTTCAAATACTTCATCTACCATATTTGTCATCTCAACACCTTCATCCTCATCACCAACATCATTATCCCTATCCTGATCTGCATCCCCCTCAACATTCTGCTCACACAGCATGTTGATGAGTTGTTCAGGGATGATCAAGTTCCCGTTCACCCAGTCATACTCAATTTCCTCCTCATTTGTTTTTCTATCCTCTTTTGTCCAAATATGAAAGGCATTTTTCATAGGAGTGTATCCAGACAAAGACTTGATAGTTTGCTCTTTGTATGTAATCTCGAGGCCAGAACGACAGGGTGGTAGTAAGCTCATTTCAATGACATTTGAAATACTCAGTGATATTTGTATGGCTTTGGTACTTTTTAAAAAAACATGTCATACTGCAGCTTACTCACATTGATATAAATAGCGTATGTGAGGATTTCCATGTCACTGATGAGTGCATGACTGCAGTTTTTCTCTTTCCCTACCCTGTTTAAAATTTGGATTAACTAGGGGAGGGGTTCTTTATCAGCTTAACAGAAGCTACCCTTCTGTGGCACAAACACACTGGTAGTGTCATAGCCTGTGAAACAGTGTATGACTGTGCAGATTTCTCCCCCCAATATTCTGACCGATGTTGTTAATATTCAGAAGGCGCCTTTGTTGTCCACACCAGTGTTGAACAAATCTGTCAAGTGTGTATCCTTGCAATATCATGCAAGTAGTGCTAATAAATCTGTGTCTGGTGAACTGAGAGTACTATAAAAATGACAGAATGGTGAGCGATCGAGCATCAAGTTACTATTAATAGTAACATTTACCTGTATTTACCACTCAAATTTATGTAGATCAGTGATTCCCGATCGGCTGTATAAAATGAGTCAGTTTGTGAGAAACCCTGCTTTGATGTTTCCTAGACCTTCCTACACACCTACACAGTCCTGATCAACGCATTCATCCAAAATCCCAAGATATCAGCCAGTCTCTGTATATATGGGCCTCGACATAAGGAAACCTCTCTTCAGTGTTTGCAAACAACAAAGTCGGTGACCAGCATGTGCATCCGCGCTGTCTGATCAGCACCCTTTTTATTCACTTATTGGATTTTATCAACAAGCAAAACTTCAATATGTTAGCTAGTCTCAATGGCTGAGGAGACTGGTTTGAGTCTCGCTTTATCAAAACATCTGAAGACAGGTTTTGTTGACGGTCGAGACCCAAATAAAATTTGTAGATAACTTTGATTAATCCTTATTTAAACAATAGTTTTGTCCTGAAAATGTTTCCTTTTTATGTCAGTTTATTCACAGACTAGATTTTATCATGGAAGCAAACAATATAAACCCTGATGCTCCCTTGGAAACAATCTGATCTGGGTTCAAAGTGCTGCAATATATGTTACTTAAGAACATAAGCAGATGAGAGAAGCAGAGGGCAAGTCTTGACTGGTGGAAAAGAGGGTTAAGTATTTCATTGTCACAAACCCCGATGCCAGCTTTCCTAGCGTCGAAGTTCAAAATAAGTTTAAGCAAAAATTGGTTTACTGTGGTTTTAATTCCAGGGACGCTGTCGAGAAGTGCTTTGTCCACGAGATCACTACAAACGGAATGGTGATTGTTTTCCACTATACAACAAGCTGGAAGGACTTGGAACACATTTCATGATCTCAATCAAGACTTCGCGGCAGATAAAGAGAACTGAGACAGAGGAATTTATTTTAAAACTTCAAAAGGTCCTTGCCGCATCTATAAATTTAACAATAACAATACCGATCTGCAAAACGTCACTATGGTTTTTACCGCGGTTACAATCAAAACCTAGTACAGTGTATTATATCTTCAGCGTTTATTTGGAGAAGACAAGTGAAAGTGTTTATGGTGAAATCATTCAACAAGTCAGTTACTTTTGGATAACACTCACAAGTCAGACAAAGATGACGCTAACTAACAGCCCAAACGTTGAATTAAGCTTTGATTTTGGACATCAGGTTACTGCGATGAAGAAACGAGTGATGGATATTGCTACAGGGCGCTTTCTGCGTGTGTTGGTTGGTGGACAACTTGGAGGCGCCAAATGTGGTGCCAGTAAAGTAGTCAATGAGAGAAACTGGTGCTATCAAACATTCCTTAATATGAGTGAGGTAAAAACTATAACGCGTGATTACATTGTTATGAATGGAACTGGTAAAGTCCTGTATAGTTCTCAGTATGATATTCTTGTTAAGAATACGAGTATGATAATAGTAACCTGTATTCGGGAACTTGATGAGCAGAACGATGGTGACATGGTAACGGACAATGTACCCACCATAGCTCAAGATGTCACATTAGTAACAGAAACTTCTGTTGCTATTTTGATTTGCTTCACTCTGGTAGTAGTTGTTGTAGTTCTTCACGCAATATTTCGCAGATACATTAAAAGGAGAGAGGACTCAACTTGACACTGAAAACTGGCTGTGAAAGATACCTGTTTAACCCTTGAAGCGCCAATCAGGACTGCAGCCGACAACAAAATTTGCGACTCCTTTCCAAATTTTCCACAAAAATAAGGCATGATATAATACATGAGAATCGTCTGCCAGCAGACGATTCTCGTGAAATATCATGCGTTATTTGTTGTTTTTGTTTTTTGAAAAAGCGGCAAAATGTGCCGTGGTCGTCTGCTGCAAATTATAGGTGGCGCTTTAAGGGTTAAGGTGGTGGCTCTGTAGTTGCCTTCTGATATTCCCTTATGTGGGGATTCCTTTTTGGTCCAGATTCATAATGCGATGCGTTAATCGTGTCCTTTCCAGCTTTAAAATAAAATTATCTTTATGAATCCTTGGAAACTGGTTGTTTTGTGCAAATACTCAGAAGGGACATTGTCTTTCCTGGATATAAAAAAGTAAACAATAATCATCTATAATAGTATATAATAGTAATCACATTATAAACCCTCAAAGCGCCAATCACAACAAAAGTGGTCTGATTCTGTCATCTGCTGATATGTTTTAGTAGCTTTTTGACGAACAGTATGGACCCGGATCAGACTGTTCCTGTAGGAGCAGTCTGATCTGGATCCACATTGTTTTCTCGTATACTAACATAAGTCAATTAATGTTAGCAAAAGTATGAAGCAGACGACTTAAGGAGAAGACATTTATATGAATTTGCAAGACATGGCTTTGGTTTTAATTTTAGGACCAAGGGTTCAGGAGATAAGGGTTGGATACAAATCATGTACATGTGAGATTAGACCCCACCATGAGCTTGACATTTGATTGGTACACATTAAAGGGAGCTGGCCCTCATTCTTTTCATTTGGCCATTGACCTTCAGTTAGGTCCTTGCCTCTGGAGCCGGGCAACTGAAACATTCGCCTTGTACATTGTCTCATCCATAGAAATTGTGCTTAACCCTTAAAGCGCCAATCACGACTGCAGCAGACGACAAATTTTGCGACATTTTCCCCAATTTTCGACCAAAATAAGGTATGATATTACATGAGAATCGTCTGCCAGCAGACGATTCTCATGAAATATCATGCCTTATTGGTTATTTTTGAAAAAGCGGCAAAATTTGAAATTGTCGTCTGCTGCAAATTATAGGTGGCGTTTTAAGGGTTAAATGTTTTAGAATGTGGTCAGGGGTTCAAGAGATAGGTAGGGTTCACAAATTGCAAAGGTGTGACAGACATCTCACTATGACTTTGACCATGGAGTGCAAGGCCTGAATTATTCCCTCTGTCTGTCATCTAAATGAGACAGACGTGTGTGTACTATTATTTTAAATACCCTGAAGAAGGCCCAAGGCCGAAATTTTGAGAAAGAGTGAATGCAATTCATTGATATTATTTTAAAGTGTATAACCATGACATCAATAGAACATACATGTTAGCCGATATGACTTTTAACCTTGAAGATGATTGATATGCTTACTCTGTATGTCGCCTGATTACGTGGACAAGTATGTGAAGTATTTTGAAAAGTGAGCACAGAGCAAATATCTTCAGATATGAAGCAGGGGTTGACAGTAGTTTTTCACATGTGTTTTTTTTTTTTACTTTTCATTATATCTTGGGAGTTGGAGCCTTTCAATAGAAACTTTTGCTGTGTACGTCGCCTCATTGAGGTTAAAATGTGTGCGAAATATTTACGTAAGCAGGCTGATGTTATTGGTGCATTTAACACTACATCCAGATATTTGGACGATATTTTAAACATTAATAATGTTTACTTTGACAATATGGTAAGTCAAATACACCCTTCAGAGCTCCAACTTAAAAAAGCCAATACATCTGATAAAGAAACTGCATTTTTAGACTTGCATTTGTCAAATCCTAATGATATTGTTCCTACCAAAATTTATGATAATCATGACGACTTTGATTTTGAAATTGTCAGTTTCCCATTTTTAGATGGTGATGTTCCTCGCTTTACATCCTATGGAGTGTTTATCTCTCAACTCACTCGTTTTGCTAGAGCATCTAGCTATGCTACTGACTTCAACACTTACAATAAATTGTTAACTCAGAAACTTCTTAAACAAGGCTATCAGTATCATAAACTTTGCAAAACCTTTTCTAAATTTTTATAGAGGATACTATGATATGATATCTTAATTCCAAGTTGGACTTAAATCTCTCTTGCGACAAGGACTTTCAGAACCGGAATTCTATGGTGACTTGGTGTATAAATTGAAGAAGATTGTTGGCTCTTAGGATTTTCAGAAGAGTTAATTATTTCAGCAGAGTTAATTAATATAATTTCCCATTATAAAAAGATTGGCTATAACATTAATGTATTGCAACAGACTGCATGCTTGGTGGTCAACCCAATCACAGTTGGCAACTTTGCTTTCCTCTTTAACTGCACGCCCATGGGTTGGACTTCAGACTCTTATGACGGTTCCATCTTAGACTTATCTATTGATGAGATGGTAGGGGCCTGATGCTTTGGCTGTTTTTCGGGCCCACTGGGGTTAACCTGTTGGATTTCTTTTACTCTGGTCTTCAGTTTTATTTACTGATGAGTCCTTATCTTTGCTCTATCTTCTTTTTATATCTTGGTTTATATGTTCTGGAAGATGATGCATTGATAAGTTAGGGTCTTTCATGCAAACCAAATATCTATATGTCTTGATCCACCTCTGAATTAAGGGCCAGGCTGCCGCCGTGAAACCTGTTTAAGCCCTCTAGTAAAATATTTTACTGAGAGTTCCAAGGTGGTACTTCTTTTGTGGATCTTTTATGTGTTTTCTGTCTTGTGTTTGTTATGCCTTTGTGTGCGTCTGTTTATTTGTGCCTTGTGGTCACCTGCTGGGAAAGAGCTGACCTCTTGGCTCTCGTTTGTGGTGTATAACTGTGCGTTTGTCACTTTCCAATTGGTATCCTGGGTGTGGTACCTGACTGTATCGATTCCTGATATTTGCACCTTTACTTACTTTTATTCCATCTCTTTCTGGAGGCTTTCGATATACTTCACATTATCAAGCACCAATATACCTGAACCCTTGTCTGCTAGTCTTATCACAATATTATCATTATGTAAGAGTGATAGGAGTGCATCATTTCTCCTGGTGAGATGTTCAGTTTCCCCAGCTTGACTATTGATGATATCATTATTCATCTTTTCAATGTACATATCTAGCCACATGTCATATTGTAAGGAGCGAAACTGCTCTTCTTGGGAGCATCCAGAAAGAGTTGCAGGAAAGTGATTTCTATGCTATTACTGAAGAGGGCCAGACTAAGAAGTCTCTGAGAGAAGTGAAGAAGCTTGACAACAAAATATACAAGGATGGTGCAATCTCAAAAGATATAAAGAAGTTCTAAATACTGCAGAACCCCAAAGCAGGCTATCTGAAAGGGAACCCCAAGAGGCACAAAAATAATATACCTATATGAGAGCCATTGTCAATGGGATGAATGCCATCACTTCACCCGGTTACATCAGAGTCACAACTGATTTCATCAATTCTCTGTGAACCCTTACCAGAGGGCACAATCATGTTCTGTTTTGGCGGCTGTAAACTCTATCCGTCTGTACCCAAACAGGAAGGTTTGGAAGCACCTATAGAAGTTCTCAACTCTAGATCCAAATCCATTACTCCCAAAGATGATAATTCAATCTTGGCAACAAAAACTATATATAAATATCTATGAATGGGCCGAGTTTACACTAGTCCATGCATGAAGCCAACTGATAAATAGCTCTACCTGCAAAAGACATCAAAACATCCACCTAGCACAAAATCAGACCTATCTCATGAGAATTGAAAGTAAGACAGCAAGGATCATGAATAAATACAATCAAGTACAACTTTGCAATGGAGGGCACAGTGAAAAAGACATTGAGAAGCAGCTACATAGACCAGATACGCTGAAAAGGGAGGACCTTCTAAATGAAAAGATCAAAGAAAAGAAAGAAGAAAGGGTACCCTAAGAACATACATTTTCAAAACACCTGCCAGACATCCATAAGACCTGCGTGTGCTTCATAGGTCCGACTTTATGGCAGAAGTGTTCCAAGAACCTCCAATTGTGGCATAGTGATATCCTCTGATTGTTGATTCAGGCCTCCAGAAAAGGGTGCTAAATTGAAAATTATTTTTCTAATTTTGCAACCTAGGCTTTTGTTGTGGGTGCTTAAAAGAATCGTCACAATGAGGTGGTTATTTTGAGCACCTATAGCATATGTTTGAAATGATGAGTTAGAAAAACTTTGAGTATAAGAGCTAAAAAATATTTATTCAAATATCAAGGTCTGATTGGGTTCACGGACTTTACGAACCAGTGATCAGACAAAACATGTTAGGAAAATCGTTCATAACAGTCGTTATACTTAGTCAAATTTCATACGGTTTAGTCCAAAAAACCCTCCAATTTTTCTGCACCAGACGGTGTATAAGTTTCTCTTGGGTTCGCTGCAGTTTTTCAGATTGCCTTGAACAACTGAAGAAAAACGGAAAATTCGCCGTGATTGGGTACACACAAAGTCATAACAAAAAGGAGCAAAACACGTTCTGTGAATACAGTGAACGTTTTTAATGATGTCGGCATGCTTTCTTGACATACAGACAAGATTTTCAGTCAAATATTTGCAAGATAAGCCATCTACAATCTAGCTACTATCTGAAATTGAAACAAGATAGGGTGCACATGATGGAAGTGTTCACACCTGGAACGAAAGTTCTAAGTTGTAAATAATTTTAAATGTTTCGAAAAACAGCAAGCTTTGTATATATGTTGTTACAGAATCATATATATTATGACAAAACATGTACCATTTTGCTAACAACTTCTAATTTGTTTAAACTAGGCTAAAATGTTGATAATTAGCTTACCAATATAAACTTACTGAGCCAATATTTGTTATGGCAGAGATACAAAAGTTAACTGTTCGATTGTGTTGCATGAGGATACAAATCTTAGAAATACCATAAGATAAAGCTTATTAGTGCCTATACCCATTGGCTTAAGAATCGAAAGATAATACTAGGCATTTGATACAGAAAGATTACTGGGTTCATAGAAAAACTAACCAGGAAATGCCACAATTACATACTGCAGACCAACCCATGGCACTCTTTTGAATTAGTCTTATATAGAATAAATTGTGTGTAGTATATGTAAGCGAATTGTGAAGATCAGACTCAAAGTTTATATGAGCCTAACAATTTACTATACCACTACAATATTAACCCGATCCTGACCTTTATGCATGAATAAATTATTACAGTTATAACACTGAATATATATTTATTCGTGATTGATCAAGTGCAATCGGTATGTTCCGAGCAATTGCGGAAATAAACGTCTTGGTGCAATTGCTATAATATCCGTTGATAACTCAACAAAGTTGTACTTTCCACCGTAGTCGTGTGGTTAGTCAATATAACTCCAAACAGGTAAATTATGGGTTCGAATCCTGCCTGACCCCACTTTATTTTAAATTTCATTTTTACTTTGTTAAAGAACTGCACTTAAACAAAAGACTTTGTAAGCTCACGCTTTCTTCGCGAATGTAATGAATGACAGTTTCTTGATGCTGGGAGTTAGAATTTAGTTTGCGAATATGCCTTAAAAACAATCAAACAAACACCCCTGCTCTTGGCTCCATAGCAAAATAAATCAGTTATAACCCATTGGAGCATTTCTATAAAGAGCATCAAGGCGGTACATATATGAGCCACAACATGAGATTTCCAACAATGTGGTATGTGCAATATACAAAGGCTCAGACCAGCCTGCGCATACGCACATTCTAATCAGAGCATTTGCTAATCGCTTGAATATTCGATGCCTGGTAAGCTACTGATGAACAGCATTTAGAGTTTCTTTTCTTAAAAGGAGGCTCCACAGACTTACCTGTGTCTATTCATGTCAAAATGCCATATTGTAGGAAATCTCATGTCGCAAATTGCAGAGGTGACATGCGAGAGTTAAAGCTACAGTGCTACAGATCCGACGTGAGAATGTTGTAACTGTTGTCACCAAACAGATCAAATTAAATAACATGGAGAAACGATATTACAAAAAGGACAAAAAAATTAATAAAAAAAAATAGTTACAATAATAAATGTCGTGTATGGGATTCGAACTTACAACGCAGTGCTTAAAAATATAAATGTGTTATATTCACGTGTTCTACCCACTGAGCCACTCAGGTAACTGCTAGGCAATTGATCATTATAGCGGTATATACATTTACTGTGCTACATTTCCGTATTAGAACAATGAACGCCGAAGATATATTTAGACTCTCAATTGGCTGTGAAATTATGTTAATGATAAGGCCAGGATCAGGTTAATATTTTCAAGGAATAACTTTTATCTTTTTTTGTAAGGCACCTTTTTGTTACCTACGTTACCTTATGTGCAACAATTTCAGATCCATTATTGTTGATATAATTAATAATTTGATTTCATTATGACAGAGATTTTACCAATACCAATGCAATGTAAATAATAGGAAAATACTGTAAGCAGTTACGCGTTACATGCTGAAGCCGCATTACATGCTGAAGCCGGTACAAATTACATGCTAATTAGCATATTTAAATATTTATTTCACGACACTTTATATTGCTGGTTAAAAGTTTTAAACAACTTCAATTATGTGAAAATGGACATTTTCAATTAGAATATAGATCTATATCATATATATTTCAGGTCAGGGAGCATGAATTATTCTAATACATGTTTGTAATTTGTAAACTTTCATTATCTACTATTTAGTATAAAATGTAACATAAGTATTGGTGACGAGCAGAGAAACATATCACAGATGTCTGCAATTGATATTTTTGTCTTGTTAAAACAATTAATGCTTAAACTGTTTCACTTATGATAATAGATCAACTTTAGCCTTGTATGGTGTGTACTGCTATTTTCAATGTTAGCTTATCTTGTATAAGTTATGCTTGTCTCACATGGGCAGCTATGTGGGATATATTTTGTCAACAGCGAGCTAAAATATGGGCCACTCTATCTTGTATGCCTTGTATGTGAGAATGAATTATCTCACATGGGTAAGAACAGCGGAAATTCTTGTCTGGTGTACGAGAAAAGACATTCTAATACGACCTTTTCCTTGGTTGACTGAAACAATTACACTGCATGTCGTCTGGTGGTGATTGACATGTGTAAACTTTTCAGAAGTTGACACTGGAAATATTTCAAGAACTGGACAGGGGTATGGGAGATATGAAGAAGACACGAGTCCCTTGACCTCGAATTATGCCATTGACTTTAGAGCAGGACAACCTTCCCTATGCACATGGTCTAATTGAGATGGACACATTTGGGCGAATATTTCTAAGAATTTGACCAGGTGTTAAGATCTAAAGCAGGCACCGATTATGAAGATGTGACATAGACCTCCCCATATGAGTTTGACTTTTAGGTTATCTGAATTAAGAATTAACTCTTCGCTTGTTTAAACATCAGAATATTTTTAATTTATTGTGCAGATGTTTAAATTATTAGGAGACATATGGTATAGCACAACTTGAAGTAATTAAAGAAAGAAGGAAGAAAGCTGGAAGAAAGCTGGTGAGAGAGTACATAACAAGGAAATTCAAAACCATGTTTGTTAATTCAGAAATTGTGTGTATATATATATGTGATTGTAAATGATTACAAATAAAATATGAAGACAGAAAAAAAAAAAAAAAACTCTTCGCTTGTTATATAGTGTAAGTGAAAACAAGTGTGAATATAAGTATCCATCAGGAGTGTGAAGGTGGGATAGAAAAATCCAACCTGAGCATCAGGGATTGGCGCCCGGAGGCTTGGTGAGTGCTGACAAACGGTGATCACGAGGGATAGATTCTCCTGTCCCACCTTCACAATGGATTCTTTTTCTTGCTCACCACTAAATACCTCATTTTATATTGGAAAAGCGTGAAAAAGACTTCTGGCAAAAAAAATCAAATACTAATGTTTGGGCTTACCCAGACTTATGATTTGTTTTGTTTGTTTGGTGCTTAACGACGCATCAACCCTTGTGGGTCATTAGCGTCAGACGATATTAAACTAAAATGATTTGGATGGGAAAAGCAAAAATTTGTAATAAGTAAAATGGATGATAATGATGAATTTTAAAATGACATTAAGTTGCTGTACGATTGTTGACAGGAAAGATCATGTACAATATCTTCAGTTTCAAAGAGCTATTCCAGACGACTGTACATGTTCTTTGACTGAACAGAATATAGCGATAAACGATCAAAATAATGCAATGATACCATCTATATGGCATTGTAGGTAGAAAACAAAACACAATTAAAAAAAATAGCGATTAGATTTTGTTAAAGACTTATTTCTTTTAAAAATGTCATAAAATTACCAATATGTATATCTTGGCATAACTGTTTCATGTTATCAACATGGAAGCAATTATTTCTCCCCCCCCCCCCAACCCCTGAGTCCCAACACGATATTCACATATATTATGTAAAAAAATGAGAACGCATTTACCTGCAAAAAGATTAGTTGAGAGGGGGGAATAATGTAAACTAGAGGACCTGAAGGTCCTGAGGCGCTCACCTGATCTCCTTAATAATGTTAAAATAGGTCAAGGTCAACTACAGCTTATAATGGAACAAATTTTGTTTTTAAAATATCGTTTTGGTCAAGTGACCTAAACAATCTAATGAATAATCCATCAAACAGCCCAGTGATATCTGAGAAAAAGATGTTTAGATAGGTATGTGGCAGTCCAAATGAGTGGCCTTGGATAAAAGGTCACAGGTCAGCTTGACATTTGGTACTTAATAAACCATTGTCTCAATAGGTTTAACTAGTATTATGAATTCGGCTCAGTTATAGAAAATGAACATTTTAAGATTTTCTCCATATAAATGCATCAGGAATCAAATTTGACCTTGCCATAAAGTAGGTCAAGGTCAACCTAGATTCAACATTTGTGCTAACCTGGTAGGGTTCACATCCCCGATCCTACATACCAAGTTCCAAAGCCAATGGCCTTTTGGTTCCAGAGAAGAAGAGATTAAAAGAGTTTCTACCATATATGGGCATGGTGGCCATGTTAGTCATGTGACCATTACAATTTGTATAAGTCTTGACTAACCAGTCATAAGGAGTTGTCATATGAAATTTGGTGTCAATTGGCCAACAATTGTCTGAGAAAACTATGTTTTAATATGTTGATGGGACTCCAATATAAGCAACCTTGGCTGAAAGGGCAAAGGTCAACCTTGACCTTTGAATCTTATTTATAGACAATAGACTGAACATATCAAGTGAGAATGATTTTGGCTTCCACAGTATTCAAAAAATCAACTTTACAAAAAATTTCCCATTCAAATGCATTAGGTAGCAAACTTGACCTTGACGTTAAGTAGGTCAAGGTCACCCTAGGATCATCATTTGAACAAACTTGGTAGGCCCCCACATCCCCAATACTACATACCAAGTCTCAAGGTCACTGGCCTTCTGGTTCTGGAGAAGAAGATTTTTAAAAGGTTTTTACCATATATGGGCGTGGCGGCCATCTTTGTCATGTGACCAAAAAATTTTGTATAAATTTTGGCTGACTTATCATAAGGAGTCTTCATATGAAATTTTAGCTCAATTGAGCCAATGGTTTGTGAGAAAACTATGTTTAAATATATAGATTGGACCACAATATGAGCGACCTTGGCTGAAAGGGCAAAGGTCAACCTTGACCTTTGAAACTTATTTATAGCCATTGTCTCATTAGTTTCAACATATCAAGTATGAATAATCACTTTGGCTTTAACAGTATTCAAAAAATCAACTTTCTAAATATTCCCATTTAAATCTATTAGGAAGCAAATTTGACCTTGACGTTAAGTAGGTCAAGGTCAACCTAGGATCATTATTTGAACAAACTTGGTAGGCCCCACATCCCTGATGCTACATACCAAGTCCCAAGGTCATAGGCCTTCTGGTTCTGGAGAAGAAGATTTTTAAAGGGTTTTTACCATATATGGGCATGGTGGCCATCTTGGTCACATGACCAGGATCATTTGAACAAACTTTTGTTCCCCCATCCTAAGGAGTCTCCATATGAAATTTGAGTTCAATTGGCCCTGTGGTTTCAGAGGAGAAGATGTTTGAAAATTTTGAAGGACGACGGACGGACGACGGACGCCGGAGTCACTGGTATACTAATAGCTCACCTCGGAGCCTTCGGCTCAGGTGAGCTAAAAATATATTTTTCTATTTTCCTATGTTCAATACCAAAAATGACATTTTCCCCAAAAAATAAAACTGTACATTCATAGAAATATGAAATTAAATGCAATATCATAAAACAGAGACTAACAGAGAGCTTATAATGAAGATGGAAGCATTTGGCCAACGTTTTTTTTTTTCAATACACTGTGATTCCCATTACCACTGTCAGAGGTCTGTTCTGGTCTGTAAACATCAAATTGGAGTGTTTGTGGCGGACAAGTGAATAGAGAAGGTATCTGAGGACAAGTGAGAATCCGACCAGATCATCCTGGTGGAGATCATAGTCGGTCAACGAGTGCTTTGTCTTCTGTCTGTCCATGCCCCACAGTGTGGTCTCAGTGATTCTGTAAAGGGTCTATTCTATGACCAAATTAGGGCTGTGACTGCAATGATCCAAGCATTGGAATTCCTCATCCCATATGGTGATTGGAAAGGCCATGTAGGCAGTACAGGCTCTGGTTACAAGGCTATGGGTATGGCAAGCAAGACCCTGATAGTGAGGGTGAGAGGATCCTGGAATATGCACTAGCATGTGACTCGTTTGTAAGTTACATAGAGGATCTTACATGAGTGCTCACGTTTTATTGAATTTATTAAACAAGTTGGGGAAAAGAGATAAAATGTGAGGCTTGCCGAGCATTTTATCTCTTTTTCGCAACAAGTTTAATAAATTCAATAATACAAGAGCACGAATGTTAGATTCTATTTATCATATGACAAATACTTTGAAATCGCATTTCTGCCGTAAAAAGGTTATAATTTTGTCATTATGTACTCAACGTTGTTATGGACGTCATAACGGTTCCCGTAAATCTATAAACCACTAGTGGTTTATCGATTTTATTGCATGGCGTTATTTCACTCCCAGACGCGACGTCATATGATAAAAATGTTTAAAGAAACGTGACAGTCACCATATCACATACAGGTCCGGTAATACAGCAACTCAGATAGACTTTATTTTATCAAAAGAGCCTGGGCAAACTTGTTATGGATGTGAAGGAGAATCCTGGAGAGGAGGTTGCTCTGCAGCATCAGCTCCTTGTGTGAGACATGATGATTGATATGCTGTCCCAAATCAAGAGCAAATTCACATCACGTCTAAAGTGTGGAAACTCGGAGATCCTCAAATGTGTAGCCAATTCCAGGAAGTCTTCAAGGTACATGTTCCCGCTGTGGAAACTGAAGCGGCTACGACTACTGAGGAAATCTGGGCGAAACTCAAGACAGGTTTGCTGTTCAGAGCCTACAGAGGTGTGTGGCACAACAAAACCCCACCGATGACGACGTGAAACTTGGCGCTGGAATGAGGAAGTCGATGATGCCAATATAGCCAAGCGCCAAGCTTTCAAAGCATGGAAGGCTGGCAAATGCACATCGGCATCATATAACACTGCCAAGCGCATCTCCAGACTGTGATCACCATGCATGCCATGAATCAGACAAGGTGGTCTATGAGGGCATTGACCTCAAGTCGTCTGATATCTTCCGCCTTGCCAACCAGATGAGGAAAGAGAATGTTGATGTTGTATGCGACAAGCCAGTGAATAATGACGCTGGGAAATGTCAATAAGCGAGGAGGCAAAGTAGAATGCATGGGCTGAACATTATGAAAGGCTTCTCAACGTTGAATTTGACTGGAACCCTGATCACCTGTCCAATGAAATGTCGTTAGAAGGTATGCCTATCCCAATCACTATTGACATGGTGAAGAAGGCCATCTCAAAGATGAAGTCGGGCACAAGCTGCAGGTGCATTAGGCACCTGCAATCTTGTCTCTGCATGCAGTCAATATTATTGAGTCACAAATGAGTAAAAAAAATTGGAATGTTGGTTTTCCAAATAAAAGAAACTAGAGGACCTGAAGCGCTCACCTGATCCCCTTAATAATGTTAAAATAGGTCAAGGTCAACTTAGGCTTATTATTCAAACATATTTTGTTTTACCATATACCTAAACAAATATTATATTTAAATTGTCTTATCTACGGAATACTCCATATGAAATTCAGTTCAAACAGCCCAATGATTTCTGAGAAAAAGCTGCTTAGATATGTATGTGGCAGTTCAAAATGAGTGGCCTTGGACCTTTACCAGAGTTTCATTAGGTTTAACATTTATCTTAAGTATTATAATTTTTGCTTTAAGTCAGAAAAATGAACATTTCAAGATTTTTTCGATATAAATGCATAAGGAATCAAATTTGGCCTTGGCTTAAAAAATGTCAAGCTCAACCCAGATTCATCATTTGTGCAAACCTGGTAGGGCTCACGTCCCAATGCTAAATACCTAGTCTCAAGGCGATTGGACTTTTGGTTCAAGAGAAGATGTTTTAAGAGTTTTTACCTTATATGGGCATGGTGGCCATTTTGGGTCATGTGACCATTAACATTTGTTATCAATTTACTCCCCTCAACTCTAAGGAGTCTCCATATCAAATTGGAGTTCAGTTGGCCTAGGTTTCTGAGAAAACAATGTTTTAATTTATTAATTTGACTCCAATAAGCGACATTGGCTGAAAGGTCAACCTTGACCTTTAGAACTTATTTATAGCCATCGTCTCATTAGGTTTAACATATCAATTGAGAATAATGAATTTTGGCTTTTAACAGTTTTCAAAAAATCAACTTTTCAAAAAAAAATCCAATTTAAATGCATTAGGAAGCAAATTTGAACTTGATGTTAAGAAGATCAAGGTCAACCTAGGATCATCATTTGAACAAACTTGGTAGGCCCCACATCCCAAATATAGCATACCAAGTCCCAAGGTCATCACCCTTCTGGTTCTAGAGAAGCTTTTTAAAGGGCTTTTACCATATATGGGGATGTCGGCCATTTTGGTCATGTGACCAGAACAATTTGTATCAATTTTAGCTAACTTATCACAAGTAGTCTTTCTATGAAATTTGAGTTCATTTGGCCCATTGGTTTCTGAGAAAACTATGTTTTAATACATTGATGGGACTCCAATATTAGTGACCTCGGCTGAAAGGTCAACCTTGACCTTTGGAACTTATTAATAGCCACTGCCTAATTAGTTTGAACATATCTAGTGATTAAAAGACTTTGGCTTCAACAGTTTTCAAAAAAATCATCTTTTCAAAAAAAATCCCATTTAAATGCACTAGGTAGCAAATTTGACCTTGACGTTAACTAGGTCAAGGTCAACCTAGGACAATAATTTGAACAAACTTTGTAGGCCCCACACCCCCAATGTTACATACCAAGACCCAAGGTCATCGGCCTTCTGGTTCAGGAGAGCATTTTAAATGGTTTTTACCATATATGGACATGGTGGCTATCTTGGTCATGTGACCAGGACCATTTGAACAAACTTTCGTTCCCCCATTCAGATGTTTTTTAAAAATGTTGACGGACGGACAGACGATGGACGGACATACCATGGACGGACAACCGACTGACTGGCATACTAATGGCTCACCTCGGAGCCTTCGGGTTAGATGAGCTAAAAAACATGGTAGACTGATGGGAGTGAGAATATATTATACCACCCAAAGTTTGGGTAAATCAGAGAAAGGTTGTGGGCTAAAAAAACAAGCCTCCCACTCTATTGTGGCAACATAACCCTTTTCATTCTGAATACCGATAAATGGGCACTTTGGCAAACAGTGTAGACCCAAATGAAATGCTTTATAAGGCAGCATTTCATCAGGGTCTGCACTGTTAATTTAGATATAACAATCTTAAGGGACAGAATTAAATCATTTTATAGAAATTATAACTGCCAAAACCTTAATACAAAATGGACAATTCCATACTTATTGTATCAATACGTATGCGGAAATCCATCAGAATAAAATGGGTTAATTATACCTCAGCACTGATCATTCACGCTTAGGCTATGGTTTACAAGATTGGTCAAACAATCATAATTAAATAAAGGTTTATTCATATAAAATCATTTTACAATACCATTTAAACGAGGAATTCCAGTTCAATGTACAGAGCTTGGTTGCCAGCAATTAGCTGTAGACTACCAAAGTAATAAGCAATACAACCTATAAGAGTGAGGAAACGAAACATAACGCTAAACTATTCTACCAGGGTTCATAAAGGTAAGTCTGTGTAATATTCAAGGACTTTATCTTACAGTTTTCAAGGACTAAACATTAATAAAAAATACTTATTTACACTTTAAAATTCAACTTCACAAATTCAGAGATAACTGAGAAAAAAAATCGAAAAATTAGAATTAAATTATTGTGCCTTTATTTGTTGCAGCAGATGCTGCACCAAATAAAGGTAAACCAATCTCAAACTGATTTTGGTCTCCATGATCACAGATACAGTATAACCTGTGTAAAATGGCCACTCAAAAACAGACAAAACAAAGGTCTGAATGACAAACAGTAGCTTGATGAAGGTCAAAAGTATTGCAGAATACTCCCCTTGGAGCATTCTGCAATACTTTTACCTGCATTAAACAATATCTGGTCTTGAAAACAATTGTCTTTTTAGAGTGGCCCTTTAACACAGGTTTTACTGTAGATCTTTTAGAAATTATTAAAATGCAAGTACTGATCAAGGTCTTAGATTGATTCTCAAACAGTTTTAAGTCAGATTTAACTAATTCAAGTACATTTCAAGCCTTTGCGAACCTTGTCTATGCATAAGAAAGGTGTATTTGAATATAGTGGAGATTTCACAAGTAGGTCCGTTCTTATAATGTTAATGTAACAAGCACTGGGAAAAACTAAAAATCTTGCATGCAATAATATAATGGCACCTGGGCGCTTTCAGAGGTGTGTTATGATAAGTATCTAATCTTGAGAGCTGGCCCATACCAAAACCCTTACAAGCCTTGACTGAGAGTGCAAACTTTTCAGTGCCCGCACTGAGCAAACTTACAACTAGCAGGCTTCTAGAAGAGTGTGTAATCAAAAATTATATTCTTATTTTTCTACCAAAACATATGTTGTGGGTACTCAAAAGAACTGTCCATTTGAGGCGGTTCTTTTGCATCCCCAGAACACATAAAAACTGATGGAAAGAAAATATTCACTATCTCACAATAAAAAAATTGTTTAGACATAACAACTAGGCTCTTGGTAATATGTAACAGACATTCTTTTTGATATAAAGATGTTTTGTTTTAAAATTTCAAACATCTATCTCTTTCTGTTCTCAACTAAAATGTTGGCTATCAGGATTGGAAATCATTAAAGGCTTGGCAGAATAGCAAACAGGGAAGACCCTGATCAGACTGCTTCAGAAGCAGTCTGATCTGGGTTTGTTTTTTGTTTGATTTGATTCTTTACGTCCCATCAACTATCTTTCAGTTAAACAGGGACGGGTCTTCCTGGGCTGAACCAGTACTAAGCTAGGATAAATGTGTCTTGCTCAAGGGCCACAATGCAGTGACAACGGTGAGGCTCGAACCTGCGGCCTCTCTGTCTCCAGTCAAGCACTCTACCACTGAGCGACTGCCCTCCCTGATCTGGGTCTGCAGTTTGTGCCTAGGTCTATTTGAAATTTTAAGAACATTTACCGTCCAAGCAATCTAATTCACAAACAATAAAATATAAAGGAAATTCAAAAGCTTAATGCTTAGAATTAAGTTATTTTCTAACATTATGCTCTCTTCACACAAATGACCAAAATCAATTTGGACAAAATGTTCCTAGTACATTGACAATGCAGACAAGGCAATATCAGCAAGATTCAGAACAGATTGCACACCCAAGACCAATTCAGCCATATCCATAGAATAAACAAATACTGTTACACACCCCATCAGTTCTCATTTTTCTCTCTTTTACAAGGTGCTTACACAACTCTGGAAGAGCTCAAATTTTATCAAACTTTTTTTTCTACCATGCACAAACACACACAGAATACAGACATATATAAAAACATAAAATATATCTTAAAACACATACAACACAGAATCCCATGTTTATTATTGGCTCAAACCTTTAAATCATATTAAAATCTAAAACTTGTTCACAGCATAGTTCAAGAAAACATTGCTATCCTTATTCTCCAAAAAGCAAAATGTGTTGATACTCAATAGAGGTGTCTCCAGGTAAGTCATATACCCATATATTATCATTAGCTCCTCAATGAATGTTTTCATTGAGACAAAAATAAGCGAAAGTCATTAAATTTTGTTTTTAAAAATGTCATCACAAGTTAGGAATTCAAGGGAAAATCTCAGAAGACAGGATACATAGAGTAACAGTTCAAATTATTCTCAAATTTGTAAAAGCTATTCTGGCCAAGATTCAAGGTCAAATGGGAAACAACGTAGACCATGATTGGATCTAGGTCTATACTGTTTGCCAATATTGGCCAGGCAAAATGTCAAGTAGTGTTCCGATATTTTTGATTAGTAAAAAACCACACAAACACTAAACCACTATAAGTGGTGGGAACATACAAAGTTATAACTATATACATGGCATCAATACAAATACCGTATTCAACATAATAAGCACACTGTGCACACAAGTTTATCAAAATTCTTGTCCTCTAATAGAAAATATTATAGATCAAGATCAGCTGGCTTCTGGAGAAGCCAGCTGATCATGACCCACACTATTTTCCATCCATATTGACTTTGAAATTTTACCGAAAACTGGAAGTCCATATAACATTAACACTACAAACAGTACCCAGTGCGCACTTATGGGGACATGTGTTTTTATAGGGTTGAAAACGGTAAGCCGAACAGATCTATCACAATAAAGCTCAAAATAATATGTACAAATGTGATATCAGGCTGCAGTGTTGTAGTTTTGGTAATTAGATTCACTTAAGTAATTCACTAGATTTATTTTTTGTGTGTGCCACATCCTTAAAATAATTGACAGAAACTTTCCTGAAATTTGGATGGGTATACAGTGTAGGCCTTGGGCCTTTTATGTTGGCATTCTAGCTTAACACATTTTAGGAAAATTAAAGTAAGCAGGTAACTTAATATGTATTTATGGCAAAACCCAAAATGTCAGAAGAAATATCTTAACTCTTCGCCAACTAGTTAGTGGTGTCTGCTGAAAACCTTTGCAAACAGTTTGGACCCATACTAACTTAAGTCAAAATATGTAGCAGACGACTTAAGCAGACAGCATTTTTAGATGAAGTTGTGCATGCTCTTTAAGGGCTAAGAGTGTTTTATAACAAAGTGTACTACTTTGTAGGCACGTGTCTGTATCTATTTTATCTAGGATGAAAACATGACCAATGACATGAATCAGAAAGTAAAAAAATGAAATCATAACATCTGACTTACACATATTTTAAAATTTCACATGTTAATTAACATCATAAAGTGTCTGATTATAATTAAACACAAAAAATATCTATATGTCTATCAGATCCCAATACTGCAGATAAAAAGCTAAAAATAGATCAGACAAGACCTGTTACAGTCTAATAAGGGATCACTTTATATTTTTCACAGCTCTCTGAGGACTTAAGGGTAAAAAGGGAATTTTAAGGAGTTATTGATTATCTTGTGAATTAAGATCTATCTACATATGAGCCTGCATATGGTGTTTAGGTAGTTATAGTTTTGCAGTGCAGCAAAGACTCAGACCAGCATGCGCATACATGCAGTCTTGTCAGAGCCATCACTGCTCACATTCTAAAGAATGGATGTGAACACTATTAGATACTTATGACTGAAATTAAGACCCCTAGTCCTGCTTTTATCCTTTCTTTCGTGAATATTCATGCTTAACTCCACCCACTATGAATAATTGTATAAACTTTCACGTTTGTACATAGAACAAAGAAATTACTTGTCAGGTCCACTAGTGTAGGATTATATCAAATCATATTTCCATAAGAAAACAGAGTAGACCCTGATCAGGCAGAGCTGCCTGATCTGGGTCTGCTCTGTTTGCAAAAGTGTTAAAAGGGGTCTCCATGAATTAAGAGTTAAAAAAGGCTTATTACAAACTACTTAAGTACCAAAATTGTGTGTGCTGGCCCATATATTATATTTATATTGTTTTTAGCTTTCTCTCATTTTTAAAGAACTCTGAAAAATGTTCATCATAATAGGGAGACAACTCATTTGGCCAAAAAAATCCAAACTATCATTTTGATTAAGGTCAGAATCTTTTTCATAACATTGTTTACATTTCCAATTAAAAAAAGCCCATATATTGGTACACTACAGTTGAAAGTTACCTTTTTAATTGACAAGTCTCTGTTTGATGCAAAATTTAAGACAGGAATTAACTTTGAAAAGGATTCATTATTATGTGCTGGTTTACTGTTTGTATATTTTATGGGTTTTGAAAGTAGATTCTCCAGCATTATTTCACAACTTCATTTAAAGCATCCCAAAAGATCACCGTGCCCCCTGTTAAAATAGTGTACATTGTACTTTGAAAGCTAGATTTTGATTAATTCTCTTTCCATTTGTACAAGAAAAACTTAAGGTGGCAAACAATATCTTGGGCGTGGCAAAAGGCAGAAATTTTGATCTCAAAGTTGTCTCCCATAAAGTCGTATTAAATGCACGTAAAATTAAAATCTGATAAAACATTATAAACTCTGACATAGGAAGCAGTAGATAAAGGGACACAATCACATCAGATCTTGCTGGGAATGTATGATTATCTCTCCCTCCGTAGCCGAGTGATCTTCTCCAACTGGTTATGCAACTTGGTCTGAAACAGAAAAAATAAAATCATACATCTTGCACAAGTTTCATATTTTAGCCGTGACATGTGACTTCCAACAATGTGGCATTTTGACATGTGTACACTCAGACGATCCTGTGCAGCCTCCTTTTAAGCTTAGAAACCCGAATGAGGTTTGGTCAGTAGCCTAAGAGTCATAGAATATTCAAGTGAAAAGCAAAGCCTCTGATCAGACTCTGCATGCCCAGGCTGGTCTGAGGCTTTGCTGGTGGCACATACAACATTGGAAATCTCATGTCGCAGCTAATTTTATATATCCTGTCATTGCTTTGTTTTTTTGTTTTGTTTTTAATTCTTTACATCCCAGTCAACAAATTTTCAGTCATGTTGGGTAGGGTCTTCCTTGGTTGAACCAGTACTAAGCAGCAGATAAAGTGTCTTGGTCAAGGACTCTACATACAGTGAGAAGTACACTAGTTTGCAAGCTAGCAACCCTTAGATCCCCAGTCTAACACTCTACCAACTGAGTCACTGCACTCCAATGTTCAATATATACAATGGACCATTCTGTCAAACTAAATAATTGTAATAGATAACTCCATTAATATACATCCAGGTTATAATATGGCCGAGGTGTGCCTCTAGGTCATATTGGCACTGGGGTAGCCATATCGGCCCGAGGGCCTATATGGCATCCAGTGCCAATATGACCTAGAGGCACACCTCTGCCATATCATATCCTTTTTATTACATCCACGCAAATTCAATCTCTGTTGCGACGGCGAGACAGTGAGGTCGAAAAACTGATGTGATGAATATTGCATCAACATAGAGCGTGACAAAGATCAATGACGTCATAAGATAAGCATTGTTTACATTGTCATTGATGACAAGACATTTCAACAGACTTTTGTCAATAAAACAATCAGAGGCAGCCTTAAGATAAGCATTCATGTATTTCTAGATTGTGGTATACCTTTCACTTTACACTGTATTCATAGAAAATCAACTTTTTCCAAAAATATTTTATTTGAAGAGCTGATAGGAACTTAAAACGATCCACGGATCAATTATCCGATTAGCTTGACACCTGTGTACTTTACCAGCCTCAGGTAAAGTCATTGTGTTTGTTTAACCGAAACTGGTGAAAAGCCTAACTGTTCCATGTTCTGATGTCCCATTCTTTATTCTTCTGGCATTTCGCTATTTTATGGTCCGAATGGAGCGTAAAATACATCGGAAAGCAGGGTCTCATAACGATTCTAAATCTACTCAGCCATGTTGAAACGAGTAGCCTAGCCTAGTTCTACTCAAAAAAGTGCACAATTCCTATACATCATCACTAAGATGCAGTGCCAAAAATCCATATTGAGGCCCAAATTGAGAATATTACCGAGTGCTAACGGCAAGCTACTATGTAAAATGTAGAAGGCATGTAATAAAAAGGGTTAACATATATAATCCTAGTATCCTTATTATGGGAAATAGGCAAACAGTGCAGACCCAGAATGTGGCATCTGATCAGTGTCTACACTGTTTGCTTACAGTATGTTCTATTAACATTTTAATAAAAATGAAAAATATCCAACAACCCTAAAAAAGGAAATTGACTCACTCAGTCTAAACAAGAGGATAACTGGCCGAAGTAGCAATACCACACTGGTTCTCTTTGTTTCTGGTCATCTTAACGTAGCCCTCTTCTCCCCACACTGTATTCCAACTGAAAAGATATATACATATGCATAAAAGTTTAAAATCTAGAAATTAAAAACTTCCAGTATTACTATACAATTATTGACTATTGAGGCATTGGAGATGATGTGATGTCGACCTGAGAGTACCAATATTGACCGAGGCGGAGCATGACCATGTTTTTCAAACATGGTCATGTGGCATATCAAATCAACGGGGGTGTTGAGCAGAACAGAATGCAAGTAAAATTTTCATCCTAGGGTCAAACTGGTGACCTTGGGGTGAGGTAAATAGCTCAAATATCATTAAATTGTGGTTACCATGTCAATATCAAAGATTTGTATACCAAACTTTGTGTGTGTTCTCACAAATAAAAGATAGAAAACATATTGACCAGAATTTTCATTCTGTTGCTGAGGTCATGCCCCAGGGGTGGAACTTAGGGGTGCTGGGGGTCAAAAACTTTAGCCTGGGGATATCAGATGGTGCCCCATCGACTGCACATCCTTGTTTTGTCTTTTGAGTGGCCGTTTTACACAGGTTTTACTGTACCTCTTTCTTACTATATTTGGACTAGTTCATGAGACCAAGCCTGTTCAGCTAAGAGACTAGCTAGAATCTTGTAAAAAAATAGCAAGTTCAGTTATTTAACTTTCCAGAGAGGATCATACTGTATATAAGTGTCAGACTTCTTTGCTATTTGCATGCAACATGATAAGATTTTCTCCAAACAACAAGTTATCAAATAAATAATCGCAAGTGTGCATAATTTATCAGGGCTTTATCCAGCAATTTTGGGAAAAGGTCCCTGGCCAAAATTTTTGAAAAAAAAGATCGTCTTAAATGTCAAATTGGGAAAAATTATTGTCACAAAACATAATTAGGAGAAAAATTTATCGTAAAAATCAAGTTATTTTATATTGTTTTACGCCAAGCACAAGTGTTTAAGTATCATTCTGATATGGGTCATTTCTTCTCATAAGTAGTAGTGGTCTCTTAAAGAAAGTAAAAAAAAAAAAAAAAATTACTTTTCTTAATTGGGAAAAACAGACATGGAATTGTGGGAAAAAATGGCTATTTTTGAGAAAGGCAGAAAATCCCCTGTTTATGAAGATAGCTGGCACTAGTAGCAAAATGCTGATAAGCTTAAATGTCTACCCTTTGAAGTACAGAAACCCCCAAATGGGTACTACTTTGGCAAACAGTGAAGACCCTGATGAAACGCCGCTTAATGTGGCATTTCACTAGGTTCTGCACCGTTTGCTTTTAAAGGCAAAATGAATTTTTAGACAAATATAATATTTTTGGATATTATAATCTGTCACCCCTCAATATATACACTCAGTGGCCATAAGTGAGTTCCCAAATCAGCGTACAAGAAATTGACAAAAAATATGGTCTGAAACAATGGTCTTTTCTGGCCAATTAAGAAAATTTCCCCAAATGATAATTGCCCTGGATAAATAAACAGGGTATATGTTTACGTCATCACCAAATTGTATGATGTCATCATCTGTTGCCATGGATATATAGTGTATCACAAACATTGGATCCATTTCTTCTAAAAAGATAGCAGGTGTTGAAAAATTGCTGTAAATATGTCAGATTGTAATATTTTTTATGAAAATTTGCAGAAATATTTGAAATGTACTGGAAAACATTCTATTCAAGTTAAAATTAGTATAGACACTGAAATAAAACAATGCAGAGCAGAGAACTGGACGGAAAATAATGCCATGAAAATGATCCCACTGCAGTATACTTTGGCTGTAAAAACAAACTAAATAAACAAATGCAGGAATATGGGGTATGTATGTTTTGTGAGGTATCATAACAGTGTTCTGATTGAATTTTTTTTTTTGATAAATGTTAATGGATACAAGCTATGGTTGGATCCTAAGAAAATCTGCTTATTTTCATTATCAGCCCTGATATTGGTGCCACGAGCAGCATATCCAGTGATATAATATTTGTGTAATAATTATTTTCAGATAAAACTACCATTTGGATTTAAATTTTTACAGAATATTTATTTTTTTAAGAACTGTCCTGAGTTCGTATGAAAGTTTGGGTACTCCCTCGTAAAGCAAAATTTGACCAAGGGGTTAGGTATCGCTGGGTGCTGTCTTTTCGATTCAAATGAATGAAACATTTAAAGACTAATTGCTTCTAAAAACTCATATATAAAGCCTAGAAAGACTGATACTTGTTGCTAAGTTGCCATAGGGATTCATTCAATAATTTAGAGTTTTGGGTCAGGGGTACAAATACCCCACCCACCCCTAATATTACGGTGAATAAATTAGGAAGATGTGAACAAATCTTGTTCACAGCTCACGATTATAACATATTAGCACCATTATCACCAAACATATATAGAGAATAAGCAATATCTATAGTCATGTAAAAACGGAAGAAGTTTAGAACCCACATCAAATTTTCAAACTGTTTCTGAAATCAGGGGTGGTCAAAATGAATAACACCCATGGACTCTAGGTGATATTATTTCTTTAATAATCTAGCTTTCTTAAGTTGAAAAATAGCAAATAGTGATATGTTTAAAATTTCAGATAATTTGCATTCCTCGTTTTCAAATTATACAAATTTTAAATGTACTAAATTTTTTGCAAATGAAACCCTGTTTGTCATTTTGGGAACTCACTTATGGCCACTGAGTGTACAATGAACCTTCCTGAATTAACTGTATCATACTTAACCCTTAAAGCGCCAATCACAACTGCAGCAGACGACAAATTTTGCGACATTTTTCCGAATATTCGACAAAAATAAGGTATGATATTACATGAGAATCGTCTGCCAGCAGACGACTCTCATGAAATATCATGCCTTATTGGTTATTTTTGAAAAAGCGGCAAAATTTGAAATTGTCGTCTGCTGCAAATTATAGGTGGCGCTTTAAGGGTTAATGTGAATTTCCATTGGTCCAAAATAAACTTAACCTACCTATTCTTAACAAGCCAGTAATCCTGACCTTTCTCTGTTCCATACCCTACTACCAAAACACCATGATCTAATTCTGTGCTGCTGCATTCAGGCTCATCATAGACTCCTTAAAGAGGAAAGAAAAACAGAAATAAAATATGGGCCTCGACGCGAGAAAACCAGTCTTCGGGATTTTCATCAAAGTGAGTTTCAAACCAGCCTCCTCAGCTACAGAGACTAGCTAGAAGATTGAAATTTCAACTGTAGCAAGTTTACATATGATACTTTCCAAATAGCGAATAACAAAGGCGCTGATCACAGGGGACAAAAATTCCGCTCTTTCGCTCGTAATTACGAGCGCAAATCTAGAAAGGACTAGCAATTCTTCTCAAAGCACTTGTCCTGTAGGACGATTGTACAAGACTAGTGCTTTCAAAAGAATTACTTGAGGAAGTCCTATTACATAATACTCACTTATGTTCTTTATTGCATACGCTTTTAATGGACATGTGCATGTGTTTGCAGGACGAGTGAATTTTGTAAGTCACTGGTCCTGCAGAACAAGTGCAATATTTAAATATTTTTGTCCCCTTGATCAGACTGCATGGATGCACAGGCTGGTCTGCCCCTTTGTTGTTCGCAAACCCCCGAAGACAGGGTTTCTCGCTTTGTGGCCCGTATATAGATGACCATAGGTCCCTATATATAAACATTTTGAGAGTCTCATAGGTCCAGTTAAGCAGAATGTTTAGCGTAAAATTGCAAATTTCTTATCCATCAGTATAAATATGTGTTTTGGGTGCTCAAAAGAACTGTCTCACTGAGGTGGTCTTTTGAGTACCCACAACATATGTTTTGGTTGAGAAATATTTTTCAAATGCACACTTATCTGGGGGCCTGTTATCTACAGATTAAACCAAACCAGCCTGCTTAGCTACAGAGACTAACTAGAATCAGGGCTCCAGATAAGAGGGGGTAAAGGGTATTTCAGCATTGATTTTTTAGAATTCAGAATTGAAAATTAAATTGACGGGTGAAAATACCCTTTGCAGTTTGAGGCTTCAGTGCTGATATTCAATTATGTGGTAAAGTCTTTTATTCTTAGCGAGAAAAAACTAATTAATATACACCAGTTGTATAAATCTTGGAAGTTTTCCTAAAAACGCAGCATGTATTTGATACAAGCAACTTTTCTTTAAAATATGTTCAGCAAACATTGGGTCTTTTTACAAGGCTTTGCATTTTCAGCAATTTGATATTTTAAATATGGAGTTAAATACTCAATAAATTAAAAATTAGGGGGTGAAATACCCATTGGTCCAAATCCTTATCTAGACCACTGTAGAGTGCTGATCATTTACAGACTTAGCTATTATACTTTCCAGGAGGTGAACCAGAAAGGTGCTGACCAGACTGCATGGATGCACAGGCTGTTCTGCGCCTTTGTTGTTAGCATGCAGCATAATTAAGTTATCTTACCACATGGCCCAATACATAGAAAACACTAGGTGAGGGTCTTTTGATATCAACTTTACCAGGCAAGGCTTCAAGAATGTGTGTTGACATTGTAAGGCTTGCCGAGCAATTCAACATGCGTTCCCGATGCCAAGCCTGGTAAACTTGATAGCAAAAGATGTGAACCTGGTATTCTATTTATCAGCTTACCAAGTTTATTCACTCTTTAAACTAGCAAATGAACGATTTTTGTGTTTATTCAGCGTCATTGACAAGGTCATTCGCAAAAAGCAATGCAATCATGACCTGTTAAAGGCACATGCCCTGAGATAGACAACGTTTATCAGGCAACGTGCAACATTGCAAGTAATATGAGAGGTAATTGATAATTGTTTTAGTGCTTATTAGACTGTTCTATTGAGTACCCATAACACATGTTTAAACAGTTCAGGTTAAAATATGAAAATTATTTTGATTTAAGGTAACCTACTCCTACCTATGGGCATGGGTAAATAGTCAGTCATTTTGTTCAAAACTGCATGTGATTATTATCTGGGTTTAGATTGCTATTTTTTGCAGGTTGGTTGGCTGTCTGGTGATAAATGACACACCCATTTTGTGTGTGAAGCTTGTCAAGTGTTATTAAAATGCGATCATAACAAGAGACAGCCATTTTTGAGAATTGGGGAGATATAAAGTTATTGCACTTTCCATTAACTCTCAATGACAACCCCAACCAACTAAAAACCTGTTATTTTTGATTTTTGCAGCAGGGCCTTTTCCAGCAATTTTGGGAAAAAGCCCATGGCCAAAATTGGGACAAAATGATCGACTTAACATCAAAATTGGGGGAAATTAACAACATAGAACACTACAAGGGTAGCAAAATATTATCCTCAAAATCAAGTTATTTTAGAATGTATTATGCCAAGCATACCACTTAAGCAAAAGTGTTTAAGTATCATTCTGATATGGGTCGGTGCTTCTCATAAGTAGTAGTGGTCTCTAAAAAAAGTAAAAAAAAAATTTTTTTTTTTTTTTTTTTTTTAACTTTTCTTAATTGGGAAAATCAGACATGGTATTGGGAAAAAAGGTGAATATTTCTGATTGGGAATGGGGCCGAAATTCGGCCCCTAGAGATGGGCAGAAAAGGCCCTGTGCAGGGTCGATTTTTCTGTTTATACAAGAAAAAATGTTTGTGAAACACAACAAAACAAACCCTCTCAGCACATGCAGTTTGTTAATGGTAACTTTGAAACTAAATCAACAGAAAGTAAAAGGTCAAGGTCATCTATTTATTGTATATTTCAACAGTTCTTTCCACAAGCTATACACACAGGTTTAGATAAACACAAAAAATCAGCGTAAAACTATAATTTTTTTCTTACCCATAATTTTTGGCATTTGTTTTGGGTGCTCAAAAGAACCGTCTCATTGAGACGGTTCTTTTGAGTACCCACAACACATGTTTTGGTTGAGAAATAAGAAAAAAAATTTCTGTTACCCACTCTTAACTGAAGGCCTGTATAAATATATAAAATATCAAAGCTCTAGGTCTAGTATTTCAATTTTTATTGCCAGTGTTAAAGTTAGTTGTTGTATACAGGCCAACATGTACAATGACCAAAAACAATATGCGCTCCGGCTCTTCCATACTGGAAGCATAAAAATAACCTGACAAACTCCAAATTATGAGAACCCTTGTACATTGTACATAATTTATCTTAACTAAAACATACCTCCTCTATAGCTCTGGAATGACATGTGACTGGCGTCAATAGCAACTGAAACTGGTCCGATTGTAGCCAACGCCTCCTGAAGCTTGGTCTCACTTCCACTCTCAATATCAACAAATCCAGTGACCTCGACCTTCTCAAGCTTCTTCTTATACTTACACCTGTCTTCTTCCTGCAAATAGGAGGTAATAATTATTCCTTTACCCACCATTCACAACCTCTGCTCAATTACCTGCTTTTACACTTTGGAATCAAGGCCCCAAGATTGTATTACAAAAAATTTTCGTGTTCAACTTAACTGAGCACGAAATTTCAAATGCTCTTAAAACTAAAATACCGACAAATAAAGAAATTTCTTGCTATAAGTCTCTCAGATGTTCTATTTGTCATGCTAATAAATGTTAAAATGCAAACAATTATTGGCATTTTAACATTTATGAGCAGGATATACTTTTCCCCAAAAGCATGTAGAAATTACACTCACTTGCTATTTTAGCAAGTGAATATAAATTGCACTCAAATCAGCCAAATTGTGCAACATACCGTAAACTGCAAGGCAAACAGTGTGGATCCTCATCTGACAGCCAGCTGATCTGGATCCTCACAATTTGCAAGTAAGGTCAAATAAAAAAAATGCCTGAGTTAAGGGTAACCCGACTCTACCTAAATTTACTGGTGAAACCTAGATTTTGTAAAAAAAACATAATGTTAAACATTTTGAAAGGCGAAAAATATGTGTGCCTGCCCTCCTTAAAATTTTCAGACCCTTTACCCTAAACACACTTATTTTTTACTTGGCCTAACATAAATGTGGATAAAGAAATAAAGACAAATATTTTTGACACCCATCTTTAATATGCAATACAGGTACATGTACTGTATTTAAATTCTATTTTCTAATTTGAGATATAATTGAACACAAGCTCATTTGCAGCACTTGACAAAAAGCAAGTTGACAAACACGTTTAGCAAATGATAAAATAATCACTTTTTTACGCAGTTAGGTAAAATTCATGATCACTGGTATACACATGGTAAAACATATGAGACGTGACATGAGATTTCCAACAATGTGGTATGTGCAACCAGCAAAGGCTCAGACCAGCCTGCGCATAGGCGCAGTCTGATCAGAGCCTTTGCTAGTCGCTTGAATATTCTATAAGTGTTAAGCTACTGAGTGAACATTATTTGGAGTTTCTAAGCTTACAAGGAGGCTGCACAAGCTTGTCTGAGTCTACACCTGTCAAGGGGTGTAAAATTCCACACACCCGCTCGCATTTGCAAGTAAAAGTTTGGACATTTTGTGTAGTACTTTTCTAATTTATAGCATCTTGAAGAAAAATTTGGAACATGAGGGCAAGTAACTTATTTGGAAATTTTACACCCCTGCTGTCAAAATGCCACATTGTTGGAAATCACATGTCGCGGCTCATATTTCATCTCATGGGCTTGCAGATGCTACTAACCTTTGCTTCATATGGGTATTCTTCCTCTGTTTCAATCCCACCACAAGCCTTGATATACTCGAAAGCCTGGTCCATGAGACCGCCATTACAACCCTGGTTGCCATAGGAACCCGAACAATCAACAAGCTGTTGTTCACTGAGAGAAAGGAGTTTGTGAGTTTTCCTGAAATTCTGACCTTCCAAGGAGCCGGTCTGTAATATAAAGAATTTGGGTTTGGTTAAGTGTACAAGTTCTCAACATTAGGGATGTAACAATATAATATCGGACTATCGATATATCGCAATAGTAACCTAGGTAATGTTACTATATTGATAGGAAAGATGCAATTTAAATAGTATCGGCAATAGTCTTTTCAATAATTGCAATAGTTTCAATAGTTTTTAGACCTAAGGATTTGCACTCAAAATTGCTTGGTTTAGGCGCAAAAATAAAGTTAAATGGCAGTAGGATGTACATGTTTTTGCATCCTATGCATTTCAGCAAGATTAGTGGACTGTGACAACATTCTGATATTTTTCTGTTGGTCCAATACATAACTGGTACCTGTACATACAGAAAAGTCCTACCATTATCTTATTTTTTTTCCTTCAAACAAGCATAAATGTTTCAGACAATAGTATCACAATAGTATTGCAATGGTAGTCCGCAAAAGTAATAGTATCGCAATGGCACTTCCTCCAATGTCAATATTATGGCAACACATTATTGACCACAATATTCACCTCTACTCTACATGCTGGGTAAAATTTTATTTTGCTTTCTACAGATTTGAGTGTCCAACAGTTAGGGTCAAGAGACCCAACATTTCCTTAGCATCATCTATGTCCAAACTACCTAATTTATAATTTCCAAATGTTATCAGCGGGCAACTAAAACCAGGACAACATGGAAACTATATCCATACAGAACAATGTAGACATGATATCATACTTTTAATATATTTTTTCTCTTAACATGGGTAAAAGTTCAAAATTTCCAAAATCCTGAACTTTTGAAACTCCAATCTTGCAGTATGCCCCCTAAATATTCAAAATTTCCAAGTTTAAATGATCAGTTGCCTTAAGACAGACTGTGTTTTAACAGGAAAACTTAATCTAAACTCCCCAATTCAGCCTTTTGAGACTGACTTTCTATGGAAAGTCAGCCTCAAAATCCTGAATTCAGGAATAATCCTGAAAACTTTCACCCATGTCTTAAACAGGTACTCATCAGAAGCATCATTACAACTGACCCTCTTTGCTACATGTCTATACAGGCCTCCATGTCCAGAGTGCATAACTGAAAATGATTTCTTATTTCTCAACCAAAGTATATGTTATGGGTACTGAAAAGAACCGTCTCAATGAGACGATTCTTTTGAGCACCAAAGACACATATATAAATTGATTGGCAAGAAAAAAATGACAATTTTATGCTTGAAGTTTCCATATCTGGACCTATGTCAGGTATGCAGTAAAACTTCCATAACTTGAGCTCTGATAGCTCAAAGTACCTGCGCTTAGCCCAAATAAAAAAATACCTGTGTTAAGGGTAACTCTAACTTACATATATTTACTGGTGAAACCTAAAAAAAATTTCAGGTGTTCTGGAAACAATATAATTTTATGCATTTTGAAAGGCGAAATCGCTTTCAAAATGCATAAAAATTTATTTTTTTTCCAAGAAAAAACAATATTTAAAAAAATGTGTGTGCCCATTCATCTAAATCTTCAGACCTGTTACCTGAAACACACTTATCTTTTTTATTTAGCTTTATTGTTTTCCATTTTCCTTATCAAGTAGATGTGTAGGGTACTTAAAAGAACTGGCTCAGTGAGATGTTTTTCTACATAGCCCCATCCTATATTTTGGTAGAAATTAAAGAAAATAACCACAATATAGGCAATTTCAATCAAATACTATAACATATCACATGACACCACATCTGGGAGTGAGATAACGCAATGGATTAAAATTGATACATCACTAGTTCTACACTGTAACATACTTAAACTACTTTGGGGCCTGGACTGGCTTGTTTTTCTTTTGCTGAGTACATGTGTCCTTAGCGAGTACATGTGAACTTACTGCACTGAATGACCAACAAGATCCACACTGTTTCTGATCTTTGACTGGTGTCACATATCCTTTGGTTCTCCAGTCCACCTGCTCTGGCAATAAAATGTTGGATGGTGACAGGAATGTGGAAGCATTTGTTGGTTTCTTTGAGATCAAATGACCCATATACATCTTTGTAAACTCGTTGTGGGTCTGAAATTAACGATAGCATAAATCTGTGAATGACAAAACAACAAAATGACATTTGGCATGCATGCTTGACAAAGACTCAGATCAGCATGGGCATTTACACAATCAGATCACAGTCTTTGCTGTGCATTTTATGGGTAGCTGAGGGCTCACACAGGTTTAAAAACAAAAATGGTACACATTTTCTTACCAATTACTTTAAGCATATGTTTTGGGTGCTCAAAAGAACCGTCTCATCGAGACGGTTCTTTTGAGTACCCACAACATATGTTTTGGTTCAAATAAGATTTGTTTTCCTGTTACACACTCTCCTCTAAAGGCCTGGCTCATGGGGTTCTTCATGTGGCACAGGCCCCCAGATGAGAGCATGAATCAAAAATTATTTATCTTAATTCTCAATCAAAACATATGTTGTGAGTGCAAATAAGAACCATCTCATCTCGATGGTTCTTTTGAGCACCCAAAATTTATGTTAAATTTGAAGGTTAAGAAAATATTTACGATTATACGCTCAAAAATTGTATTTATCTGGACATGTGCAGGACAGCACTGATTGATCAGACTTAAATGATGCTCAGGCATAACTGTATCAGGGGAGTAGCTACTTATACGCAAAAACGCATTTGACTATGCATTTGGACCAAAAATATGGGAAGATTATATCACAAATATGATCGATTCTTGATGTTATGTGTCAAAACGTGTGCATAGAACTGATGTCAATCTTTGACAGAATTTGTGATGATGTTTGGCATCACCCTTTGATGATTTGACACCAATTAGCGCAAAGTGAATGAGCTCATGTATTTTTTTATAATCTACCATTACCAAATGTGTGTTTATCTTGGCAAACAGCACAGAACCTGATGAGATGCCGCCTTTTGCAGCAACTCATCTAGGTCTACGCTGTTTGTTTTTGTTTGCTTGATTTGATTCTTTACATCCCATCAACAATCTTTCAGTTATAAAGGGACAGGTATTCCTGGGTTGAATCAGTATTAAGCTAGGATTAATGTTCTTGCTCAAGGACACTACGCTGTTTGTATGTTCCTTTTTCTCATGTATTCAGCCTATTCCACACGAAGTGCGTACTTTGAATTTCAGACTAGCTACGCCCCTGTGTATCATTGGTGGTTGTACAGGCAGGGATTTTCCTACCTTTCTGAAGTTGGTGACAGGGGCCTGTGGAATTTAGGGATAAAGCATTTGGACCATCAAACTTGGGAAAACTTGATGCAGTCTATTAAACTGCAACATATGTGTTGCTTTAATTGCTCATTATAAAAACTCATAAAAATTTGCATAAAAATGTGAATGAAAACATGTTTTCATTCATATTTTTATGCAAATTTTCATGCATCTGTAACTTTGGTGCTTTTGCTGAGATTTTTAGGAAATTTTCACCAAAATGTAGTAGTAAGAAATTGGGACTGTTATTCACTATTTGGGGAAGTTTTCATATTTCATCAGATTTTTTTAAAGAAATTAATGATCAAACAGCAAAAGTGAGATCTTAGTTTTGAGGTATAAGTGAGGCATGAATAGTCTATAACAATGTGATTTACCAAATCAGTAAACTGGTTGACACCAAGATAGTAGGACTTCTTTCCTTGTTTATATAGCTCATTATGTGCCTGGATATGTTTCACGTTTTGAGCAAAGATAGCTTTCCTAACATCCTCTTCCTCTTGGCTTTCATAGGTTTTCACTGAAAGAAAAGATTATCATTTCTGGAGATAAGCATTCACAATATTAGCACCCTAATCGTTTTTTAGCATAAACATAAAACTGTGATTGTTTACTTTGCCAGATTAAACATGCTGTGTCACCTAGACAGTTCTTTTGAGTATGCACACAGGGAAAATCCTAGCCCAAAATGATGATGGGCCCTTAAAATGAATCAATGGCCCATATCCCATTCAAATACATGCAAATTTCCAAATTTTTATGAGCCATTTGAATTTTTATAGGCCCTTTGTAAAATTTAATGAGCCCAAACATTCTTTATATATCCACATAAGAGCATAATTAACATGAGATTTGAATAGATTGTTTATGGGGCCAAGCCAAAAATAAAATCCATTTTTGCAAAACATTTATAGTTTTTTCTCAAAATAGATTGGGCCCATACTAGGATTATCCCTGCCCACAACATACGTTTTATTGAGAAATAAGAAAATAATTTTTCACACACTTGCCTAGAGGTAGCATATAGGAGATATATACCATAAAAACCCAAAATAATCAGACTGATCAGACTATGTAAAGACAGATCAGCATGCTCCTGAAGGAGCAGTCTGACCAGTGTCTACACTACTTACATGTACCAATCGAAAATCACTGATTCCTCAGGAAGTAAATTTTATAATGAACACTAGCTTTTACAAATGATAGAGTATAACATGTATATTTTTAAAGCATGAATTCTGGTGTCTGAATGTTTATGGCAAATGGTGTATTAAGACACTTCGCTCCCATTTTTGCTCATAACGCTCCAGATTCATAACGCAAAAAGCCATCCATTGAATTCATACCTGTACAAAAATGTATCTACCCTATATTTGACCAAGTGGTAACTTGACACTGGTAGAGGGCAACAAGCATTTTTCCCCTTTATCATTATAGATTACATATATGTATATATGTATAAAACCAGGTCAAACCACATTCTCTTTAATGCACTATAGTCTATACTGTAAATTACTACCCAGCTATATGCAGGGGATACCTTATTGCATCATGGTACAGCATCATGTAAGTTGCAACCAATCTAAGCATTTGAATTGAAAACTATAAAAACAAACAAAAAAGTACCCAATGTGTATTGGAGCATGTACACCATTGTGCAGTTAATACCCGGCCAGCACACAGTATTGGGCCACTATCAGCATGTCAGCGAAACACCATTTATATGCTGTTTCACTTGTGGGCTGATGGTGGCCCGCTTTTAGATATGTACTGGGTAAATGTAATAAATATGGTATGATACAACGGAAACCATAAAATTATTTTATATATATTACACTTTAAACGCCAATCACGACTGCAGCAGACAACAAATTTTGAGACATCTTTTCTCAATTTTCGACAAAGATAAGGTATGATATTACATGAGAATCGTCTGCAGCAGACATCATTTCTAAAAAAAAATTACAAAAATAAGGTATGATATTACATGAGAATCGTCTGCCAGCAGACGATTCTCATGAAATATCATGCCTTATTTGTAATTTTTAAAAAGCGGCAAAATTTTTAATTGTCGTCTGCTGCAAATTTTAGGTGGAGCTTTACCGGTTAAATACATACTGTGAGTTATCTTGAAGCCAGAGAACAAGTGTTCAATGGATTGATTAAGCGCCACATCTGCCTGGAGGTGCCTGGACTGTGACATCTCAAACCACTTTCCTGCGGCTGCATAGTTGACGAGAAGAAGCAAACACACTGCTACATACATGGTTATAATCTGTCTGTTCTTTTGAGCTGGAATTCTACCTGAAAGGGAAGATGAGACAAATCAATAATGTGGTACAGTACATGATATATTAGCCCTTAAAGCGTCAATCGTGACAAAAAGCTGCTTCTCACGTCTGCTGAAATGTTTAAGAAGCCTCTGTGACAAACAGTGTGGACCCAGATCAGACTGCTCCTATGGGAGCAGTCTGATCTGGGTCCACCCTGTTTGCTTCTATACTTAAATATGTCAACATTGTTAGGCAATTATTTGCAGCAGACGACATCAGCAGATATCATTTTTCAGATGCATTTTTTCTTGGCGGTTTAAGCGTTAGCTCTTATTGTTGATGCAATTCTTATCCTGGGTAAATTTAGATGATTTTTCTTCATCTGCCGACTCTTTCAAAAAATATAATTTTTTTAATTACAATGTACCCACTCTTATCTGCAGACCTAAGCACGATAACTAACAACACATCCAGGAAGAGATTATCGAACACAACAACACAGATAACTCTTGTCCTGTTGAATCCAGAATGAGATTTATCCTTTTTTAAAACATTGTGGATCCAGATCAGATCCACACTGATTTCAACTCTGATTGAAAAAAGATGCTTACAACTGGAATGCTGTGCAGGTCTATAAGATAAAAATTAGGGAGGAGAGTAGTATATTTGTTTGATTTGATTCTGTACGTCCCAGTCAACAATTTTTCAGTTGTGTTGGGACAGGTCTTCTTATGATTCTTTACGTCCCATCAACAATCTTTCAGTTGTATAGGGACGGGTCTTTCTGGGTTGAACCAGTACTAAGCTAGGATAAATGTGTCTTGCTCAAGGACCACAATGCAGCGACGCCGGGTGGGCTCGAACCCGCGGCCCTTCGGTCTTGAGTCAAGCACTCTACCACTGAGCTACTGCACTCCCCTTCCTGGGTTGAATCAATGTGTCTTGCTCAAGGATATACACAGCAACGCCAGTGAGGTGCAAACCCACAACCCATTGGTCTCGAGTCAAGTATTCTACCACTGAGCTACTGCGCTCCCATAGTGTAATATATAAAAATATTTAGGATGATAAGAGTTAGATCCAACTTAATCTGACATCAATCACGATTTGTTCCCTGGCTGCCCCACTTAATGCATATGTTTCGATGCATTCTGGAACCAACGGAACAATTTTCCCAATGGCACCCAGAACATGCAGTCACCAATAAAAGAAGAAAGAAAAATAGAGTATCTACAAAGATCTATGATAATAGTTGAAAATTACATGAAGCGAAGCATGACTATTCAAATCTATAAATTATATATAGTGCAAGTCTTAAGCTGATATACACAGATATAGTAAACTATATACAAATAGAATTTCATCATATATGATCCACTTTGCAAGGGTTTGAAATCAGAACATAATAGAGAAGTGGTAGCATTCAATCATAGGGCCAGATTAGCAAAATTATTTGATAGTGAAATATTCATTATTCCTTTATTTCAATGTATTTAGTTAAACATATGTTTTGGGTACTCAAAAGAACCGTCTCATCTTTTGGAGACAGTTCTTCTGAGTACCCACAACATATGTTTTGGATACAAAAGATACTAGAACACATTCGATGGCGCGCCATCGCAAATCCCCACGCTCTCGAAGAAATCTAATGGTAATTGAAGGTCACCAGTTTGATCGTAGGTAAAAAAATTTCAGTGTATCCTGGTATACTGCTCAGCCCCGTTAATTTGATATGCCACATGTACATGTTCAGAAAATTAAATTTTTGACCCCTCCTCAAGGCCCCAGGGGGCCGGGACCCAAAAAATTGTGCCGGTGCATGTGCCATTCATGTGAGTAACTCAAACACAAAATCTGGTTGAATTTCGGAAAAAAATTTTTTTTGACCCCCCAGCCCCCCACGGTACGCCCAAGTCCCACCCCTGGGCATGACCCAGGCAGCCAAATGAAAATCCCGTCTGATATGTTTTATATCTTTCATTTGTGAGAAGATATACAAAGTTTGGTTTAAAAATCTTTGAAATTGACTTTGTAATTCAGATTTAATGATATTTGACCTTTTGGCCCCTCCCCAAGGCCCCAGGGCGCGAGGACCAAAAAAATGGCGCCGGTGCGTGTGCCATTCATGTAAGAAACTCACACACCAAATCTGGTTGAATTTCGGGAAAAAATTTTTTTGACCGCCCCAACCCCCCACGGTACCCCCAAGTCCGACTCCTAGGGCATGACCCAGGCTGCCAAATGAAAATCCCGTCTGATATGTTTTATATCTTTCATGTGGGAGAAGACACACAAAGTTTGGTCAAAAAATCTTTCAAATTGACTTTGTAATTGAAATTTAATGACATTTAATGATATTTGACCTTTTGGCCCCTCCCCAGGGCCCCAGGGGGCGGGGCCAAAAAAAAATGTGCCGTTGCACGCCCCATTCATGTGAGCAACCCACACACCAAATTTGGTTGAATTTCGTCCAATGGTTTAGGAGGAGATAGCGTGACGGACGGACGGACGGACGGACAGACGGACGGACAGACGGAGGCGATTGCAATATCCCCATCGCTTTTTTAAAAAAGCGTGGGGATAATTAAACAATTTCGAATATGCACACTTATCTGTGAAATAATTATCTCCAGCACAGAGCAAAGGTGTGAAAGGATTATTCAAAGAAAATTAATTGGCTCATCATAAAAAGAAATATGATCCATCAGACCATACATTTCATAGATAAACATCCATGCACTTGTGCTTCAATTACATGTAACCCTTAGCCTGCGACAAAATAATTTTCTTTAACATGTTGTGGGTCCTCATTGAGAAGGTTCTTTTGTCGAAAACATATGCTAAAATATACTGGTAAGAAAAATATTTAATGTTACGCTGAAGATTTTTGTCTACCTAAACCTGTGCACTACATGTAACAATATGAAGCAGTCTGATCAGGGTTCTTATTGTTTGCTTCTTGGAAAAAAACTAGCCGGAAGGGCACTTGAATATATGCAGCAGATAACTTTTTCAGGACAAATATTTTATGACGTCACGGGATAAGTTAACACTTTTAATTGTCTTATCTGGACCCAGATCAGAGCCCACAATCTGATTGTTGCCCTAGAAGAACATCAAGATTAATAAAAATGAACTTTGAAAAAAATCAGCAGACAACAAGAGCGAATATAATTACCCAGCATGCAAAAAGTCAAGTGATCTCTCAAATAATTAGTATTTTCTGTGGTTCCTGGTCTACTTTGAACTTCCTGATTCACTTAAGATTGTGTGTGATATTATTGAACTTTAGATGGGAGCCGAAACCTTGTTACCACAGGTCCAGATAATTTGGTTGGTTTTGTTGCTTAACGTCCCAAGTCAACAGCTATACAGGTCCAGATAAGCAAACTCTAAAGTAAGATTGACAGATAAGAAATAGAGGATCTTACACAAGTGCACATTTTTTATTGAATTTATAAAACAAGTTGGGGAAAAGAGATAAAATGTGAGGCGGCTAAGCCGCTTGCCTCGCATTTTTATCCCTTTTTCGCAAAGAGTTTAACAAATTGAATAATACGTACATCATAGATATTCGATCGGTACTCAAATCTATTCCTAAATGCTTACATAAATCGCCATGCACACACTGAATACTTAAAAATGATTGAAGTCTATAGTCCTTGTGGCATATGACAAGTTTTCTATATAGTGTTTACAACAATATCTACCACATACGGTCTATGAAGTACCGGCAACTTGTGTAAATACCAGCAAATCGACGTATACATCTACCAGTGTGAAGTTGTGAACATATGTTTTGGATGCTCAAAAGAACTGTCTCATCGAGACGGTTCTTTTGAGTACCCGCAACATATATTTGGGTTGAGAAATGAGAAAAATAATTTTCTGATACACACACTTAACTAAAGGACTGATCTAGATGTCTGATTCAGGCACAAAATTTTACTCTGCACATGTGACTCATTATTTTTCATCACATGAGAATGATAAGCGTGACAAATAGGTCTACTAGTCTAGGTAATCAAATACTGTAATAATTATAACCCACACAACAGTTAAACCATACTATGCTTCAGGCATTTAAAAGATCCGCCTAAAAGACTCACGAGACCATTCTCATGAGTACCCACAACATATGGGCCTCGCCGCGAGAAAACCTGTCTTTGGGGTGTCCGACAAAGCCAGTTTCAAACCAGTCTCCGCACCTATACAGAGACTAGCTAGAAAATTGAAATTTCATCTGTAGCAAATTTACATATGATACTTTCCAAAAAGCGAAGAAAAAAGGCGCTGATCAGACTGCGTGAATGCCTAGGCTGGTCTGTGCCTTTGTTGTTCGCAAACTCCCGAAGACAGGTTTTCTCGCGTTGAGACCCATATGTTTCAGTTTAGAAACAAGAAAAATAATTTTCAATGAGGAGCTCCTATCTGGAAGCTTGATGACTAACTCTCATCCCTTATATATGAGGACAGTCCCTTTATAAGTTACACATATCTACCAGGACACAAATTGGAATAAAATTACAGCAGTGGAGTGGCTCACAAAGTTTTGTACATGTACCATGGAAATTACTGTTCCTAAAATCCTGAATCCTCTGCAAAATTAATCCGCAAACATAAAAAGGCCTGGAAAAGGTAGCAGGTGCAAATGTATTTTTTTTTTTGTGTGGCTGCAGCCTCTAAACAAAATACCTATATCACCTTCAACGTTACTGGACAGACCTGATGTGGACTCTGCGTCAAAAGGGTAGGCAGTATTCAGGATAAGGTGCGCGTTGTTGGTCGACTCTGCGTTTTGTAAGCATCCAGCAGTCATTGCAGTTGATGAGGCTGTTGACCATCCATTTACGAAAGACAAACCTAACCTTTAAAGGTTTAGATAAACAAAATTTTTGAGCGTAAAATTGTAAACAATGTCTTACCCATCAATTTGAACACATGTTTTGGGTGCTCAAAAGAACCGTCTCATTGAGACGGTTCTCTTTGAGCACACACAACATATGTTTTGGTTGAGAAATAAGAAAAAAAAATTTGGGTATGCACTCTTAACTAAAGGGTTGACCCTGTTGCAGTCCATGCTGGTACATGTACCCAAGATCTTGACGTTTGTCCTGCTTCTGCAGGATGTCCAGGCCAACACCCAGACCATAACAGGGTTGGCAAGATATACCCACCCCGGTAAACCCACCCCATAAAACCCGGGCTGGGCAATAAGGTCATTTTACCCACTTAGGGCAATATGTGGGTTTTATGAATTTTTGGTCTTATAAATTCTCAGTTTTCAGTCTCCTGTCAACAATGATTCAACATTAACATTTAACACGTATCTACAAGATAGAGACAAGTCAGCTTTCAACTATACATGATTATTATCATCTAGTCTATCATCATGATTATGCCAGTCTACAAATGTCATCTTTTCCCTGAAAAACATCTTGGGCCTCAATAATATAAATGAATCCACCCCGAGTCTTATTGCTTGACCATATTGGCAGTGAATGAAAATTTAAAGTTAACTTTGATTGGTGATGTGCTGTTTTATTCTTAAGCCTGAATAAACTTTATTTCATACTATTTATACCACCTTTACCAACTTAAGCATGAAATATCTCGTGATGTGCAAGGTCTACACTGATGTAGGTGGTATAAAATAGTTATACCATGTTTGTCTACCTGTACGAAAGATAATCCACTCGCTAAAGCTCGTGGATTATCTCCACGTACAGGCAGACAACCCATGGAATTATTATTAACTATTTGCAGGGATGATACTTTATAAGTGTGCTGTCATTCGGATCGGAACATGAAGTGGATGTCCTCTGTGCAGGTTAAAGAACCCTACAGTACTTTTGATATGGTTACTAATAGACCAGTCCTATGTTATTGTTTTTATCCGGGCTTATTGACCACGTGACTTTTTATTCTGGTTGGAAAAATGCAATCGCCATTGGGCTGAGCCAACATTTGAGTGAGAAAAAATCATCTTAAGCGATATTTTAGCCCCAGGTTTTGATTTGGACATGTAGAACAATTATGGGACATTGATTTACAATAACTTTCTTACAAGTGAAAAAAATCATTAATTTTTTAAGTTTTTATTTATTTATTTGCTTTAGAAGGGCCCCCGCTCTGGTGTTTTGGTCCCATGTCAACAGTTTCAATGAATCTCTGATATTTTTGTTAAATGACAATTAAATATATGAAAAAACACATCATTTGATAGATCAATGATCAAACCATCAAAGTGTTACTTTGCTGACTGTTTTCGGTTATGATGTCGGTGTGCCGCGGTCCCTTCGCACTAGGCATATACATGTGTTACTTTGCATAGGAGCAGCTTTAATACCATATATATATAATTCTCAATTTCAAATAAAAAAGGTTTCTTTCTTTCTTTCTCTTTCTCTTAATACTGGCACGATCAAATTATGATCATTACGCCAGGGAGTGCGATTTTCGAATTTTGAAGAAAAAACAAATACAAAACAAAACAAAAAAATCTTTCGGCTGTATTTTTAACTAAATGAGGAGTACCCTAAACTCCTCAGCAGTCTGGGAATTGACCACCGAAGGAGAAAGACTATTCCACTGTGGTATAGTCCGGGGGAAAAAAGAGTTCTTCAGGGCATCACTGTATGTCTGGTATCTACAATATTGGGCACTGTGTGATGACCTGGTAGATTTCAAGCTGCGAGCAGGGGTCAGGTACTTGTCTTTTTCTATAGACACAGCACCAGAATGTATCTTATGAAAGAGAAGCAGGGAGGACTGATCCCTACGGGCCTCAAAAGATGGCCACTCAAGCTCATCAAGCATCTCGCCAACACTACTTGTGTTACGCCATCTCCTGCAGGTCCAATGGGCTGCTGTCCTCTGAACTTTCTCTACCTGATTAATCTGAAGTTTTGAGTAAGGGCTCCAAATGGGTGCTGCATACTCTAGTTTAGGCCGAACCAAAGTTTTATATGCAACTTCCTTAGTACTCCGAGGTGCAAAAGCCAAATTCCTGCAGACGAAACCCCCATCCATATTATCAGAGATGGTTATGCCAAGGTATTTTGCTGACTGAACGTTTTCCAAAGTTTGGTTGTGAAGGGAGTAATCAAAGAGAATCTGTTTGTGATGCTGATGCTGAGTCACTCTCATAGAGTGACATTTGGCCACATTGAACTTCATTTGCCAATCGGCTTCCCATTGTCCTAAGCTAGTGAGGTCTTCCTGCAGTATAAAACAGTCCTGAATCGAATGAATGTTTCTATACAGGACACATTCGTCCGCGAACAGGGGAACAGAAGACCTGATGTTATCCAGCAGGTTGTTAATAAAAATAAGGAACGGGATCGGCCCTAAAACTGATCCTTGGGGTACACCGGATAACACTGGGACTGGACATGAGGCTTGACCATCTAATACTACTTTTTGAGTGCGCCCAGAGAGCCATGAGTTGATCCACTTGTGGGTGGACCCTCTTATCCCATAATGATAATAGTCCAATTTGTGTAATAGCCTCCTGTGTGGTACCTTATCAAAGGCCTTTGCGAAATCCATTATGATCAAATCTGTCTGCTTGTGTCCACGATTCACAGCGCCATCCAGGTTGCTGATGATATCGTGCACAAACTGGACCAACTGGGTCTCGCAGGACCTCTGACTTCGGAAACCATGCTGACAGTCAGCAAGTATGCTATCTAAGGCTAAGTGCTTGTTGATGTTACTGACTAATATATGCTCTAGGGTTTTGCAGCAGATGCATGTGAGCGACACTGGTCTGTAATTAGCATCATCATATTTTTCACCTTTTTTAAAGTCCGGAGAAACATTAGCTTGTCGCCACTCATCTGGTACATCGCCCCGAGCTAAGGACTCATTAAAGCGTAACTACCTATTTTTTTTAAATAAAACTCAAACTTTCAATTGGTGTAACACTAATAATCTGTAATCAATAACCCCCTTTTGATATTTAACTCGCAAGAGCAATGCTGGCTTACTCAATCAAGTTGGCATCAAAGTGAATTAATATCCATTCAATAATAATCTTAAATAATTGAAATAAAGGGAGCTCACTCACCTAAAACGTTTGGACAACGTATAAGTGTCAATCTTTTTTTCTGACAGAACAGACTTTAGTGAGCCGTTACATTTAAAAGATACCTTGTAAGTGTGTGAGAAGGATAAATTTACACATCTCTGTTAGAAAATATTGGGGAATTTGCCTTTTCTAATGTATTTGTGTGAGGTTGCCTGCTGTAGAAAGAAGAATAATCCAAAAATAGATTTCACGGTAAACAAATTGTGAAATCGAAAGTGAATTCCCTGAATTTTATGCAGGAATTACTCTTAAAAACGTACTTCACTTCTTCACAAATTATTGTGAGTCCCAAAGGATGCACATGATAATTTTTTTGGGGTCCCCAGCTTGTTTTTGAGAGTCAAAGACGCAATATCCTGGATCAGGGAAAATCCTGGACTTGTCTATCCTTGCAGGCCCTATAACATCACCACCTGGCTAGAGTCCCACCTCAGGCCCTGGTTTCTCTTTAGTTTATAGGTGGTGTGCCCACAGTATGGTGTACCGTTTGGGTCAAAAGTTAATATCAGTGTGACACCTAAAATAATATAGGTGGGACCTAAATTAATTTAGGTCCCACCTATATTATTTTAGGTCCCACCTATATTATTTTAGGTGTCACACTTATATTAACTTTTGACCCAAACGGTACGCCTCAGCTCGAATCACCACGTCAGCTTATTTGCATACAACCAATCAAAATCGTCGTTACAGAATATAGGCCAAATTTAGACTCGTTTCAGCTCGTGTTGATCACTTGTGTTTTATATAGGTGATACCTAAATTAATTCCAGTGTCACACCTAAAATAATTCTATTGTGACACCTAAAATAATTCTATTGTGACACCTAAATTAATTTAGGTCCCACCTAAATTATATTAGGTCCCACCTAAATTATTTTAGGTGTCACACCTAAAATAATTCTATTGTGACACCTAAAATGATTTCATTGCAGGGCCGTCGCCGCGTATTAAAAAAGTGGTCCAGCGGAGGAAATCATCGAGTGCCGATGGCACGAGAGGGGGAGAGCACGAGAGGGGGACCTCCCCTCTCGTTAGGGGGGTTAGGGGGTTTCCCCCGAGAAAATTTTGAATTTTTAGCACTTCTATGTGCGTTTTTAATGGGGTTTTATGCGTTTGGGACCAGATTTCAGTCAGGTTTTGGCAAAGTACCTTTAGCACTGATCCTTGGTTGCCATGGGTGGATCCAGAGGGGGGACAGGGGGTCCGGACCCCCCCCCCTTTAAAAATCACAAAAATAGGGTTTCGAAGCAATACTGTTCCAGATCTCCTGAAAAATCACAAGCTACCAAGCCAGCATTCAATGTTGGGCCATTATCGGCTCGCCAGCGAAACACGTTTCGCTGGCTGGCCGATGATGGCCCGTCTATAGTGTTATTTTAGTTTAAACTTTATTTCATTTGTACAATACAGTGTCTAAGTTTAAAAGGAGACTGCACAGGCTCGTCAGAGCCCACACTTGTCAAAATGCCACATTATTGGAAAACACATGTCGCTGCTCATCTACTTTTGTGCGCCCGTGTCCATATCTGGCAAGTGCGTAGCCAGTATTACGCACCTCAACGGGAGGCCTCTGAAACAAGCAGTGATTCTTGTCAATTGCGTTCTTTTTCAAAATTGGGACTTCTCTTAAAGGAAAGTATTTGCTTCCGATTTCTTCACTGTTTGACAAAAATCAACTGCCTGCGTATATGTAATGAATGCAAAATGATAAAGAAAAGTCACTCCTGCTGCCCCTAAAATGAAAGTGGATTCACCCAAATGATAGGATGGGAAAGTCCATTCGTCACAAGTTGGTTAAATTATCAGCAGTATAAATGTGCTCATTTACAAAGCTTATGAATAAATGCACTTATAGTTACTGAATAGTCAAGCATATAATTATGAGCCACAACATGAGATTTCCAACAATGTGGTAGTTGCCATTAGCAAAGCCTCAGATCAGCCTGCGCCTAGGCGCAGACTGATCAGAGCCTTTGCTAGTCGCTTGATTATTCTATGACTGTTATGCTACTGACCGAACAACTTTAAAGCTTAATTGGGGACTGCACAGGCTTGTCTGAGTCTACACTTCTCAAAATATCACACTGTTTGAAATCGCATGCCCCGCTCAAAGTGTTTATATATTTTTACGAAAAGGCAAGACAATCTGGGCATAGAATTACAATGTATCCTTAAAGTTAAGGAGTACTTAAGTTAAGTATTGAATTTCTAGGATGCGAAAAATAACGTTTCCAAACTGATTAAAACCAAAATAGTTTCATTTTATCTGTAGATTACAATGATATCTTTGACCATGAGTACTGCATCGGTCTTGGCAGTTTATTAAGCATTTAATGTACACGTTTAAGTATCAGTACTTAAATTAAGTCTTCCTTACTTTTAAGGAGGCATTGTAATTCTGGGCCCAGATCAACAACATTTAAACCTCGTCGTAAGAAAACAGGTCTGCTTTTGCTTATTTGCCATGCAAATGAGCTGCGAGGTTACTAGACATTTGCTTTCGCTAAACAGATCATGATTCCTCTAGTAACTCGTATGTATATGGCTGTGCAGTCCAATTTGTGTCATAACTGTTATGCGATAGAGACAGGAGACGTTTTTATCCTGGTTTTATAGTGTAGAGTAGCACCGGGGCGCAACTGTGGCCCTACCGGCATGTTAACGTGGCGCAACCTTATATTTGTAAAATGAACACATTCAAATTTTAGGAAAATATCCTTCCAAATATTAAGCATATGTACTTAAGCCCCATTCTCACTGTGCCGATGTAGCCACGGTTCATCCCGATGCAGGACAGCCGGTATACCGTGATGCACAGGGACACATTTCATAAAAAATAAATTGCGTTCTCACCTTGCCGACGTTATCCCGGTATAGCCCCGGTTCTCGAGAAAGCAAGACGCCGGTTGATCCCCGGTTCACCACGGAGCACTCACGGTGCAGCACGGTGCAGTCACGGTTCGTGCCGGTATACCCCGGTGTTACCCAGATTGTTTACGGTGGTGTCCCGGTAACTGCCGGTTGCGCCACGATTACATGCCGGTAGGGCCACGGTTGCGTCCCGGTGCTACTCAAGACCGGAGGCTTCATCTAGATTTTTGCTGTGCAACTTTCCTGTCGATAGGCATAACGTGAGATCTTTGGCTAGGGCCTACTTTTGAACCACGACGGCTAAACGCTTCTCTGTTCATGCTTCTTAAAGCCGAATGAACATTGGGGGAACCGTAGAATTCTTGGGCTGAATTGGAACAGGGCAGAATTTGTATATCCGTAACGGAATGAATTGTAACAACACATGCTCACGATGTTCGTATATGTAAATTCGAAACGTTTTAAACATACTTTGTCGCTCGACATTCTATTTGATTTAGAATAATTAGAAGAGAAAAAAATGTCAAATTAAGGGAAATGAAACTGGATCATAGAAATCATCTGGGCCCTAGCGTGAGAAGACCTGTCTTAGGGGTTTCCGAAAATGCAAGACTCAAACCAAACTGCTCAGTTACAGAGATTAGCTAGAAAGCTGATTTTTTTTTTGCGTGTAGCAAGTTTATCAATTATACTTTCAAGAGCGTGAATAACAAAGGCACTGATCAGACTGCGCGGATGTGTAGGCTGGTCTGCGCCTTTAATCTTCAAACGCAGCCACTTCAGGTTTTCTCTCGACAAGGTCCATGTATGATAACTGTCATTATAATAATTGCATTGTTTTTCAATGGTTTCACACCTTGGCTAGGTCGGTCTATTGATGACACGCGCAATAAGCGTTATTGAAAATCAGAGGTAAGCACAAAGAAAAATGAGCCGCAACCGCGGCAACGATGGCCTTTTAAAAATAAAATGAAGAAAACGTGTGAAAATCGTGACAGCATGAAAAAGTTGTTTTGACCAGCACTATGTTTCTCGCTCTACATACTATAGCAAAGAATTGTGACCAAAAGGACTAAAATCTGGCCCAAACGCATCATAGAAAGCCTTAAAACGCACAAAGAGGCACTCAAAATAAAAAATAACAATCAAAAGTTAATTTCAGTGCGACACCTAAAATAATTATAGTGTGACACCTAAATTAATTTAGGTCCCACCTAAATTAATATAGGTGTCACCTATATAAAACAAGAAGTTTTAAACACTTGGCAGCTAAGATGAAGCTTGAATTTACCTATATTTTGTAACGATGTTTTTGATTGGCTGTATGCAAATGAGCTGGCGTAGGTGATTCTACCTGAGGCGTACCAACAGGGTCAAAAGTATTATTTTAGGTGGGACCTAAATTAATTTAGGTGCGACCTAAAATAATATAGGTGGGACCTAAATTAATTTAGGTGGGACCTAAAATAATTTAGGTGTCACACTATAATTATTTTAGGTGTCACACTGAAATTAACTTTTGACCCAAACGGTACACCATACCACAGCACTTTTAACCCTTGTTAGAGGCTTTATCAAGAAAAAGCAACAACAACTTCAAAAAGGAAAATAGATTGTGAGAGCTATTTACATAACTTTGCTTTTACAAACTTGTCTTTGTTCTGGGCCAAGCCAAGGAATTTCGTCGAAACCGAAAGTTGAGATTTTAGACCCTTTTTTAACCCATCTATCTCGAACAAATCTAGAAGATCTTTCACTTGGAGAAAATAATCTGCTTTCGGCAAACAAAACTCTTTTATCTGTGGAGGCAACTGATAAAATAAGTGATGAAATGATAAAGTTGTGTTACCTGTTCGAAGACTTGACAATGACTGAGCCTATCACGGGATCTCTCATGTGACTTGCATGACGTCATCAGGGAGGCGTTATGGGATTGGTAAGTGTTAGCTTTCTAAAACGTTATAGACATGGTCGTAGACATCAAGCTCGTTAGTTATACCCGCTTTTTTAGTTATTAATTTCGTATCAAAGTCGGTCCGTCGTCCGAGCGCATGTACGTGCGTGCGTACGCACGTGCGTACGGCTGTTATGTTTCTTGTAAATGCATTTCCTCCTAAAACTGTTGGACGTAGCAACTGCAGACTTAAAATGTGTATAGATCACATGACGTAGAGGGAACCGAGCAACATTTCGTGTGACCTTCAAGGTCAAGGTCAAATAATGTATTTTCTTGTAACCATTGGATGTAATAATTTAAACTTTACAGGAGCATAGATCACATGGTGTAGAGGGTACTGGACAACATTACCTTTGACCTTGGCCCAAAGTTCAAGGTCAAATAATGTATTTTCTTGTAAATGTATCTCCTTCTTAAGCATTGGATGTATTAACACCAAACTTTACAGGTGCATATGTCATACGATGTAGAGGGCACTGGACAACATTTCCTGCCAAGTTCAAGGATAAGATAATGTATTTTCTCAGGGATGTATACTTGCAGGGATTAGCTTCTCATCTATTTCATCAATATTATTGCCTACGCGTAAATCGGGTATACGCCGAGATAAATACCTTTCTGCCGCCATTTTCAAAGAGGCTGTTCATAGCGATGATTCATAGGAAAGTTCGATGTTAAAACCGTGAATATTCAATATATGTGGAGAAAATTCTTACGGAATTTACGAGAATAAGTTTTTAAGTATATCTCATATGAGTTATGTTGGAATAAAATTCGTGGATAATGGTTAATTTTCGTGTTATTTTGGACAGATTGCGTTGTTTACAAGCCGCCATCTTGAAAATGGTGGATATTAGAATTTTAATGAGCTACTTGTCACTTTAACTGTGGCAATTTGAAGCGCTCAATGAGTGTAATTCTTTAAATTCCTAAACGTTAATATATTTGTCCTAAGTTTGCATTTTGTAGAATATCGTTATATTGCAAACTTTTGTTGCAGAGACGATATGAAAAAGAGGCAAAATGATAACTTTTCGTACTACATCTGTTTATTCTATACCATCGAAATTGTCGGTTGTAGAGCTAATTGATGTGAGTAGATTTGATATACTTAACACTTGATACGTAAATTACACATTTCGGAACTAAAATTTTCATTTTTTTAGCAAAAACAAAATAAAATCATGCAGATAAGATGCTAGCAAAATCGTCTTTCTTTAATTTTTCCGCATAACGTTCCACTCTACGGAGGTGTCCCAACACTAGGAACCTAAACATTGCCTCTAATGTAAATTAGGAATTTAGCCACATTGCAGGGTTAAAAAGCGTGAAAACATACATTTAATTATAAATGATAATTTGTCAACCATAGATACACTTCATTTCATTAAAAAGCGTTTGTTTAACAATTAACAATGTAATTGGTAAGACAGCTGTGAGCAGTAATTATTTCCGTGACTGCGTTAAATATCTATTCAACCAAAACGACTTGTTTTAGAAGTGATATAATCAACAACTGACAATAATAGCCAATTTAAGAATTAAACAAAAGATACTGAATTTCTATTTAACTCATTTACGCCCTCTCCACTCAATTGGACCAGACGATTTCGTTTTAAGGGGTGTTGGTGTCATTTTCATTTTCTTAAATTTTTATAGAACATTCTGTAAGCAAACGGTGGAGACCCTGATCAGATACCGCGTTCTGCTGGGTCTCATCTGGTTCTGCACTGTTTACCTATGCCCCACAAAAAGGACGTTAAGCATATGTGGGTTAATTGCGTTGTATGAAAAAATGCCTTTTTCCATGTCTGAGAAATGAAGAAAAGCCTGATGCGTTATCTTTTTTCTTGGGTATTTTTTTCTGACAACACTAGATTGTTTGATATCATATGGGCCTCGTTGTGAGAAAAACTGTTTTCGGGGGTGGGGGGGGGGGGGGGGGGTGTTTCGACAAAGAGTGTTTCAAACCAGTCTCCTCAGCTAAAGGGACTAGCTTGAAAATTGAAATTTCACCTGCAGCAAGTTTACATATGATACTTTCCAAAAAGCAAAAAAAAAAGGCGCTGATCAGACTGCGCGGATGCGCAGGCTGGTCTGTGCCTGTGTTGTTCACAAACCCCGGAAGACAGGGTTTCTAGCGTTGAGGCCCATATTATAGCTGCATTTATGATCCGTGCAATAGTGAATGAACTGCATCCCACGTTTTTTTTTTTTTTTTTTTTTTTTTTTTTAATTCTCATCGAAAGTTCATTCTCTTTTGTTGAATAGTTTTACATTTCATTTGTTTTACCAAGCGATGTTTGGCTAATTAGCGCTCATAACCACGGACGTATATTGCGCGGGGGCGGGGGGTAAATTTAAGATCCGTCACAGGATGCGGATAAGATGGAAATCCTAGGTTCATTTCTTCTGCGGAATTAATTTACTTTTTACCGGAACAACATCGTGTTTGGTATCAAATTGCAGCTTAGAAGCTTCTCCATAAAACGGTGCTATTCTTTCAGACCTATCGCTTCTTACCGAGATGCTAGGGGCGAAGAAACACATGCCCATACACATGCGCATCTCTTTCTCTTTAAGTGATTCGTCACTTTATCGGAAATTGCCTGCCGCCTACCTGGATTTCAGCGCGGCAAAGATCGAATAACGATTATCGGTAAATCTATTGGTGTTTCCAGTCCAGGTAATATAACGTCCATGATTTTCTTGAAAATGCATCTCCACATTATCCCTTGGACATAGCAGCTTCAACTTTGCAGGTGTATAGGTCACTAGGGTACTGGGCAACACATTAAATGGCATTGAACCCAGAAGTCAAAGTCAAATAATGCATTTTCTTGTAAATGAATCTTCTAAACTGTAGGACGAAGCAACTTCAAATTTTGCAGGTGCATAGGTCATATGATGTGGAGGATACTGAGCAATATATTATGTGACCTTGACCCCTAGGCCAAGGTCGTATAATGTATTTCTTGTAAATGCACCCCCCCCCCCTTAACCATTGGACATAGCAACATTTAACTTTGCAGGTGCGTAGGTGACCCGGTGGCGAGGGTACTGGGCAACATTTTGTTAGCCGCTGTGAAACCGGTTTAAGCCCTCCAGTAAAATAGTTTTACTGATCACTTCTTTTGTGGATCATTTGTGTTTTTGTGTCTTGTGTTTCTCATGTTTTCGCGTCTGTTCATTGCTGCCTTGTGGTCACCTGCTGGGAAAGGGCTGGTCGCTTTGCTTTTGTTGGTACTGTGTATAGTGTTTTTTGGCAAAAATACAAGCATTGCAAAACAGCAGCAAATTATGAAGTATATAAAAAAGCTAGAAACTTGGTCATAACAGAACTAAGAAAGGGAAAAAAATAATATATGAGAAAGACCTGGCTGCAAAGATAAAAACTGATAATAAGCTCTTCTGGGGATATGTTCGATCTAAAAGCAAAACAAAATCAACTGTTAACAAATTGATGAACGAGGAAGGGAAGGTCTCAGAAAGCAACCATGAAACTGCTTGCATACTGAATAAATTCTTCGCAAGTGTTTTTGAAAAAGAGGGAGATGAGGAATTACCAGAATTCGCGGAGCGGAACTATAGACATCCACTAGAGTCTCTATTATTTACAGAGGAACAAGTTTCGAAAGCAATTGACCATATCAAGGCTTCTAAATCACAAGGACCAGACAACATTCACCCAAAACTAATAAAAGAAACAAAATCAGCTATAAAGAAACCTCTTAAAATCCTGTTTACTAAATCCTTGGAGGAAGAAAAAATCCCAACAATTTGGAAAAAAACCAATGTAACAGCAATATTTAAAAAAGGAGAAAAGAGTAAAGCTGAAAATTATCGCCCGATCAGCCTCACCTCAGTACCGGGCAAATTGATGGAAAGGCTAGTCAAAAATGCTATAGTCGAACACATGACAACAAACAACTTGTTCTCTGAGGCACAACACGGCTTCTTGAAAGGAAAATCGTGTGTAACACAACTACTCGAATACTTGGAAGACATAACAGAAGCCATGGATAATGGGAACGATGTAGATGTCATTTACTTGGACTTTTGTAAAGCTTTTGATAAGATACCACACCGAAGGCTGATAAAGAAGTTGGAAAAATATGGAATCAAAGGAAAAGTACTTAATTGGATAAGGGATTTCCTATCAGAAAGACAACAAAGAGTCTTTATCAAGGGATCAAGCTCCACTTGGACAGACATTGCATCAGGAGTTCCTCAAGGAAGTGTCCTGGGGACTACCCTTTTTCTAGTGTATATAAACGATTTACCAGAAGCCATTGAGGGACTAATGAAAATTTTCGCAGATGACACGAAGGTCTACCGAGCAAAAGAGTCAACAGAAACACCTGAACTTCTACAAAATGATGTTAGTAAATCGGAATATTGGGGAGGTGAATGGAAAATGTTTTACAATACAGACAAATGTCATCATGTTCATATAGGTGAAAATACAGAAGCCAGTAAATATGAAATGGGCTCAGGTGATAATAGAAACACAATCAAAAGAGTTGAATCAGAGAAGGATCTAGGAGTATTTATTGATGAGAAACTTAACTTTCATGACCACATAACAAAGAAAGTAAATATTGCCAACAGAAATCTAGGAATAATATTCAGAAGCTTTACATACATGGACAAAGAAATGTTCCTAAATCTGTACAAGTCTATGGTGCGGCCCCATATAGAATATGCAACACAGGTATGGTCACCACAATACAAGAAAGACAAAATAACTTTAGAAAATGTCCAAAGAAGAGCAACGCGTCTGGTAAAATGCATAAAGCATTTATCATATTCTGAGAGGCTTAAAGCATTAGGGTTACCTACGTTGGAATACCGCAGGGAGCGTGCCGACATGATTCAGGTTTACTTGAGACATGAAACTGAACTTAAATGGATTAAATTTTTGCAATCACCTTTTCCTTTAGGCTTTAATGATAATATATACCATGAAGGCAACATTTCTAAAATGCCAGATTTTGATGTTTTTTCTGTTTTGGAATGTAAAAAACGTAAAAGTAGATCTCATGGTAAACGTAAAAATGGCAACATTAAGCGCAAAATTTGTACTGAAAAACGCTTAAATACTTCTCTAAAGGATCTTTCTTTGGCTTTAACTAATCATGGTCGACATGGCTTATTTTCATTTTTAAGTTCCTTGCCTATCTCAGTTTTACGCAATTTAGAGTTAGAGGCTAATAAACTTTATGATAGAGCAAACAAATTATATAAAGCAGCACTCCTTACAAGGTGTTATGTTCAACATTTCCTTAGTCCTTATATCGATTCTGAAGTCAACCATAAACGACATTTTATCAAAATTCCATTCATTAAAAAAGGTATTGAGTTTATTGATTTACATAGTATCTTCAAGGATAATTCAGTGATTTCATCTATTCCAAATTACTTTAATAATTCTGAAACTCCAATCATTTGTTATAAATATAACAAACCAATAAGGTCTACGATATTTAACTTTAATAAAATTGTAAATGATTTAGATATAGATTCCAATACTCCTGCCTCCTGAGATTGTAAAAATTCAAATTATTTATATCCCTCTGCAGGGCATGTTATTACAGGTAATCTAAATGTCATTCCTGACGCTAGAGTTCGCAATATCATTTCTAAAGGTCCTAAATATAGATTTCCCTCTAATATTGATTTCTCTAAATGTCGTAGAGAGATCGCTGCTTCTTTAAATGACTTCAGTAATCGTTGGTGCAAATGGGAAAATGTTGAACCTGATGCTTTGAAGGAATGGAAGATAAACATTTTTAAAATTATTGATACTCGTATTTCATTTTACTCTCGTAATACACATCTTTTGCCCCCTAAACCTAAATCTTCTTTTCGTCATCTTAAACGAGGTATCCAGGATTTTCATATGAACTATGTTTTGGTTCCAGCAGATAAAGCTGCTAACAATGTTGTAGTTGTTTGACGATTGTATTATATTAATACTCTTAAGCGTGAGCTTGTTGACACTAATGCCTATAAACTGCAGCCTTCTTTAAGTGAAAGGGTGATTGTTGATGGGCATGGTTGTCATACAGCCCTACATTTTGGTGTCAAAGCTAAAGAAAATCAAGACAAAGTTCCTACGTTGTACTGGTTACCTAAACTCCATAAAAACCCCTATAAAGCAAGATTTATTGCAAATTCTAGTTCTTGTACGACAACAGAACTTTCTAAATTGTTAACCTCGTGTCTTACAGCTGTTAAAAAACATATTATCAAATATTGTGAAAAAGTATATGAGAGATCCGGTAAAAACCTATTTTGGTCCATAAAAAATTCAGGTGAAATTTTAGATAAACTTAAAGCTAGAGATTTCAATGCGACCAGTTTGTCTACTTATGATTTTTCTACTCTTTACACTACTTTACCTCAAAATTTAATTAAAGATAAACTTATTGATCTTATTGAAAGAACCTTCCAGAGAGAAGGCTCTCCTTACCTTGCATGTAGTGACAGAAATGCATTTTTTACTTCAGAAAAACCTAAAAAATATCATGCATGGTCGTGTCAAAATGTATGTGATGCGCTGACCTTTTTGTTGGACAACATTTTTATTCGATTTGGCATCAAGCTCTATAGACAAGTAGTTGGGATTCCTATGGGCACTAATTGTGCTCCCCTGGTTGCAGATTTATTCCTGTTTTGTTATGAAAGGGACTTTATGATGTCTCTTTCTGATGATAAGCAGGCTGATGTTATTGATGCGTTTAACACTACTTCCAGATATTTGAACGATATTTTAAATATTAATAATGTTTATTTTGAAAATATGGTTAGTCAAATATACCCTTCAGAGCTCCAACTTAATAAAGCCAATGCCTCTGATACCGAAGCCGCATTTTTAGACTTGCATTTGTCAATTTCTAATGATATTGTTTCTACCAAAATTTATGATAAACGTGACGACTTTGATTTTGAAATTGTCAATTTCCCATTTTTAGATGGTGATGTTCCTCGTTCTACATCCTATGGAGTCTATATCTCTCAACTCATTCGTTTTGCTAGAGCATCTAGCTATGTTACTGACTTCAACACTCGCAATAAATTGTTAACTCAGAAACTTCTTAAACAGGGCTATCGGTATCATAAACTTCGCAAAACATTTTCAAAATTTTAAAGACGATACTATGATTTGATTTCTAAATTCCAAGTTGGACTTAAATCTCTCTTGCGCCAAGGACTTTCGGAACCTGATTTCTATGGTGACTTGGTGTATAAGTTGAAGAAGATTGTTGGCTCTAATAATTTTTCAGCGCAGTTCATTAAAATAATTTCCCATTATAAAAAGATTGGCTATAACATTAATGTATTGAAAACAGACTGCATGCTTGGTAGTCAACCCAATCACGGTGGGCAACTTTGCTTTCCTCTTTAATTGCACGCCGGTGGGTCGGACTTCAGACTCTATGATGGTTCCGACTTAAAGACTTATCTATTGATGAGATGGTAGGGGCCTGATGCTTTGGCTGTTTGTCGGGCCCACCGGGGTTTACCTGTTGGATTTCTTTTGCTCCGGTATTCAGTTTAATTTACTGTTGAGTCCTTATCCTTGCTTTATCTCCTTGTTATATCTTGATTTATATGTTTTAGGAGATGATGCATTGATAAGTTAGGGGTCTTTCATGCAAACCAAATATTTATGTGTCTTGATCCACATCTGAATTAAGGGTGAGGTTGGCGCCGTTAAACCGGTTTAAGCCCTCCAGTAAAATATTTTACTGACCGTTCCAAGGCGGTACTTCTTTTGTGGATCTTTTATGTTTTTGTTCTGTCTTGTGTTTGCTATGTTTTGTGCGCGTCTGTTTATATGTGCTTTGTGGTCTCCTGCTGGGAAAGGGCTGACCTCTTGGCTCTCGTTTGTGGTGTCTTCTGTGAGTTTGTCACTTTCCCATTGGTATCCTGGGTCAGGTGTGGTACTTGATTGTATCGATTCCTGATCTTTGCAACCTTATTACTTTTACAAAATCCTCCATGATATTGACAAAGCAGACAGGGAAAAACTATTTCAAATGGCAGCTTACACATCAACAAGGGGACATCCCCTAAAGCTATTCAAAAAGAGATGTCGCCTAAATCTTAGGAAAAATTACTTTTCACAGCGTGTGATCGACCAGTGGAACGGACTGCCAACAAATCTTGTAACAGCACCCTCCTTAAACGCCTTCAAAAGCAGACTAAATAAATTCTGGAAAGACCACCCTTCAAATTCAGAGCAGCCTGCTACCTCACGGAAGATGAAGCAAGACAGGGAAAACAACCAAGAAAAGCATCCGAAGAGGCTACCTAGCCTACTATGATGTCGACGTCAAGTAAGTCAAGTAAGTTGTTACTTTCCCATTAGTCCGTTAGTTGAAATGAAAAAGGGGCCTAATTAAGGAGTTGGTTGCACCCACTAGGTACCAAAGTTCCTATATATCATTTTAAAGCTGAAAGTGTGCTGAATATGATGCACGATGTGATCAAGCTGTAAACCTATGCAACTATTTGTAAACATGCAAATAGAGAGGTATGGTATGCGAAAAAGTTCCACATTTTTTGTGCAACAATTATAGGTAACCCCAAGTATTTTCTTTTTATAGCTATTAAGTACCTTTATGATGGTGAATATATGCAAGAAATATTTAAAAGATATCATACAAGAGCTTGGAAGCAATATTTATTGCTTTATTTTTGGAAACAACATTAACACTTAGCATTGGCAGGTGGGATTATTGACACCATGGCACAAATATATTCATAAACAACAAGAAATTTGGAAAATACGATTCTGTGCTAAAATATTTGCACATAGCCTATCCAGAGAAACTCTTTTTACATAAAAGCTATCAAAGAAACACTAAGAAGGCGAAACTTTCACCGATAACACAGTGCCACCCCCCCCCTTTAGTTAAAGCTGATTTGTAAATTACCAAACGCATGTTTCCTCTTTTTCTTGTTCTAAAACAAAGCGTACATGCCGTTTTAGGAAATATTATGTCTGACAATAATTCTGTATTTAAATAATATGAATTTAAAATGGAAAAATAATATATCATTAGCATGTGCAAACCCAACCTGACTCTGAAACCCTTTGCCATGCTTTGTAATGGCACATTAACAGTATGAATAGACCCTAGTTTGCAAAGATCCTGCTTCAATCATGATACTGTGTAGACCCTTAGCAATAGAAGCAATCTTTCAAAATAATAGAAATAGTTTCACCATTCATATCTGAATTCATAGCATTGGTACATCTTCTTTAATACAGTTTATGTTATCAACGTTGCCTTACCTACTTATTTTCAATAGATAATATTTTGATAGAGCATGTCAAATAATGGATTAACGTTTCCTTACTTTCTTATTTTTAATAGATAATATTTTGAGAGAGTATGTCAAATTATGTATATCAATATTGCTGAATTAAGAATAAAGAATTGAAAAGCCTTATGTTATTGGACTGTACTGAACAAATTTAGTATTGTAATGTATTTTAATAAACGCTCTGTTGTATCTGGCAGGTAGGACCCAAGATATCGAGTGTTAACATCTTGATTCTTAATATGAGGGGTCCAATAAACAATATCATACCACTCCTGGAGGGTCCTTAGGGGTGTGCATGTTGACCCCTTAAGGGCCCATGGACTATAGGAACTAAAATGTGTTCCATGTTTTGATAAGACCTCTGATCAGCCCTCAGTTCGATGGTTTAGTGCATTAATATGTTTTTCAGTGTATCAATATCTTTTTAGGTAGTCAGGCCAAATCATGATTTTGATAGATGGCCAATGAAAGGTAACAATGATCCTGCACTTCTAGACTTATCAACCTTGGTTTCAGGTACCAATTTCCTAATAGTATTTACAGTATTATTGATACGAAGGGCTGTTTCTGTTCTAATAACCATGGTTTGCAATAGAGCCTGATTGATTAAAAAGCATGTATCATTATCTCTGTGACAAAAACGAATATTAGGAGAGCCAAGTCTCCTAGGGTTTGGTATTTGAAATGTATGTAGCCAGTCTTCCTGAGCCATGAACATACCAACTTCTGGTTTGAAAACTATGCTGTAATTAAGTCTTTGAACTATTTCTTTTTGCTTCACCCTGGTACATATGGCAAATAAGAAGGGAGAAGGTCAATAGGATCAGCAACAGGCCTCTCAGTTGTCCTGGTAACACTATAAAATAATCTAAAAATATGTTCGAAATCTGGTTGACAAGGTACCACTGTCTAGCACTATTTAACAATTTAAAGTAGAAGATGGCTTCCACATTATTTGGGTTTGGCTCCCTTCATAAGAAAAAGGTTTGATGTTTTCACTCAAATTGGAGGAAACCAAAAGTAAAGATTCTGGCAACTGATTGTCTGTTTTCGACTCAATATGATCTAAAGTATCTCGTCAGATTTTGCCTATAGTTTTACCATGGAATTTAGGGTTGAATAAGCTATGGCAAAGATGTTTATTACGTAAAATACCTATTACCTGATTTACGCTTTCTCTTGCCCTGCCTGGCACGGCGTATATCAAACTCACTTTTTGGTTTTTCAGTTATGAAGTCTTCTGGTTCCCATGTGTCACTATAATTCCCCGCTCAGTGGACTAAATAGTGCTTCTTTCCTTTCATGTATTTCGTTTTGAGAAGAGTTTCCACTTCATAGTATGTGTCATCTGACGGACTTGAAGTTGGATTTGCTTCTTGAGACTTACTTTGCGTTGTGCTATCTGTATATGTCTGGTTCATTGACAAATTGTTCTCATCACCATGATTTGATGGTTTGCTCTTGTTTATGCTTACCTGATGATCATTGGTTGCCTCTGCTTCATTATTTAGATCAGGTAGATCTATCATTATATATGGGTTCTTATATTCTGATAGACAGGACCTGGTGGCATTGATAGGAGATTTTTGGGTTTGTGGTCAGAACAGCGCCTCAACATGTAAGTATAGTTAGGTCAAACTTTGGTGATGTAAAAGGGACCCTCAAATCTTGCAAACAGTTTGGGAGAAAGCCCGGTTTCTATCTTGGAAATTCGTAACAAGTCCCTGTCATGGAGATCAAATTTAGGTTCTTTGGACTTTTATCCTAACGCTCTTTGGATTTTGCTTGAGAATCTTATACGTTCTAAAAGGCAATTTCCTTTGCCATTTTCAACCTTTCCATAGGTCCTTCAAAGGTTTTTTTTTAAAATCTTGGGCCAAAATGTCCTTTGGGACCAATGCGGTATTAACTGGGAGGTTCATTTCTTTCCCAAACACCACATGAAATGGAGATAGGGTCGTGGACTTAGTGGTGGGTGACATTCTGAAAGTCATCATGACACTCATTAAGAATAAGGGCCAATTAGTTTGCTCTTTGTTACAGTATTTTCTGAGTGTTTGAGCATGGGTACTGTTTAATCACTCACAGGTCGAGTTAGTCTGAGGATAATATGATGATGAATAATGACGAGTGATGTCAAACATTTCACATAAAGCACTTACCAGCATTGACATAAAGTTGGCACCATTGATACTTACTAGACAGGAAGGGGCTCCAAAACGAGTGATGATTTCATTTTGGGGACTGCTGCTGCTTTTTTGCATTTTGTGTTTCCAATGGGAAACTTTCACACCAAATGGAAAAGCTGTCAACGACTAACAAGAAATGTATATTGATAACCATTTACATTTGGAAGGGCCCCTTGCACGTCCATGGGCCATCAACTGAAAACATCCTCAATTGGCATGGGAGGCAATGGTGGTGGTTGTCTTTTCTGTCAGTTTTCATTCTCTGACACAGATCACAAGTTGTGATTTACTAACTGATTATCTGATACATTCCTGGAAAGAAGTATCTTTCATGGGTGGCTGCAAAGGTCTTTTGGATTCCCAGATGCCCACTTCTGGCATGTGAATCATGAACAGATCTTAGAACATCCATGTACACGGACCCGGTAATGCAAGTTGTCTTACTAACCTTTGTGCCACAGGTAAACCCTTTACCCTCGGCTGATAGAAATGGTATAAGTAACCAGTAAGAAGAGCAAATTGACCTGAATCTCATACGACAGTATGTGCAAGTTTTTCATCACCTGGTAGAGTTTTTTTTTATGCAAGATACTCAAAGATGTATTTAAAATCCTGACACTCTTTTTGCAACTCAGGAATGGGCTACCCAAGGTCTGTTTTAGGAATGTCATTCTCATCTGATATATCTAAACTAACTTCTTGTGGAATAGACCCATAGGTTAATTCAACCTGTAAGTACTCTTTACTTTGCAAAGAATACTCAGTTTCATTTGACTCAGTCGATCAAGCACTAGTACATTATTCAGCAAACTCATTTAATACTGATTGAGCTGAATCTTTACATGTGCTTTCTAGGTCGTTGTATGGTCTTCTTGAAAAAAACATCGGCATACATGTGAACTCTACCTGGTTTATGCACAATTTCAAAATCATACCCTTACCGTTCTAAGGCACATCTACCCAAAGAGATAACGTGTGATTCTGTTCAAGATATAAGATGCCGCTATTCTTGACTAAACTTGACATTTTACAAAGTACTGATGTGACCTTGAAAATAAGATGAAGGACTACACAATCTGATAAGTTCTTCCCCCTACCAACAATGTATTTATGCAAGTTTGGTCAAAATCCACCCACTAGTTCAGAAGAGAGAGTACCTTAAAGGCTGGTATTACATTCTTTATATAGGATGGTGAACTTAAAAATTAGGTCTAGATTTCCAAAATCCAATCAACTCTTTATTTTGTCACAATGTTATAATATACAAATTTGTCCAGAATTCATCAGAATGATAAAATATGCCATATTTTAGAAATTTTGTTACCCATCCTCCACCATTTTCAGAATTGTCTCTATGAAAATGACCATTGCATATGTTGATAAGGACTGTTTAAGATCAACATTTTCATGCACTGCTATATTCAATTTAATGGTTTTTCATCGTGGAAGTGACTATGAGTATATCATAACAGCCAAAAGAACTGCCTTATCAGGTCTACTCTGTTTTGCTTATGGACATATACCTGGTCCTACACTAGTGGACCTGACAAGTAATTTCTTTATAATATGTACCAAAATGAGTTTATTTATATAATTAATCAATGTGGGTGGAGCCTAGCATACATATTCATGAAGGAAACGGTTAAACTTTAGGATTTATCTGGAAACAAACAATTTTCTGTTTAACCCTTAGTCCAACAGTCACAACTTTTTTTTCATCTGCTGACCTCTCATGTGCTTATGTTCTTTACTATATATAACCTATATGGCAAACAATATGAACACAGATTGGACTGCTTCCTTTGGTAAATAATGAGTATGATCAGGAAATACCACAATCACAAATTGCAGAAAAAGTAAGAAAGAAGGCAAAGGTCAGGAATCAATACAACCAAGCACCACACCTGGCCGCAGATACCAATGGGAAAGTGACAACGTTACAATTATACATCACAAACGAGAGCCAAGAGGTCAGCCCTTTCCTTGCAGGTGACCACAAGGCATCAACAAACAGACGTGCATGAAAGCATAACAAAACAAGACAGAAATATCATAAATGATCCACAAAAGAAGCACAGCCTTTGAACGGTCAGTAAAAATATTTTACTGGAGGGCTTAAACCAGTTTAACGGTGCACCAACCTCACCCTAAGATCAGATGTGGCTAAAGATACATAGATATTTGGTTTGCATGAAAGACCCCTAGCTTGTCAATGCATCATCTCCTAGAACATATAAATCATGATATAACTAGAAATGATGTTTATGAAACATTATGCCTGCAACTCTTTGCTTGTCTAGAAGGGTTAATACGTTTTCAATGCCCAAATTTACAAAGGGCAATCACTTATAAAAATCAAGTATATTTTTTTTTAAATTTTCACCAGGTAATCTACTTATCATCTTCTACCAACTGACTATGTTTGAAGATCCTACCTACAATAATTTTCGAGATATCTTGATTACAAATTGTCAATGACCAAATTTGCAAAGGGCAATAACTCGAAGAAAAAATATTTCTTTTAAATTTTCATCAGGTTATCTGCTCATTATCTTCTATCAGCTGACCTGGTTTGAAGCTACTTGCTACATAATAGTTTTTGAGATATCTTGAATAAAAGTTTACAATGCCAAAATTTGCAAAGGGCAATAACTAAAAAAATTAAAATAACTTTTTTTTTAACTTTCATCAGATTATCTACTCATTATCCACTATTACCTGACATAGTATGAAGCTCATAGCTGTTATAGTTTTTGAGATATCAAATGTTCTATGTCAAAATTTGCAAAGGGCAATAACTAAAAACCCTTTTTTATAAATTTTCACCAGGTTATCTACGCATTATGCTCTATTAGCTGACCAAGTTTGAAGATCATAGCTGTTATAGTTCTTGATTACAAAATTCATTATAACCCTTAAAAGGGGGATAACTCCACAAAGGGGGATAATCCAGACTTAAAAAATACATGTAGATTGTTTTTAAAAAGAGATCCACATTCTACTAATTATCTTCTATCAGCTGACTAAGTTTGAAGCTACTTGCTGTAATATTTTTTGAGATACATTGACTACAATTTTTCAATGCCAAAATTTGCAAAGGGCAATAACTCGAAAAAATATTTTTTTTTAAATTTTCACGTGGTTATCTACTCATTACCTTCTATCAGCTGACCAAGTTTGAAGCTACTTGCTGTAACAGTTTTTAAGATATCTTGAATACAAGTTTTCAATGCTTAAAATTTGCAAAGGGCAATAGCTCAAAAAAAAAATAAATAACGTTTTTTTTTACAATTTTCACCAGATTATCTACTCATTATCCACGATTACCTGACAAAGTTTGAAGCTCATAGCTGTTATAGTTTTTGAGATATCAATTTTCTATGTCCAAATTTGCAAAGGGCAATAACTTAAAAAAATAACTTTTTTTTTTAAATTTTCACCAGGTTATCTACTCATTATGCTCTATTAGCTGACCAAGTTTGAAGCTCATAGCTGTTTATTTACTTTCGAGATATCTTGATTACCAAATTTCATGATGACCCTTTAAAAGGGGCATAACTCCACAAAGGGAGATAATTCAGACTTAAAAAAATACGTGTCAATCATTTTTTGATGAGGAATACATATATGAAATTTCAAAACTGTATCTTAATAAATTTTGTAACAGGCGCACGGACACACGCACGGACAAGCCAAAAGCAATATGCCCCTTCCGAAAAGTTGGGGGCATAAAAAGGAGATAAAGAAAAGATAAGGACTCAACAGTAACTAAAACTGAATACCAGAGCAAAAAAAATCCAACAGGTAAACCTGGGTTGGCCTGACAACAGCCAAAGCATCAGGCCCCTACCATCTCATCAATAGATAAGTCTTTAAGTCTGAACTGTCATAGAGACTGAAGTCCGACCCACCGGTGTGCAATTAAAGAGGAAAGCAGAGTTGCCAACCGTGATTGGGTTGACCACCAAGCATGCAGTCTGCTGCAATACATTAATATTATAGCCAATCTTCTTATAATAGGAAATTATTTTAATGAACTGCGCTGAAAAATTATAAGAGCCAACAGTCTTCTTCAATTCATACACCAAGTCACCATAGAATTCAGTTTTCGAAAGTCCTTTGCGCAAGAGATTTTGCCCAATTTGGAATTTAGATATCAAATCATACTATCGTCTATAAAATTTAGAAAAGGTTTTGCGAAATTTTATGATACCGGTAGCCTTGTTTAAGAAGTTTTTGAGCTAACAATTTATTGCGAGTGTTGAAGTCAGCAACATGGCTAGATGCTCTAGCAAAACGAATGAGTTGAGAGATATAAACTCCATTGGATGTAGAGCGAGGAACATCGCCATCTAAAAATGGGAAATTGACAATTACAAAATCAAAGTCGTCACGTTTATCATAATTTTTGGAAGAAACAATATCATTAGAAATTGACAAATGCAAGTCTAAAATCGCGGCTTCAGTATCAGAAGTATTAGCTTTATGAAGTTGGAGCTCTGAAGCGTATATATGACTTACCATAGTGTCCAAATAAACATTATTTATGTTTAAAATATCGTCCAAATATCTGAATGTAGTGTTAAAAGCATCAATAATATCAGCCTGCTTATCTTCAAAAAGAGACATCATAAAGTCCCTTTCATAACAAAACAGGAGTAAATCTCCAACCAAGGAGCACAATTAGTGTCCATAGGAATCCCATCTACTTGTCTATACAAGTTGTTGCCAAATTGGATAACAAAAAAATTGTCGAACAAAAAGGTCAGCGCATCACATACATTTTGACAAGACCATGCATGATATTTTTTAAAGTAGTGTAAAGAGTAGAAAAATCATAAGTAGACAAACTGGTCGTATTGAAATCTCTAGCTTTAAGTGTATCCAAAGTTTCACCTGAATTTTTAATAGACCAAAATAGATTTTTACCTGATCTCGCATATACCTTTTCACAGTACTTGATAACATGTTTTAACAGCTGTAGGACATGAGGTTAACAATTTTGAAAGTTCTGTGGCCGTACAAGTACTAGAATTAGCAATAAATCTTGCTTTATAGGTTTTTTATGGAGTTTAGGTAACCAGTACAATGTAGGAACTTTGTCTCGGTTGTCTTTAACTTTGGCACAAAAATGTAGGGCTGTATGACAACCATGCCCATCCACAACCACCCTCTCACTCAAAGAAGGTTGCAGTTTATAGGCATTGGTGTCAACAAGCTAACACTTAAGAGTATTGATATAATACAATCGTCAAACAGCTACAACATTGTTAGAAGCTTTATCTGCTGGAACCAAAACATAGTTCATATTAAAACCCTGGATACCTCGTTTAAGATGATGAAAAGAAGCTTTAGGTTTAGGGGGTAAAAGATGTACATTACAAGAGTAAAATGAAATATGAGTATCAATAATGTTAAAAATGTTAATTTTCCATTCCTTCAAGGCATCAGGTTCAACATGATTTCGTTTACATCAACGATTACTGAAGTCATTAAAAGAAGCAGCGATCTCTCTACGACATTTAGGGAAATCAATGTTAGTGGGAAATATGTATTTAGGACCTTTAGAAATAATATAACGAACTCTAAGAGTCAGGAATGACATTTAGAGTACCTGTAATCACATGTCCTGCAGGGGATATAAATAATTAGAATTTTGACAATCTCAGGAAACATGCTTATTGGAATCTATATTTATATCATGTACAATTTTATTAAAATTAATTATAGAAGACCTAATTGGTTTGCTATATTTATAGCAAATGATAGGAGTTTCAGAATTATTAAAGTAAATTGGAATAGATGAAATCAATATATTATCCTTAAAGATACTGTGTAAATCAATAAACTCCATGCCTCTGTTAATGAATTGAATTTTGATAAAATGTTGTTTTTGGTTGACCTCAAAATAGTTATAAGGACTAAGGAAATATTGAACATTACACTTGCAAGAAGTGCTGCTTAATATAATTTGTTGCTCTATCTTAAAATTAATTAGCCTCTAAATTACGTAAAACTGAGATAGGCAAGGAACTTAAAAATGAAAGTAAGCCATGCCAACCATGATTATTTAAAGCTATAGAAAGATCCTTTAAAGAAGTATTTATGCGTTTTCAGCACAAGTTTTGTGCTTAATGTTACCATTTGTACGTTTACCATGAGATCTACTTTTACGTCTTTTACATTCCAAAAGAGAAATTTTGTTTGTTTGTTTGTTTGGTTCTTAACGACGCATCAACCTTTGTGGGTCATTAGCGTCAGACGGTATTAAACTAAACATGATGAAGATGGAAAAAGTAAATAAATTTTCCTTTTTAAAGGAGGGCTTGCCTAGTTGAAAAACAGCATGTGCACCTTGTTGGGAACACCTCCAAATTTGGTTATTGTTTACACTGCACTAAAACCACGTCATAGACGAACATTAACAATAGTTATTGAGTCGGTGGGTAAGATACTCTTTTGAAAAAAGAAAAACACAAACAGTTATCTAAAGCAGCACCTAGCACCGTACACTGAATGACTTTAAAAACGCAAAAAATGAAAATAATAACATTTACCTATTTTCAATGTATCATTTTTTTTAGTTTTGGCAACAATGAACATCAACACGTCATCAATACATGTTTTTATTTTCATGCCAAAATAATAAATAATGTTAGGACAACAGTCTATCGAATAGCAATACCCTTAGATTCAAAAGTTGCAAATTGAAAATTGTCTAGGAATCAGACGTGATTTAAAGTAATTGTTTAAAAATATTTTTATTAAAAACCTGGATACAAATTACCCTCGAAGCCCTATTATTTGTCTGGAACTGACGATAGCCAGCCAGAACGGATATCGTCGATGCAAATATCATTGATACACTTGACGTAAGATGCCGTCTTAACGTCAAGTCGTCATTTTTGGTTAACCAGACCTGCCTCAATATTTTTACTGTCCCTGTAGCCTGATAACGATCTCTGAGGGGCTGTATAGTTGATCACATTCCCAAAGGCCTAGAACTTTCAAATAGTCATTTCATGTTTCCCATATAAACATATTCCTAATTTGTGGCTAGTCTATAGGCTGATGCTAAGTTCTGATAATCATACAACTCTACTGCAGACAATTACATTTATAGAGTAATGAACATAACCATTTGGAAAAGAAAGAAATATTATTACAATATTTTACGTGTATAAATGACCACTTTTATTATCAGACTGGTAGCAATTCTATATAGATAACTGATGGCAATTATAATGGCCCACTTCGAATCGAAGTTTAGTTCCTATTATAGTAACTAAAGTTCAATTCGAACATCGATAGTCGCTACTATAATGACGTCATGAACCTACTAAAGATCAACGGTGGGTCAGAGCACCGTTACTCTAGTAGCTTATCTGGTTCCCTCCTCTAGACCTATCTAGCAAGATGGGTTGAAGATCAATCAATAACCTCAAAATGTTTTTATTTTACAAAATAAATCCTTGATGTGTTCTATTTGAGGTCCCTCTTATTCGTAATTGTTAATTGGAGTAGTCTGTGCAGTTTATGCACCCCCTTTTTGTCTATGATGAAGAATTGAGGTGGGACATACAGGGCTATTCACTTTGTTTACTTGACAACTAATTTAAAGGGAGCAACTGTAGCCATTCAGGTGTAAACGTACGCACACATCTATTGCATAAGATCTTTAGTAGGAACTTTAGTTCGATTCAAAGTGGGCCAATATCATTCCAATTGTGCCAGATGGTTCATGTTTGGACAACCGTGGCATGATTAATAAAGTTATAAAACTAAATCTGCAGTGTTTTTATACTTGCATATGTACAAGCTACATGTCAAATTGACCCAGAAGTGTATGCAACACGCCATGATTCCAAAATATATCCTCACACCAAATTTAGGATTCCTACCTCAAATTATATACAGATATGCTCTGAGCTCGACCTTGCTAGAGCAGAAACCAGAGGTCAAGGTCACAATGACCTGGAAACATTTGGTGACCCTCCAGGGTCCAAGATGTATCGACATACCAAATATGGAATGCTACCATAAATGAAATGGGCGATCTGCCATGGGTGCATTTTTTCAAGAACTGACTCCTAAGATCAAGGTCACAGTGGATGAAAACAGTGAGCGATATTCCATGACTACAACATATATCCACAAA